>JACGAQ010000133.1:0-316360 GCA_014119065.1 Orius insidiosus
TTTTAAGATTTTAATCAAAAACGTTGGAAAAGAGGAAAAGAAAAGTTGGAAAATGGAAATTTAATAAATGAAATTATTGAATCACTTAGAGATTTTCTGAAGTCTACGAAATTAGATTGAGTCAAAAAAACCGATTGTTGGGCACAATATGTTATTCGACCTCCTTGTGATGTCACCAGTTTACAAAAACTTCCCAGTAAGCTTTTTAGATAATTTTAAAAAGTAGCTTTAAACATCTTGTTAACTTTCTCAAAGAGACATCATTGGATGTCGCTTTCTAGTAGAGGGTCTCCCAGGTTCTATATTACCTATTAAAACAAAATATGTTGGAAAAAAAACTTTGTTTTTTTTAATTTTTGATAGTTGGGAGAAATTTGAGCTGTTGAAGCCCATTCTGTATGGCTTGTCTGGGTGAAGACTTCATTTTTCTACCTTGATATTTAAAAATAATTAATGTTCCTCTCTCCTTCATAAGTTCCCATCAGGCCAGCTTCAGACCTATTACCTTCCCCAAAGAGATTTTATTGTGACACCCTCAAACTCAGAAACTTGATATTTTACAGATACATTCAAGGAGTTTAAGTCAGATTTCCATAAACTTTTTCCAAGCGTCTTCGACACGAAATTTATGTTTTCGAAATTGCCCGAATGTCTAAAAAATTAGGACAAGGTAAGTTGCTTATTTATTTTTATTTCAATTAATCAATTTGCAGAATCAAATACTTTAACGGATCTTGGATGCCTTTATAATACTTACAAAGATAAAACGATTTTGGATCAGGACCTCAAGTTCATTTTAGCTCAGGGATTTATGATCAAGGTAATTTTAATTTTTTCTATGATAAATAATTTTTTTTTTTTTAGAACAAAATCAATGTGTTCACGATGCTGGATGGGATTCTTACATAACGGGATACTGTTTCATCAAACTTTGTCACATCGTTGCCACCTCTAATTTAAAGTAACTTAAAAATAAAAAAAAATCTCTTAAAAAAAACTGTATTTTTAGGAATAACACTTCTCGTATGATGTCCATATCGGAGCATTTAAAAAGGGTCGAATTTTTAAAAATCGGATCAACATTGCTCGAGCAAAGATTCCTTTTATCGTAATTTAAGCTTTTTCTCTTCTTTTCATTAATAAAATTATTAGAATTTAGAAGGGCCAGATCCTGAGAGTATTCGGCCACCTTTGCTACATGTTGAATTGACCAAAAACGGTAAAGGAAATTTTAAAAAGGTTTTTTTATTTTATTATTTTTCTTAAATAATTTTTTTTTTTTCAGCTTGATTCAATTTTGTGTAAATATTCAAGCATACATATGAAGTCTATTTCCAAGTTTTCTGTCTTACTAGCAGCAGCAAATTATACAAGTTATAGAAATATTTTAAAGGAAGTGAATGGACATAAGGATTTTCGGATTGAGAAATATTCTCCTATCAGACAATAAGCTTTTTAAGCCATTAATTTTGTAAGAACTTTTTTTTTTTTGTGGCCGTGAACTTAAGACAAAATGGATCGCCAAATATTATCCCAAGTATTCCTTTGATGTCTCAGGTTCATTGTTTGAATTGTCCATGGTAAAAAATGTATTGCTCAACGTATCGGAATCCTTTTGTCTTTTATGAGCGGAAAATGATCTTTTAAAAGTTCACGATGTTTGTAAATCGGTTTATTTTCAGTGCTGGCGTCTTAATTCCTGCTGCGATCACTTTGTGGATCAGCTTTGTTAAGTTTCGATGATCACAGTTTTCTTCTGAAAGTTAAGACTGAAATGATGTTATAAGAACATGTCTTCCAATTTTATTTTAATTGTTACTAATTTGTAATTAAATTTTTTAAATAAAATTTTATATCAATTTATATATTTTTGATCCCCTCTCTTTTGTTGGCCTGAAAACTCCTGAAAACGTTAGGTAAGTTAGTTGAAATTCAAAAAGAAATACCCTTCTCATATTTTGTAGGAAAGTTCATTCTGGGGCACCTTTCGATTTATTGCATAAATTTTTACACCGTCAAAACGTGCGGTTTTTGTCAATTATGATCAAATATCTCAAAATCTGTTTTCCGCAAAAAAAAATAATCTGCGCACGAGGTAGAAAATTTCGTTTTTGATCCAAGTCGCCCTAGGGTAGTTGGTCCCATGAAAGAGGCCATGGCAATATGGCCATAGCCCCCGTCTGGGTCCCCCCTCGTGACAAACTATCTAGTAACATAGGTATGAGTTAGTAGGCCAAAACCACCTATTTTAACGTTATTTCTTCAAGTGAAAAAAAGTACTGGTTTGAAGAGCTTCTACAAAAACTTCCTTAAAGAGAAGTAACAATATAGGAGGGAAAGTATGGGAAGGGAAGTATATAGGAGGGGGAAGTATATAGGAGGGGAAGTATAAGGGGGAAGTATAAGGGAACGAAAGTATCGAAGGGAGGGAAAGTATTAAGAAGGAGAAAAATAAGGAAGGGGGAAGTTTTTTTTTCCGAAAAATTTTCCTAGTTTTTTTTTTTTTTAATTTCTAAGTGTTTTTTTTTCAAAAATTTTCCGGTTTTTTTTTGAAAATTTTTCAAGTTCTTTTTTTTTTTTAAAATTTTTTAAGTGTCAAGTAGAAATAATGGGCTCTTTGCCCTAGGGATGTGCCTCTCGAAATGGGTAAGTATGAAATTTCTCCCTACTAAAAAAAAATTATAATTAAAAAGTGGCAATTTTTTACACCAAAAATTCTTAAAATAAGGAGTAATTGGTGAAAATTTGGTGAAAATCGATTTAACGGTTGGCCGCAGCGAATTTTTTAAAATTTCAAACAGACATATCTCCGCCATTTTTTCGAAATTCAAAAGCCCTCGTTACATTCTTCTTCACCGGCTAAAGAAATTTGTGTGAAAATCGGATAAAAACTGGCCGTAAAGTGTTCCGGAAAAAAATGCTACGGCCGGCCGGAACCACAGACAAAATTGAGATTGGTGTAGACCATATTCGAATTTACCCTACGGGTCTAGAAGACCCTCCCCAAAACCCGACGTGGAGGGTATCACAATAACTTCTAAGGAAGTTAAAAAAAAGGGCGGTTAAGAAATGAAGAATTTTAGTGATCCAAAAAGTAAAATAAGATAGTTAGCCAGGCGTGGAAAAAATTTCGTACCACTATGGGGCTCTTTCTACAACTGGGGATGTAGCTCAGTGGTAGAGCGTTCGCTTTGCATGTGAAAGGCCCCGGGTTCGATCCCCGGCATCTCCAATAAACTTTTGCACCTTTTTCAAATGAATTTACTTATCCATAATTAAAACACCAACCGAAATAAATTTTTTTTTCTTTTCCTGCTTTCTATTATGCTTTAAATTTATGTATTTTTCGGCAGAGAGATTGTCTCTACCTGGATTACCATTCCCACAAAATTAAGCTGCCAGGATCAAAAAAAAAAAAAAATAGTAGGTATAAAAGTAGGAAACTATTATAGTTTTTGAAATATCAACTTTTTAGGAATAGAAAAACACTTTTTTTAGCTTTTCCTTCTTCGATAGTAGCTAAAAACTGTACGGAGCCTCTCATACAGGTGAGTTTGCAACGTCCCGGGTATTTTAGGATGGATCTACCCATATACGGCTTCATGGCGAAACTATTTTTTTCAAGACACTAAAATATGAGGTACTTCCTAACTTTTTACCCACTTTTACTTGGTGTTTAGTTATAAAATTGTATTAATTTAAAAACCTATTATGTAAAATGGCTATAGAGGGTTGAATAAATGCAATTGAGTAAAGTAAAGATTATACCATTTTAAAAATGTATAATTAAAATTGACATAAAGACAAATTTTTTCTGGTTTTTCAGACCCCTTCAGTGCTTCCCGCGAATAATTTTTAGCCACCGTTGCCCGTTATTTTAGTCACCATGGCCAAACCGCAATTCTCGACTTATGAACCTTGGCTGGGCTCTTAGAATAGTCTGCCCCGGTTTCATTACCACACACGATCCTCGAGCATGATCTTCAAAATCATAGATAATTTTTCGATCAATTGGGGAAAGTTTTATTTTGATCAAACACTCTGCACAAAGGGTGTTTTTGAGATCATTTATATAATTTGGTGTAATCATTCATCTTTTTAACCAACGACTTAATTAATTAGTTATAAAAGTTTATTTAGGTGCTAATTTTTTAAGAAAACAAAATTTGTTTGATCACTTTAATTTAACGCTGAAGATTGACGTCAAAGATGACGCAAACCCTTGAATCACAAGAATTTTCAGAGTCCGGAAAAAAATCGTAAGCTCAGAGGATAAAAATCTTTTCGGACGGATTTTATCACCCAAAAATCTTGTGCAAGACAATTGGCAAGGGTTTTGCCGCGTACGCCTTCGTGTTAAAATAGCCCAAACGAGCCAAACTGTGCTAAAAAGGTTCACCGAGGGCTCACTCTGGCAAAAGAAAAGGATTCTGATAATTGGCTAGATCTTGTTACTATTAATATCCCTATTTGGCTTCCTTCTGTCCGTGTCTCTCGGGGTAGAAAAGTAGGTGACTTAAAGGCGGAATGTCTGACGCACGAAGGTGTTTTAAAGATCAATTTAACATGCATATTCTAAACGAGACACATCAAATAAACAGCATTAAATTGCTCTAGCGACTGAACAGTTGGCTTAATTTAATTACAGAAGACGGCCTTTTGGAACAAAGACCTAACTTTTGGGCCAGTCTTCTTAGGGTCTCGTCCAATGAAATCTGCTTTTCCGGATACAACAGTACTCTGTTTATAGAAGCTTCCGAATTTTTCATTTTCTTCCCTGTTAAAAACCAAGTACGGTCTGGCCTCTTTCCAATCAAGCTTGTCCGACACGCTTCCACAGTTTACAATGGGAAAGGGTCATTTTCTCCTTCCCGCCTGAAAAACCTCTTAATATTCTTTTATCTTGGGAAGGTCAGTATTTCCATCTTTATTTAAAACCCTAATTTGGCACAAAGCAGAGGATGTAAATTTTTCGCG
This sequence comes from Orius insidiosus, assembly GCA_014119065.1. Taxonomy (NCBI): domain Eukaryota; kingdom Metazoa; phylum Arthropoda; class Insecta; order Hemiptera; family Anthocoridae; genus Orius; species Orius insidiosus. The sequence goes on from JACGAQ010000133.1 coordinate 4,978, forward strand.
ATATTTCGTCTGTTTAATTTAATCTCGACGTTGTTAAAAAAGAAACAAAAAAAATTTAATATCAACCTTGGAAATGTGCCAAACACTTTTGTCCGAAAGGAAAATATTATTATTTTGGACGTTTTTGACATTTTAACTTAACCAACTAGAAGATATGAGCAAAAAAGGTACAGTCGACTTCGGTTATATTAAATTCGGTTAGAGTAAAAATTCGGTTATAACCAAAACTCAGGCCCTATTCCGTATTTATTCGTCCTTTTTTTAATTTTCCCGGTTATAATGAAAATCCGGTTGTATTAAAAAAATTAGGTGACTTTTACTGTAGCCTATTTAGATTACACAACCGAAGTCGCCTTTACTTCTCACCACTTATGAAGTGAAAAAAAAATTCATCTACCTAAAGAGAGAAAAATAAAAAATAAATAAAATCTCCAGGAAATGAACGAAAAAATGTGATAAAAATAATTTGTAAAGGGAGAAACTTCTTTATAATAGGTACTTAGTATTTCGTCGCGTTAGTTCTACCCGGATAAGTTTTTTTTATCAATTTTGAGTTAGGTTTCTGATGGTAAATTTTGTGAGAATCGAATTCCGTTGGTAGTTTAACCATATTACCAACAGAAAACAGCGTATTTCACGATTTAGCCAACAGGTGATGCATTGATTCCAATGAAAATTAATCCGTATTTTGGCTCTTCTGAAAACCTTGGAAAAATGACTTGTCCGGTGTTAGAACTAACGCGACGATTTAGGACTTTTGTTGAAATATTAATTGTAAATTATTTTAAGAAAAAAAGTGAATATTTTCTTAATTTTTTTTTAGAGTCTTGAATACCTACACAAAGAAGCTGTGATTTTTAGAGAAGATAAAAGTAAAAATTTTGGCAAAGAACAGAAAGTATATTTTTGAAAATGTCCTTCAAAAAAGTAATTAATTATTGCCTATTTGGTTTCCCTAATGTTTTAATTAATTTAAACAATGTTTTAAAAAATAAATTCTTTATATTTTCTTCTAGACTTCCTGATTAGCTGAAAATTTAAAACTCCGAGAATAATAGTGGCTAATTTAAATCCCAAGGTAAGGAAACGGAGACGAAGGGGAACAGGTGTCGCTGGGGCCGGGATGGTCAAAAGGCCTATTTTTAAAAAGAACCTCCTCTCGCCCAGGACATTTCTGCCCTAATTTTCCTTTGTAACCGCTCCCCGTATTGTTCCACGACCCATGATTTAAAAAAATAAAAAGAACCAAAATCATGATTACTTTATGGGCAATTACGTTCCTTCAGGGAAAAACCGAAGGAGCTTATTAAAATGAAGCAACTCCCCTTGACTATTCTGCTCCAGTAAACTTTTAAAACTTTCCAGGAACAAAACTTTTATTAAATTTTTATTTAAAGTCTTTTATTACCTACCTAAACTCCTGATAGCTTAAAAAATCAAAGAGATTAAAAAAGGTCTCCGAGGACTAGGACGAGAAAGAGTTGCCATTTAGCCTATTTTAGTTACTCTAATAAATAAACGCATTATAGTTAATTATAGTTAATTAACGTTTAGACAACTATTTTCTATTTTTCGAAACAAAACGGGCACCTGGCCTAATAGCAAGGAGACAAATATGAAGAAAAATGCCCCCTATAAAAATCACTTAATAAAAATAGCACGGCATGTTTCTCTGTCTTTTCATAACCTTTTTCACCTCGAGGATAACTGAAAAACCTTAAAATCCAAAAGGAAAAATTTAAATTTTCTGAGGCAAAAAAATTGCATTCTTAGCCCATATTGCTCGTAAGTAACTTTTGATGCAGACTTTTTTTTTTATGAATAAGAGTGTGTAATTTGGTAGATTAATTTAAATATTGAACTGAGTAAATTAGGAAGAGGATAAGAGTAGTAAAAAGTGAGATTCGAACCTACGACCTAAGGGTTACTAGCCCACTTTACCTACTGAGCTATGGAAACCGAGGATAGAGTGCCCTTTTTTTCAGGGTTCTAATCCCATCCCCGTTGAATATTGACCAATAAAAATTAACATCTAAAATAAAGATTTATTTATTAAATTTGCCATTTAAAAACCGAATTTAAAGCCAAAAATGTTCAAATTAGAAATAGGAATTTGTTAAATTGTTAAATACTGGTTTTAAATAAGGTAGCGACCGGCAGCTGGCACAGTTCTGGCCATCCGGGTCCCGAGGCATAAATACTCACAGATTTTTACCCAGATTCGGGAAAACCTTCAACCTGGCTAAAATTATCAAAAAGACGTTTTTGAAAATTAAAAAAAAAACTTTTTTTACTTACTGTACTAAAATATATACCAACATCCCCCTTTCATAAAAATGTGATGTTGGAAAAGTCTCCCGCCTTTTCACCTTTGCGGGGGAGGGGTTTGTTTTAGAAGGTACACATGTTAAACAGTTCCAAAACAAACATTTTCCATTCGTCCTATTTTTTTTGTCTGTTATCTGAATTAAAGCGTTTAAATAGCTTTTGACGTGACTCAGATTTATTTCGGGTATATTGAACCGTTCAAGGATATAAAGTGGGATTTTCTATAAATAAAATTTTACTACGATCGTTTTTTTTAATGCCCCACCCGCCTCAAGATTTTCAAATTGCTATTAAAGAATTTAGAGAAAATAGATTAGCCAATAGATTTTTCCGTAGTTTAAAAGTCAAGTTTGGACGTCTGAAGGGGAAAAGCGTTTGAAATAACGCCAGGTGTGTAACGGCAATGATAAATGTCTTTTTCCCCATCATTATCGTAGAAATCTCTTGGACGCCACTATTGAACTCCGCAAAACCTCGGCTGAAAAAAAAATTTACTAAAATTAGCAATAAAAAAAAGTACTTGTGTAGAGACTAGACGAAATTCCTTTTTAAAAAACCAAAAAACCTTTGTTTCGTCCTTTATGGGCTGTTACGACTTTTTCTCGCCCATGGAGGGTAGGAGATAACTTTTTTTTTAACTTCCTCAAAGTGAAGTTGTTGTAACACCTGTCTTTCAGACCCCTTAGATCTTTACCTGTCGGGCCTTCCATCCGTCGCATTTTTTGACACTTTTTTAGCAATTTTCATCCAGTTTAAACAAAATTTTCAAAGAAGTCTCTAAAGTTCTCTAGGCAGCAAATCCTTTTTTCTTTACCAAATTTTCATGAAACATAAGTACTTGTTGGAGTTCACGTAGGACTGGGTTGGGGAAGACATTAATTTTTTCTACCTTCTTTTCGATAGCAGGGATGAAAACCTATAATTGCCCTCCTTTGAGGAAGTTCCCTACGGGGCAGTACCAGACTTTACCCTGAAAGTTAAAATTCAATTTTTTTTAAATGCAATCGATTCAGATTCTCAATTTAAAAAAGTACTGCGCGACATGGCGGTTGTACAGGTTTAGCATCACTGGGCCTTCGCCACCCCTCAAAAACTGAAATTTTTATAACTTCTATTCAACAAAATCTTTTCCTTTTTAAAATTTGGCAAAATTCTCTGCCATAAATAAACAAAACATAATCTCAGCCATTTTTAAGGAAGCCTTTTATAGTAAAAATAGAATAACTTCATAATATAACGTTTAGGAAACGGACCAAAATTCTTCTAAAATAAATTAAGGGAAAAAAAAGCCGGGATTTACAACGGACTTCTGCCGTTTTGTTAACGGCCTTTTAGATTTCGACCAGACGACGCGAGACAACAAATCTAACCTTGAAAACTAGAAAATTCAGAGGGAAAAAAATTTTCTATAATTATATAGAAACCCCCAGTCCTAAAGCAAGTTTCCAGTGTCTAGTCTGCCGTCGTGGCTGAACGGATTAACATTTTTTTGGTCTTCGATAAAAAGGTAGATAAAATTGTTTTTATTATATTGCCCACTTGAGATCGTTTTTGAGAATTTACGTCTATTTATTTATCAATTTGCGTCAGATATTGTTTTGTTCACGTATATGTCAAGAAACAAAGAACAATTATAACTTTCAAATAGATTTCGAGAAAAGCATTAATTAAGAAGTTTTGAAAGTTGCTAATAGTTCAGGTTGTCAGTTTATGTTTTCCGTTTATATTACAAGATAAAATGTGATTCCCGTATGGGTTTATAAATAGGAGCCCTCATCTATAGGTGTCGCACTCATAAATATCTTGAATTTAAAAATAGACTGTTCACACATCGGCGACTTTTGTCGGGTTCAATCCCGCCTTTTTGCGATAGTTTAGTAGATCGTTGAACTACTGTTATTCTTTATGGTCGGAGGATTTGTTTTGGGCAAACGTGTACGCACGTGCCTGGCAAATGTCTTTATCGTTGGCCAACGACCTCATTTCGATTCCGATCGTAAATAAACTTAAATTGCATTGAAGTTCGAAATCGCATAGTACAACTGTTGTTATTTTTAAGTCCCAATATAAAATTGTTGGCAAATGTCTTTTAAAAACATCTTTTTAAGATTCAAAATTTTTTCAATCGTACTTTTCATTAATCTTTCAGAAAAGGTTTATTTAAAGAGTTCGAAAATACATATATCATCGATTGGATTTGGTGTGGGGTCTCTTTTTTTGGCCGTTCCTGCTTTGGCAATGGGACAAAGGAAATTTAAGAAAGCGAAGAAAAATCCAGACTCCATGCCAAACTTTAATATCGAAAAATTGCCTTTAAACAATACCATGGTTCGGCGCCTTTAAAAATGGCTGAAATTGATTACCACTATGAAAAAGAGCAATTTTGGTGAAACTTGTGACGGAAAAACTTGGTGAAAAAACTGGCGTCAAGGAATCATTTTTATTCGGCAATGTCTGGAAAACTCTGTGAGGAACTTTTTAAAGGGTTTTAAAAACTTTTCATTATTAATCAAAGAAATTTTTAATGGATGCATAGGAGAATTGTCATGCACAACTACAAAAACCGCTGTAGCTCCTTCAAAAATGGAGATAGCGATTTCGGACCAAAAGAAAAAGTTCTTGAAAAATGCTCTACTTTTCATTTCTGAAATAAAAAATTGGGGTTTTAATTTGAAAAGGAGTTAGCGACGACATCTCGTGATGCAAACGTGAAGAAATTGGTAAAATCTTCGGACAAAAAAAGCGGAATTTAAAAAAAGAGTCTCCTAGGTCAATTTTAACGGATTTTAGCGCAAAAAACGCAAAATTTGACATTTTTTAAAAGTTGTCCAAAATTGTCATATGAGTACTCAAATCTACTTGAAATTTTGCGTAGATTACGAATCTGAAATAAAAAATAGGGGTTCTCATTTGAAATAACGAAGTTAGGTTGTGTGGGACACCTGTATATCCACGCATTTTAAACTAAACCATCAAATTCTTTGATTTAAATTAAGGGGGGTTTACATTTAACTTTTTTCATAAAACCACTTTTTAACGCTCTCCCAGACGTATGCCATGTGTTTCCGGATACCCTGTATATCTGCATACTGTATTCCGATCAACTTGAAATTTTTGGGATTTACTTATATCCAGAGGCGACCTTATAAATATGAAGTCCATCGGTATACAGGGTGCTGGGATCCAGACACTCGAAAACCGGTAAACATACACGCTTGTTATCTGTAATCTCGGGTTTTCGCATGGTCGGGCGGAACGCTGCCTCCTAGATGATACCAAATCTTGGAGAGGCTGCATGGGCAATGGCCCATTTCTAAAAAATCGGTTTCGGAAGTTGCAGGAATTTTGTCAACTGTAAGTTGTCAGAACGATCAAATCTTATGTTAGTTGCATTAGATTTAGGATTAGTGAGCAAAATTGTGATGAAGGTGCTGAAGAAGTACCTCATAGTTCACAATAGAATGGTTTTAAACATCCATGTAATGATATAATTGGAGAGACAAAAGGTTGCCAAGTAGCACAATCGGTTTTTCCCGATCCGGCCAAAACTTTTCTTCCCTTTTACTTATTTTAGATAAACGGTTATAGGGCAAAACCCAGATTTTCGCCGGATAAGCAGACACGTCGAGGCTTTCTTCGGGCGTTCAGGAGGGGGAGGAACGTTTAGTTATGGGGGTTGGGGACAGAAAGCGCCACTGAGAACCTATTTAATAGCGCCCCCACTTCCCGTCGTTCGCTCAAAACCGCGGCCACCATCCTCGCTTATTAGTCTTTAATACGATGACCCTTGTGGGCTTCTAAAACCTTAAATTTAGTGAATCCATAACCGACGTTTTTATTGAGTGTAGTTTTAATTTTTTTTTCCCCCAGCGACATAACCCCGGAGGAGCCACCTCCTGGATCTAACTTTTATCACTGGTAAGCTTTTAAAATTTCATCAAAAAAATTTTTTTTGCCTTTAATTTTAACCCAAAAATCAAAATAAAATTGTTTAAATTTCCATTACTGTATTGTTGGACAAGTTCCAGTCTATTCCGGTTGACCCCCTTCTCTAGGCACCAGGTGCCATCCTCATGAACCAAAATATAACTCTTATTTTTAAATTTTGCCCGGCTCGAATTTTTGCACACCTCCGTCCCCCCCTACCGGTCTTGACCCATCGGTAATCTTCCTGTATCTTCTCATTTCGAACATGTCCCAATAACTATAACAACTTTACGAACGTAAGTTACGTTGCCAAAATCGTTTAGAAATCTAGATTCTAAAAAAAGACGCCTCATTTTAACTTTTTGATTTTCATTACAAAAAAAAATTTCATTTCAATTATTGATTTTCAATCATTTAAACCGGAACTTAAAAAAAAATTTACGGAAGCTAAAATAGTCTTTGTTCGCCGCCCCCTATAGAGGCCGGATCCGAAGGACTTTTATCTGGTGGGGGCCCTTTGGAGGGATGAAATGGCTTTTTCTGTTTGGTCAACTCGAAACTTTTTTTGAGCATTTTGTACGTGTTGTTGTGGTGACAGCGCCGCACGTATAAGGTGATTGTGTCAGTGGGGGATTAAAACTGTGCACAAGGTATCAAAAAAATTTTTATTTCACCATATTTTTCATTAATTAAAAATATAAACTATTTTATAAAAACGCAGTAGGAAATATGGAAACATTTGAAAAAGCGCGCCTTTTTTGATCTTAACCAATCATAGCTTTCCACATGACCGTTATAACTGTGTTCTTATTGCGCCATCGTATTTAATTTAAAGACTTAAAAACCCATTGAAAATCAACTTAAACAACATTTTATTTTTTTAAACTGTTTTTTCTACTTAATTTTGTTTAATAATTTAAAAAATTGAAAATCTGAGTGAAATTCCGTGCGATTTGTCCGTCCATGTGACCGGAGCGTGACGATAACAATACAAGTGGCAGTGAACGTTCTTTACAAAATTGAAATTGTCATCATTCGTATTTTTGTGTTCGTGTTCTTCCCATTTCCCGTTGTTTTCTTTCCCCGTTTTACTTTTCAGATTTAATTTTTTTTTTTCTTTCTTTCTATTTTCGTTTAAATTATGTCTTTATAAAATATCTCGATGAAATCCTCACGTCAACTACGACCGCACTTTTTTTTTTTTTTTTTCCCCTGATCTTCCCAAATTTTCGTGTGTGTATGTGGCTTTGAAACACGTGGATTTCAAGTTTCTTTAGGTAATTAAATTTTTCAGTTTAAATTGTTAAGAGGGACCACATTTTCTTTGTAGTGAATTAATAAGTAAAATCAAGGTTATCGTATTAAATATCTCATAAATATTAGAACTTGCGTTCTCCGTTTGTAATTTTTAATGTGTTGTAACTTGTACTTAAGTTAATCTTTTTGTTTCTTTATTTTTATTGTTTCAAATGTTGCGTCAAGATTTTAGCTACGTGTACCTACGTCTTTGTTCTTGGTTCAGCTAAACCAACATAATTTAATATTAGCTTTCTAAATTAGTTAGAAGTTTCCAGTGATTAATTAGCTTTTAGATTGAGTTTAAGGAATTTGTTTTACGAAGTTAGCAGGATATTAGGGCGTCGTGAAGGGTATTAGTTTGATTTTTTTGACAGTTTAGATGCTTGCTATCTTTTTTTTCCTGTTCGTTGATCTGGAGTCAAAAGATTTTCATTCAGATCGCAGGTTTTTTATGATTTTAACTTTTTTTTAGAGAAGTTATACCCTTCATGTGCATGTTGTCAGGCCACGCATTATGGCGAAAGCCTCTTCAATTCAAGTTGGCTTTAGACCCTGACGTTCCTTAACCTTAACTCAAAGAGAAGCTATTGTAACACCCTCCTATTCTCTGGAAAAAGGTCTTTTCAATCAATGATCTTTACCAGGTTGTCTTTGGTGCCGGCCGGCCGTAGCATTTTTCCCGAACACTTCTTCTTTGAAGTTGACTTGAAAGCTACTGTGCTCTCAATTCTTTGACTAGTTTCTCAAAGAGAAGTAATTACTCCATACCCGGTTTTTATGGGGTTCTTTCAGACCCCTAGTTAGTGATCTTTACCGATCATGAGATGTCTGTAATGCCGGCCATCCGTGGCCAGATTTCCGATAAACTTCACTGACTTTTCATTCCTTTTTTACTAAATTTTTGAGAAATCTTCTTTTTATCTTGAAAAATCTTGACAGTTTTTTTCTCAATAGCTCAGTTGTCCCGCATAGGCTAGGGTGCGAGTCCTACTTAGGGTCGAAATTTTTTTTCGTTCAATTTTCTCTTTTTCTAATTTACTCTTAGGAATTGATATTTATAAAGTAAAAATACCTTGTATTAGATAAAATTTATTGAAAGAAAAAAAGTTGATAGCAGGGAGAAATTTGGGCTGTTCCGCCCATTGCTTGTGGCCTGGCTAGGCAAAATCTTAATTTTTTTAAATCTTTCCTGAGTTTTCCTCAGCAAAATTTGGCTCAAATCAGCACCTAGCTTAAATAACATTAAAAACTATCTAAAAATTCGTATGTATTAACGCTGATTTGAAATTTGCGCAGTTGTTTTAAGAAGTCGAAATTGTCAAGAGAAATTGAAATTTGACAAGTTTTTCGGATAAAATATTTGGTTTTCTTGAGGGAAGGTGGTGTGTATTTTTAGACAGATAAACCCTGAAAATTTAAGTGTTCTTATGCTATTACCCATTTTCCCCCTAAAGATGTAATTAATATAAAATCTAATAATTAGTTCAATTGTAGGTTGAAATGTTAAATTGGAATTGACGAACATTTAGAATGTTGACGACACGGTTCAATAAAGTTGTAGGGCTAATTTCGTTACAGTCTAACTCGCTTAGTAGTGCAAATTGATTTATTCCAAGCAGTAATGAAGGTTTTGATCATTTTCCATTAAATTAAAAATTTAAAATTGTCAAAGAAGCCATTCAAAGGCGTTTTTGATGGACACATTTAAAATGAACGCCGAAGTTCTTTAAGTTCAATGACCTGCTCATACGAAATATTATTTTAAAATATGCCTGCTATCTTTACTTAGAATTCCTTTTATGGTCTAGATTAGATGCTCTCTTCATAAATTGCTTTATGTTTTCAAAATTACTATTCCTTTGTCTTCATTCTCATTATTTCGCCATAATTTAAATAAAAAATTAAAAAATCGCGTATTTCTTGCCAGATTTCGTTTATTTCCGCATTATTTTTCAATAAAAATGGCAACCAAATATCAAGGATCCGTTATACCACGACTGCGTTTTTTCTTCAAGTTTTGCTCCAATTTTGCGAGAAAACTGTTGGTTTTTTAACAATTTTTCTTATGATTTGGCTTTAGAATACATTTATTTACGTAAATACAAAGGGTTTTTTTTTTCAAAATTTGAAAAATGTAGAAAATCATAATTTTTAACGATTCAATAAAAACTTAAACTTATGCTTAATAAAGCTAAAAGCTAAGAAAGTTTTTTCCTAACCTCAGTAAATTTTTTGTAAATTGGGAGCAAATTCAAAACTTATAATAATTACGGTTTTTAGCTTCGTTTAGTTCCGATTGTTTCTCCTATATTGCATCCCAATAAAAAAAATTAAAAAACCACCAGTTATCTCGCTAAATTGGAACAAAACTTCAAAGAAAAATAGTTAAAAAAATATATCAAACTGTTTTTTCATGATTTTAAAAACCGTTTATTTTTTTATCAAAAGATTGCATTTATAATGACCTACATTAATATTTTTCTAAAAAAATTGCACTTTTTCTTTGACTAGTCTATTGAAAAAAGCGATAAGCCAATCTCTTTATGACGTCGATATCAATCTATTTTGTGACGGAGTTATTAAAAAAAATCTACGTTCATTCAACCATTTATCTTTTCGTTTTTATCATAAAGATATATGGGCTTTATTGTTGATTAGGTAGTAAGCTTTTTGTTTAATTTTACTTTAAAAAAATTTTTTTTTTGTTTCAGACCTTGTAAATAGTTGATGCGTCGGTGATAAAACGGTCAAACCATGGAAGACGCCCACGCTAAAACGGTGGATGAAGTTCTAAACTATTTCAATGTTGACAGAGAAAAAGGTTTAACTCCTGACCAAGTAAAAAGGAATCAGGATAAATATGGACCAAATGGTAAGTTTTATTTGAAATTTATTCTAGGGAACCAAAATTAACTGTTTTATTATAATCTGAAGAACAAGACTTCAGCCTTAGAATTTTTATCGAAACTTGTTTTATTCATTGACCTCGATGACAGAATCTTGTGCGTATCAACTAGATCGTATCAAGGGGACCTCAAAATTTTGCTTACAAAAATTCTCGTTCTAAATGTTAAGATTATTTACTGAATGTTAAAAAGTTGCAGTAAATTGTTTAAATAGTAATCGCATGCTTCTATTTCGTGCTAGAAAAGACAACTGAAGACGTTACGCAGTTATCAGTAAGGTCGCCCACTTAAGATAACGCTGTTTACATTCACTTTTAATTATTTGAGAATTAAAATTTTTTTCCGGGAATTCTGAGAAAAAAATTCGGTCATGAGGTTAAAATCTCGAACTATATCTGCCAGAGGTGGGATTTGAAGCCAAGGAGTCACAGCTGGTCTTATACGGCCTCTTTTTGGCATCATTCGGACTCTATTTGGCACATCCCGCCTTTTTTTTTCTCTCTCTCTCCGTCTTCACGGTATTCCTTTAAAACGTATTTTTGGCTTTATTTTAAAATATTTCCTCGTTTGTCCTCTGAAATCCTGATGTAAAACAAAAAATTTGAAAGACCCAATTAGTAAATGGACGTTCAATTAATTCGTTAGGTCTTTATTAAAGGACGCGTTGTATTTATTTATATTTCAATGCGACAATCTATGACAGCCTACAGAATATGTTCAAATTTGATTTTTAAAAAATCTGATTATGGATAGACGCGTAATTTCATCCATTCACGAGAAAAACTCGTTTCTAGTCTATTTATGAATTTAATTAAATATCGAAAAGGTCGACGGATAATAAAGCTTTCTACCGTCTAGATTCCAATAACCGCATTCTCGGGACACGTGGAATATTCCCCGAAATCCAATTATCCTTCGCGCCCCTGGAAGACTTCACATCTTTTTTAGTGAACGTTTTATAACTGGATTCTATTGAGTATGGTCGGAGTGATTTATTTCCTAGAGTCTCCGATATTTTTAATTTTGTCTCCTATAAATAATTTCTTTGTTAACAATTTTTTTTTCTGTTTCAGAACTTCCCACAGAGGAAGGTAAGTCCTATCTTATTTACTTTTTTAAAGATAATTTTAAAATCTAAACTACAAAAATTAAAATTTTTATTTAAAAAAAGTGCTCGAATTGTCATTTTTTTCCTTGATTTGCATAAGCAAATCGTCAATATTTTATGGAAAGCAATTTCCTGGATAAATGAACATTTATGATGAATTTTTTATTATAAACTTGAAGAGCTTCAAACATGAGGTTTGAGACTTCTATGTCTTCTTTTATTCATTGTTCGTCTTCTACTTTCCATTTCGTCGGCGTACGGCATTTTAATTAGTTTCTCTTTTTTAATTTAAAAAGATAAGATGTTAACATCAATTTTTTTTCCTGGATAGTTTATTTATTTTATTACTTTTCGTGTCCCCGAGTCTTTTTTTGGACGAGTAATTAATATTTCGAGGGGTGTTTTTCTTGGGGTGTTTTGCCTAAAAATCTGGGAAAAACTAAAACTTGAAATGTTATGTTTGGAAGATGTCCAAAGATGAGCACTCATGTCAATGACGCAATGGCTCTCATCTTACCTCAGCGAGAGCAGTGGGCAATCGCAAATCTCCCGAGGAACCCCTCCTGTCAACCCCCGCCATCTAAACACGTCACTTAAAAATTGACGCCCGTCACTCCCAACGTTTTCAGGTCAAAAGACTGTTTTTCGTCACTTGAGTTGTTTTCCCTTGGAATTATTTAAATCTTTTCAGAAGCCTTCATTTTTAAACAGCCGGTTTTCGCCATTTTGCCAATTTTTTGGCCAGAAACCACCTTTTAAAAAAAATTTTATGTTCGAAACACGTGATAAACAGTTTTCGCGTGTTTACATATCTGTTGAAACTTGAACGATGAGGCGCCTCTCGTTTATAAACAGTCATAAAAATAGTTTCTACTTACCTGCAGAAAATATTTTTAAATTTTTTCCCTTAAAAAAAATTGATCAACGTTTCTATTCAGGCATATGGGTCAAGTAACCCACATTCCGGCTTTTAACATCGACGGCATTGAAATTGGCCTTCAAATTTTTTTCCTAACTATTTATTTAAAAAAACTAATTTCTTCCTATGAAATACATTTTTGGATGTTAAGATGAACTTGTATTTTGTTTATTTTAAATTTTAAATGAGACTGTCAATAACAAGGGAGAAAAAAGTTCCGTTGATCATCTTCTCAAGTGGTCTGGAAGTGGATCTCTAATTTACCTCTTTCCTCAATTTTTTTCGCTGACCTATTTCCCGACCCCTTTTCCTATTAAAAACCGGGTGGGAAACTCCTTTATTCTCTCAACCCCTGGAAAAACAATTTCCCTCCATGAAATTTCAACGAAGTTCGAGCACCTTTTTTTTCCACCTCATAAAACTTGTTTAATTATGCCATTGTTTAAATTTCTTGTTTTTTTCAGGCAAGTCTATATGGCAGTTAGTCCTTGAACAGTTTGACGATCTTTTAGTTAAAATCTTGTTATTAGCCGCTATTATTTCTTTTGTAAGTATCTTTTTTCAATCCTGTAATTTGAAAGACATTTTATTGGCTCTTTTTATTTAAATAGTTCCCTTCCCTCCTTGATACATCAACATGCTGAAAAGCCAAAAGTTTGTCTGGATTGTTTACAAATAAGTCGACTTCCTTTGATCCTGTTCCTATTATACCTTTATTTGTAAACCTACCTTCTTAAATCAAACAAATTTATAATTGGAAAAACAATTTTCTTAAGTAATTTTTTTTATATAGGTTCTTGCGTTTTTGAAGAACATGATGATGCGATTACAGCTTTCGTTGAACCTTTTGTTATCCTCCTTATTCTTATTGCTAACGCTGTCGTTGGTGTATGGCAGGTAAATATGACATTTTAAAAATTTTTTTAGTCTAAAAAATTGTATTTTAGGAAAGAAATGCTGAGTCTGCGATAGAAGCTCTTAAAGAATATGAACCCGAAATGGGTAAAGTTGTAAGGGCGGACAAGGCCGGTGTACAGAAAATCAGGGCCAAAGAAATTGTTCCTGGTGACATTGTTGAAGTGTCAGGTAAAGATTTTTTAAATTATAATTGTTGTTTTGCTAACTTTTTGTTTTAGTTGGTGACAAAATTCCAGCTGATATTAGGTTAATCAAAATTTATTCGACAACTATTAGGATAGATCAGTCTATTCTTACTGGTGAATCAGTTTCCGTCATCAAACACACTGATGCCGTTCCTGATCCTAGGGCTGTCAACCAGGTACTTGAGATTTCTCTGTCAATTATGGGTTAATGACAAAAATATGTTTTTAGGACAAAAAGAACATCCTTTTCTCCGGTACCAATGTTGCTGCCGGCAAAGCCCGTGGTGTTGTCATGGGAACTGGATTGAACACTGCCATTGGTAAGATTAGGACTGAAATGTCTGAGACTGAAGAGATCAAGACTCCACTTCAACAAAAACTTGACGAATTCGGTGAACAATTGTCCAAAGTCATCTCTGTCATTTGCGTCGCTGTTTGGGCCATCAACATTGGTCACTTTAACGACCCAGCTCATGGTGGATCATGGATCAAAGTAATTTATTTAAAATATTATTCTTTTTATTGACATTTTTGTTCAGGGTGCTGTCTACTATTTCAAAATTGCCGTCGCTCTTGCTGTAGCTGCCATTCCAGAAGGTCTTCCCGCTGTCATCACACTTGCTTGGCTCTTGGTACCAGGCGTATGGCTAAGAAGAACGCCATTGTCCGCTCCCTTCCGTCCGTTGAAACCCTTGGATGCACATCTGTCATCTGCTCTGACAAAACCGGAACTCTCACCACCAACCAGATGTCCGTCAGCAGAATGTTTGTCTTTGACAAATTGAAGGATCTGACAGCTCCTTCTTGGAATTCGAAATCACTGGATCAACTTACGAACCAATTGGTGACGTTTTCCTTAAAGGACAGAAAATCAAGGGATCTGACTACGAAACCCTCCAAGAAATGGGTACCATTTGCATCATGTGTAACGACTCTGCTATTGATTTCAATGAATTCAAACAAGCTTTTGAAAAGGTAACTTGCGTTTTTAATATCATTCATTATACAATTGTTTCTTCAACAGGTTGGTGAAGCTACTGAGACTGCTTTGATTGTTCTTGCTGAGAAATTGAACCCCTTCAACATTCCCAAGACTGGTTTGGACAGAAGAACAGCTGCCATCGTTGTACGTCAAGATCTTGAGACGAAATGGAAGAAAGAATTCACTCTTGAATTCTCCAGGGATCGTAAATCTATGTCTTCTTACTGTGTACCTCTTAAACCCAGCAAATTAGGAACCGGACCGAAACTTTTCGTTAAAGGAGCCCCTGAAGGTGTTTTGGAAAGGTGCACACACGCTCGTGTTGGTAACACCAAAGTCCCATTGAACGCCACCATCAAGAACCGCATCCTTGACTTGACCAGACAATACGGTACTGGACGTGACACTCTCAGGTGCCTTGCTCTCGCTACCGCTGACAACCCAATGAAAGCTGAAGAAATGGACCTTGGAGACTCCTCCAAATTCTACACCTATGAAGTCGGACTTACCTTCGTTGGTGTTGTTGGTATGCTTGACCCGCCAAGGAAAGAAGTTTTCGATTCGATCGTCAGGTGCCGCGCTGCTGGTATCCGTGTCATTGTCATCACTGGAGACAACAAAGCCACTGCTGAAGCCATCTGCAGACGTATTGGAGTGTTCACTGAAGATGAAGACACCACTGGAAAATCCTACTCTGGACGTGAATTTGACGACTTGCCCATCGCTGAACAAAAACAAGCTTGCGCCCGCGCCAGGTTGTTCTCCCGTGTGGAACCTGCTCACAAATCCAAGATCGTTGAATACTTGCAGAGCATGAACGAAATTTCTGCCATGGTAAAATTTAAAATTAAACATATGTGATTATTAACCTCCTTTTAGACTGGTGATGGTGTCAATGATGCCCCTGCTCTTAAAAAAGCTGAAATTGGTATTGCTATGGGATCTGGAACTGCTGTCGCTAAATCTGCCTCCGAGATGGTTCTCGCTGATGACAACTTCTCTTCCATTGTATCAGCCGTTGAAGAAGGTCGTGCTATCTACAACAACATGAAACAATTTATCCGTTATCTTATTTCTTCCAACATTGGTGAAGTCGTAAGGTAAAAGAACACACTCTTATTGAATTATTTATTAACTGATGTTATTTTCTCAGTATCTTCTTGACTGCTGCTCTTGGTCTTCCTGAAGCTTTGATCCCTGTACAACTTTTGTGGGTCAACTTGGTCACTGACGGTCTTCCAGCTACCGCTCTTGGTTTCAACCCTCCAGATCTTGACATCATGGACAAAGTAAGAAACAAAAAAAAAATTGAAAATGAAATAAAAATTTAAATTATAGCCCCCAAGGAAAAGTGATGAAGGTTTGATTTCTGGATGGCTCTTCTTCCGTTACATGGCTATTGGAGGATACGTCGGAGCTGCTACAGTCGGTGCTGCCGCTTGGTGGTTCATGTACAGCCCGGAAGGACCTGCTTTGAGCTACTACCAACTTGTAAAATAAAACTAATCAAAGACAGAATTATAATTTTTTTTCAGACTCACCATCTTCAATGCGTTGGAGGCGGACCTGAATTCGCTGGAGTCGACTGCCACATCTTCCACGACCCGCATCCCATGACCATGGCCCTCTCTGTACTTGTAACCATTGAAATGTTGAACGCCATGAACAGGTATTTTTTCAACTAATCATTTTATCATTTTTATATCGCATTTTAGTTTATCTGAGAACCAATCTCTTATCTCGATGCCACCGTGGTCCAACCTTTGGCTGTTGGTTCCATGGCTCTTTCTTTTACACTCCACTTTGTCATTCTCTACGTTGAAATCCTTTCCGTAAGTCATATTTCAGACAGTAAACATTATAACATGAATCTTTCAGACTGTATTCCAAGTAACACCGTTGAGCGGTGAAGAATGGGTAACTGTCATGAAATTCTCGATTCCAGTCGTACTTTTGGACGAGACGCTCAAGTTCATCGCGAGGAAATACACCGACGGTAAGGGTTTCCTTAAATCAGTCCATGGAATCATTCTCATGTGGGGCGTTTTCTTTATACTCATCGTATACGGACCGCTGTGAACGTCAAAAGGAAACTCCTCCGATCAAAACTGTACAAAAACAGTAGTTTCCTTCAAAAATATTTCAATAAAATAAATAATAAATGGAAAATCTTCAAGTCAGGTTATGTGTGGTATTTGGGTGAAGTGAGTGTGAATTAAAACACTGAGGCCTACAAGACAAACCTCGTGTTTTTTATGCTTCTGTATTTAACGGGTGTTAAAAGCCAATAACTCTAGACTTTTTTTAATGGAACTGTTGCCTTATTTAAGTGTTAAAAGAAATTTTTAAAATAAAATAGAATTTTTTTTATTTATTTTGGTTTTTTGTGGCCAATTAACTTCTCTGTACATAGCTAGCGTTAAATGCGGGGAGTCATTAGATATAACTTTTTAACAATTGGAACTATTTAAAATTCATGTAAACTTTCAATGGGAACTTCCCAGGGTGTTTACGTTAAAATTTCCCCCATCCCATCTTAAGTTCCCCTTGTTGGTTAAATTTTAAGCTAAGTTAGCCTTAATTTGACTGTGACCAAATTTAAATGAATCCTATTTATATTATAGTTTTTTTTAATTTTTAATAGGATTAGAAAAAAAATTCAACATGGTATTAAGAGTGTGATTTAATCCCCCGAGACTTAAAATACGAACGTACTTCGAAATCGCATTTAAATATGTAATCCTTAAATAATTTTTTAAGCAAAATAAGTGCCTCGTTTTATTTCTCCAGAGCTTATTCATCTCGCCATTTCGGGTCTGTAGCATCGAATCCTCTTAAAATCGGGTGCTTGAATTTAAATTCCACTTCCACTTCGTGTTTTCCCTTAATCCAGGTTATAATTTAAGTATTGTCTTCCATTGTGCAATATCCCTGTGATTTCCTTCCACTTTCTTTTTTTCTTCCTCGACCGCGAAAACTGTGAATGTGTCTTAAAAAAATGATAATAAAATTAGTTTTTTAACTAGAATGAAAATAGGCTAACTTTATTTTAATATAGGTGGAGACGATTCGTCAAAATACAGGACTAGCTTAATAGACTAGTGCATGATGGAACCTAAATGCTCATACATTCCTTCCGACCTTTTTTGAAGCCATTTTTTTAAACGCCCGGTCCATTTAAACGTACGGTTGGGAGATCATTGATAAATAAAAAGTATTCTCAATATTAGGGCCTTTTACAATATTTTGCCTCTTATTAAAGTTTTTTTTTGACAGCTAGAAATCATCGGCAATTTTTCTTAAGAAGGCTAAATATTGTATAATGTGTAAATTAGTTTTGTAGATAAAATATTGTTAAATTATTCCGTTAAAAAAAGTTATGTTAGAATTTGTTTTTATCAATTTTTCTTTTCTAAAATATAAGTTTTTTTCTTTGAACAATAACCAATATGCAAGAACTGCATACTTTGTGAATTTATCTTTTTTTTAGGGTTTAAGTGAGATTATGAAATATGTTTGTACAATTTTAATAAACGTTGTATATATAAGTTTTCCAAAATAATTTTGTTTTTGTTTTTCAACTAACGCTGTTTTAATTAAAAATTAATCAGTATCCAGAATTAGGTAAGTACATCGCTTTCGTAGTTGATTGGAAGGTTGTGAGTATTCGTCGGAACTTTCGGTAAGTATTTTCACCCCATGAAATACCTTTAAAAAGGTCTTTTCCTTAGAAGAATATGAAAATTCGTTTTCTTGAAATACTTCGCCGAATGCATTTGAGAAATGCTTTCGGTGTTTAACTCAAGCATGATTTTTCTAATCGATTTTACTTTTTTTCTCGATTTTTTTTTACAGTTGGAGAGCCTGTCGTCATTCGAAAATAAAGACACTTCCGGTTAGGTTTGATAAAAGAAAAAATTGGCTAACTAATTTGAGGGGGTTTTAATTAGAAGCTATTAAAAAAGCTTATTTTAACTAAGAGGTCGTTAAGAATGGAAAAATTGTTGACGACTTCGTATTTAGTTTAACCCAAATTATTTTAACTCTCAATAGAAAACTGGTTTCAACATGATTTGATCAGTTTGACAGTAACACTTTTCTTGGGCTTATTCAGCAGCCCTTTTAGCTTAATTGAGCTTTTTTAAAAAGTTTATTTACAAAAAAAAAAAGCAATTCGAAGTAGTATAAAATAGACCTGAGAAAGAGAGGAACGAAGAACAGGAACATATTGACAACTGACTTTCGAGAATGCAGGAAGTAGAGAAGAACAACCGTTCTCCTATCTTCCAATCATACCATTCCTGTTTATTGTTTCCCTCTTCCTCAGATTTAGGTTATAATACCTACTTTAAAAAAAAAATCAGAATTAATCCATGTAAAGTTGAGATAACAATTTATTGATGTTATTTTTGATCTAAATCTGTAGCCGAGTATTTTTGTTTGATTTTTTTTATTGTTTCTTTTTATTTATAAATTTTTTTATTCTTTTTACAGTTGGCGAAACAGTTGTCCAGCGTTTCTAGAGCATCTAGAAAAATTCATTTAAAAAAAATTCTTTTTTTTCCTTATTTCAAGACAGGCTTTTTATTTCAACGATTTACCCCTTTTTATTCCTCTAGTTTTTATTTTGTATATAAAAACTTCATTTTTTCTGTAAATTATTTTCAATAAGTGTGAAAAAAAGTTTAGGAATTAGATGTTTTTCAAATTCAGGTCTCAAACTGCCTGTGATGTCTCAATTATGAGATCTGATTTTTATTTGATCTTATGATTGATTCGAAAATATAAAAACGTTGGTTATGTCGATTCCGAGAGGGGACCCCATTTCTCTTCTTACCCATCCCCCTCTTAGGCCGCAACCCCACGGCCGAGGCCCGTCTCTACGACGGTTAGAAGCCGTTCAGGTACAATATTTATATTTTTAAAAAAATACAAATCATCCAATATAAAAAAGACTCCATTGTTGTACCTCAGTAATTTGTTTAAAAATAATTTTAAAAAATTTACTCACAAGTTTAGGTTCATTGTTAAAGAATTACATTATTGATAGATGTAACAACTCGAAACTATCAATAAAGCCCTACTGGATGGTTAATTCTTTTTTTTATGCACCTTATGTCCTTTTCAGGCTTTCCCGAAAAATGTCAGTGAATATTATTAACATAAAATAAAAATATCTTTATTTTAACAATTTTTTACAATATCACAACATAGGTTCTTAAAATCTATTTTGTATAAATAAAAGCGCAGACATTCTTTTTAATACTAGAAACAAAATTAATACTATTTTATATATTTTATGCCTAAATATTGCGAGTATCACGTTAATTTTTGTTCTAATAGCAAGCGATTATCTAATTTTTCAAAAACACTATAATTTATCACATTATTTTAATTAAAACTATTTTTTATGCCGAAACTCCTTTGGTTATTATTTTAAAGCTTATATCTGGGTTTATTGAAATTGTGGTGTTCTTTTGACCCCTTTGTAGTTATTTTAAATTTTTTTGGCGTTGGGGATTCATTAAAAATTAAAAAGCTTCTAAAAAAAAATTTTGAGCATTTAATTACGAAATGTTTTTTTTGCCAACGCTCAAATATTGGCACAAAGCGATTGATTCATTTTTAAAAACTATATGTACATATTTATACATTATTTACACAAGGCGTAGGTTGACGTAGTGAACGAGTATGGAATAAATTTGAGATCAAATGAGGAAGAATTGAGGCCCGACCCAACTTCCGCATTTGGGGAAGTTGTCTGGGATGGATGGCAAGTCGTAGCCTTCGCCGACTTTGAGTACGACGTCGAGTCCGCTGGCCCACTGAGAGGCGCTCTGGTCGTGGAGTAACCAATAGCCTGGATTGTTCGCCAAGAAGCGAATTGATACAGCTCCGTTTTTGGGTACGTTGACTGTATCTTTAAGCACCGGATCGATCAAGTTACGTTTAAAAAGTAGACCTTTTTCGTCTAAACTTTTTATCTTTTCAATATCTTTCTCTTTTATGTTATCTGTGATGCCCGTCACGTAAAAATGGTGACCATGTAGATGAAAAACATGTTCTGAATCAGTTACTTTATCTAAAAAAAAAGCTTATTAGGTTATTCCATAAAGGTTATGTCAGACTGTGGACTATTTTCATTACCTTGATTGATGAGAACTATCTCAACTTTAGATTTAAGAGCGATCGGTATCGTGTGAACACATTCGCATATTCGTTCATTCAAACATCGATCAGGAAGTTTGTCGCTTTTGCATATTTCACGATAGATATTGTCATCGTATTGGCTGACCAATGGTGAGGAAGGAAACATAAAGGTTATGTTGTCAAATCTTGGTATCGCCTCGCCTAAATGAAGAATAAAAAATTAGAATATAAAATAAAAAATCTACTCACTTTTACTGTTTCCTGGAGAAATTTCTAAATAGTCAAAAGGTAGGTAGATAACCTCGACCTTTTCTTTTGATAACTCGCTAGGCATCTTATGAAATGAATGAATATCAAGGAGACATTTTACAAAATCTTTTTTGTAGCATTTTTCGTTATAAACGGTGCTCACGAGCTGAAAAGGATTTATAATGAAAATTGTTTTTTCAATAATTGTCTTACAGAAGTTTGTTCAGTTTCTGGAGGTGGAATTTCGCTTTCAGGCTCCATCATTTCATCCATGGTCGTATTATAGACAAATTTTGCAACTCCTATGGAGCTTGTACAGTTTGAACGAATTTCTAATTTATATTCTCCACCATCTAAGGATGCGTCCATGATGAAATCGAATCTTTCTCCTAAAAATAAAATGGTAAATGAGCGACTTTCCAAAAAAATTTACCTTGAGTGATTTCTACAGATGAAGAATAGATGGGTATGATGGGGTTTCCGTCCAAACTTATAACTAGCATCGGGTGTTGTTGAAGTGATACGTAAAATGGGCAGGCGTTTCCATCTCCTGCATGAGCAATCCTTATCCTGTATTTGAGCCCTTTGTTCACTTTAAGAACAGGAACGAGAGCATCCTAAAAAGGAAATCAGAGAAAAATACTTTGATAGATATTTACATTATCGCCGGCGATTCCGTTGACAAGAATGTGAGCATTAGTTTGCCGTATTGAGCTCTTCCATTGGTTCAGAATGATCATGTGGCTTTTATCGTCTATATCGTAAAGACGACGGTGTTCGTCCGTTCTGTCTGCTTTCCTCACTATAAGAGCACCGAATATCCCGTCTAGAATCTTGCCTGTATGCGACTGCCAGAGATGAGTTCCAGCTTCGGAAGCTCTGAATTTATACTGGAACGTGGTATAGCTTGAAATCGGGCATTGGGTTATCATCGGCACTCCATCCATGTAGGGACTTTCGACTTGCTTTGCCCTCTCCAATGAAGTGCAACTCCTTGGCCAGGAAGTCTGTTCACAACGTCAACCAAAATTATATCATTTTGGCACACCTAAAAAAGAAATAAAGTAATTTCATAAAACAACCTAACATTCCTAACCTAAAAAAAGGGTTCTTTTGAAAAGAACGTTTTAAATTTTTTACCTGAATGGAAGGTCCGGGAAGCTGTTTGTTTGCGGTCAGAATACGTTTTGAATTCCCCTCGGCGACCATGCATCCAAAACGGAAGCAATGCGAGATATTCGACGGACAGTCACCGCACAAACTGCAAACAATTCCGTTAAAACAAACATTCAAAATGAAATTTCAAATCTAATTTCAGTGTATTTTCAATTTTTTCCCCCATCATGGGACATCACGTGTACGTCGATAAAGCGAGACCATAAATAACGAAGGGTGAAAGTGAATTCTTCCAAGGGGAAATTCAAGTCGTAATTTTTAGTGAAAGAGATCATCTTCATTATGTAACTTTTTAAAAAGAAGTTGTTAGTACAGCCCTTCGCCAATCAATAATCCCACTTCTGACTTACCCTCCTATGGATTGATGCTGTTCTAAAGTAATGCGAAAGCGGCATATCATAGGCCAGTCGAGCTCGTGGCAAGGCCTTTCGCAGGAAGCGAAATGTAAGTCTGTAAATCACAAGAAAAAAAGGTTTTAAACAAAAAAGTTCGTTTCTTTAAGTTTAAATCAAGATGAGGTCAATGGTTGCGGAAATCCTTTTTTATAACAACCAAGTCACGTTTCACCATTAGATGAACTTGATTACCTTGATACAAGGAAAACGAGGGAGGCGCCCAGGGGAACTGAAAAGAGCTTCGTAGGTGGTTCTTAAAAGTAATTACGAGAAATAACGGATTTTTTTAAATACTCAAATTCTGCTGAGGGTTTAATTTTCCAATGAATTAAAATATTCAAATAAAAAAGGAAATCGGAAATCTAATGAGCCCGAATAATTTAATAGAGACATTCGGAAAAGACGGAAATTGGTGGAAAAGAGGGGGTGAAATTACGCGAAAATCGCTTTTTCATCGCCTTTATAATATTCGGAAGTGAAACTAGACTTGTGGACATTGCGTAATAAAAAGAATATAACAAAGAAATATATTTTTATATAATTTGAAAACTTTTCCTTGGAAGATCAGGAGGACCAGATCTGGAATGGAAATCGTAGGGAACCGTGAATAGTCAGAGAAAATGACACATTATTATCGCTTTCTAATAATAAATAATCAATATTGTTCTGTAAGTTATGGACGTTTTATATAGTTTGTTCACATTTCAGAAATACCAAACTGGTAAGTTTCCGCAAGGAAGAGAAGCTTAACCTTCAAAATCCAAACAAATACGTTTCAGGGACAGAGAAAGTGTTAAGATCTTCGAAATCCGTTAAACTGAAGGGGGGAATAAAGATTGAAGCTTAAAAAGGCATCTCAATAAATTTTCAAATATGGATATACCATAACACCTGCATGTATGCTTTTTGCTAAGAAAAATAAAAAATAAAATTGTTTAGATGGGTGGAAATACCACCAAGCATTTTATTGGTGGTATCGTCCCACCAATACAATTTTTTAAAAATTTGTTTACCTGGAAGCGGAGTCAAATATAGAACGAGACAAACGAGACAAATAATCCCAAGGACAATAGAACTCCGATAACATAAAGTCAGATACACATTTTCGAACATGGTACAAACCTTGACTCTGGAGCGGAGAAGAAAGGAAGAAAGTAAAAGCCGAAATCTTTTCCCCACTACAGGCCTTTTTCGGGTATTGGGAGAAATAATTTTTTGTATTATCCATCACTCCCACCATTTTCTTATTTGAACTTTCATTGAACACTCTCTCTTTTTCTTAGGTTACAGCTTCAATTAGTTCAATATGGTTCCAGCGGTTGGTTGTTTTATAAAATGGTTTTAAAATACTTCCCCATAAACTAAATAACACTCTGCATGTCCTCAGCCTCTCTGAAAATGTGAGAACAGCCATTGTTTATAGAGCTATTGAGATGACAGACAGGCGGACAAAAGCGCTTTTTATTTTAGAATATGCGTCAAAAAATCGTTACAGAGAACTAGAATTTTTTGGTATTACAATATTTTATAAGACGAAGATGGAACGTTTTAAATCCCTAAAAATGAGGTCACCGTCTGGAAGTTTTTGACATAAAACCATCTCTTATTTCCTACATCAATCATTCTTCTCTTTTATTTTTATGTTGGCCTTCTGGTTATGGTAATGTTTCGAACCGAAAGGGCCTGCCCTTGATTAGTTTTCGACCCTTGACTTTCACCGAAAGGAAAAAAGTACTTTCTCTTATCATCAGTTTACGTAAGCGTTTAATAAAACCACGTTGACAGTTTTTAAAAAGAATTTTTTTTCTCTCTCTTTAAGTCAGTGGGGTCGAGTGTTGCAGAAGCCCTTAATTGCTACATATCCCGGCGATTATATAAACCTCTCGACCTAATTTCGGCCTACCTCAAGACGGACAAAATCGTTATTTTATTCATTTTTTTCTTCGCCCTTCTCTTAGAGAAAGGAAAATCCACGGTCCTAAAGACGAATTAGAAGTTGAAAACAACGACAGAGAAAGCTCGTAAATTTTCAAAAGTAAATCCCAGCCTTTTATACGACTTCCTTATAAAACCGAGGTGGAAAAAAAAGTTATCTGGGGATGAAAAAAAAATATAACCATCGTAACACTATACAAAAAATAAAACTCGTTAGTATTTGAAAAAATGTGGACCTTTTTTTTGAAAGTTAATTTTTATTTTCAAAAATTACACAACAGTTTTTTGTGACAAAGATCCAAAACATAGTTTTCCTTAAAACGACAATATTTTAGTACTAACGGTTATTGAACAATAAAAAGCAACTAAAATGTCAAAAACTTAAAAAACGAAAGTTAGATAAAAGTAAAAGTGCATATAAAATAAAAAATACCGCGTCATTCAGATATAGCTTTCCAAATTAATTGAAAAATGCCATCCTGCTTGACTTTAGGTCCAAATATGCTGTTTTCATTCCTTTTGAGAATTTTTTAAACTCAAGAGAAACTTTGAATGGAAAAATTGGCGTTCGCCCTATTTTCTTCTCGGGGAGTATCCGAGACAATCTCCTCCGTAATCTCCTGCTTCCTAGGGGGTTAAACGGGGTGAGAGGCTTCCAACGTGATTTTGGCCCAAGTCTTCTCTAAATCCGAGTAAATTTCTAAAGAACTAAGAAAGGGAGAAAAAAATTCTTTCTATAAAAATTTTTTTGCGGGATGATTTTTATGATAAAATTGGAGAAAGCATCGTTTACTCAGCAAGTCACGTTAAAACAATATTTTAATGGGAAAAGAAAGTGACATAGCCCATGGATGCCACAATAAAAGACTTTCTATGGATTTTTTGTTTAAATTTTGAGGGCCGGAGTGGCCGAAGGGATTGAGGGTCCGTTATGCCACTTAATACGGCGGCGTTTTCCGGACGTTTTGCTCCAATTTAGCGAGAAAACTGTTGATTTTTAAAGATAAATTTCTGTTTGAAGTCCCCAGGGGTTGGGGATTTTATAATAAAATTTTTTGTATGTACATAGGTATACAAAAATAAATTAAAAATAGAAAAAAGTCGAATATCCTTTACATACATGAAGGTCACTCTAGCGAGAAAAGTTTATACTTCGATGGTTTCCTTGCAAAACCAGTAGGCAGTGGTGGAATTAACGAAAATTCGCTCGTGTAGAAAAAGACCTGAAAGACAGGATGTCCCCGTTTTCATATTATTTGACAACTTCGATTCCTCACAGTGAAATAATCCACTGCGGAACTGTTTATTCAAGGACGTCTTTTGACCCGAAGACAAAAAACAGGTTCCTTTTCCCGGCCGTTGAAGCTAATCAAGTCTTTCGAAAGGGAAAAAAAACTGTGGTCATTTCTTACGTGATTTGCCAACGAAAATTTTTTTTATTTTAACGATAGTTTGGATGTCTTTCCTTTCAGTTTTATAACTACAGATGCTTTTAAGGATAATTTATTTGAAATTATGGTCAAAGAAAAAAATTTTTTTTTCACGGACCATTTCGACATTATCAACGTGAAGAATGGAATTTTCTCCGTACTTTAAAATGGGCGAATATTGTGCTTTATAGGAATAACGAAGACATTTGGAAAAGGTCCAACGTTTTTAGCAGATTGCATACCCGCAGCCCCAACAACGATAAAGGATTTGAGAAAAAAGTCTTTGACAAAAAAAATTCTTTTTGGCAATTCAAATCCCAAAAGAGAAAAGGCGTCAAATTAATACTTCCTATTTTATTTCCTGTGCGAAATTTCTTCAAGGTTAGAAACTGGGCCATGAAAAAGAGGCTGTTTAGTCAGGAAATCGATTTTTGCCGGTAGTCTTTTAAAATTTTAGAGCTTCTATTGACTAAGTTATGTTAATATTATCTATTTTGTATGCACGAAATTTAAAAGTTGAAAATCATCACCTTGCTTTCAAAATTGACTAAACAAAAATTTAAAGCTGATTCATGGCTAGATACTCAATCGATGTTTTCGTTTGTGCTTACTTATTTATTTATTTTTTTCCCCACTGGTGGCACTTGAATTGGGACAAAAGATGCGATGTTTCCCTGGAAATTTGGAGGTTGCAGTGCTAGGGCTACAGCATTTTGTTTTGAACTTTAAGAGTGATGAAAACGTGACTTGAGTGAGAATATCCGCAGTCTAGAATTCACTCTAGGCCTGAGTTTTAAAAAGTGTATTTTTTTGTAAGGACTCACCAGGCACAGGAGTGAAGTAAATGACGGTGACGACTGCGGATAAGAGGCCGATGAAAAGTGCGGCGCGTAAGAGCCAAACTTCGCCACGGTGTCGACCCATCAACATTTCAAAGGCAACTGGGTTGGGTGGTTTCTCGGGGGGGACTTCGGGGGAGAGTTTTCAACCGAGACTGGAGGATAGATGAACGGGAGTGGTGAGAGAGAGTGAGCGGGGACGAGGTGGGTGAGAAAGGGACGGGAGATTTCCGACCGCTCCGCGGGCCGATGCAGGGGGAAACGCGCGCTACTCGGTTTTCGTATCGAGCGCGGGCCCACTCTCGCCCCCGGCCGCGTCCCGTTCTCACTCAACCCGGGTTCCTTTCCCCGCCGAACCCGCACGACAAACGACAAACACCACCTCCCCCTTTTCCACCACATAGCAAACTTTACCTACTTTTTGTATTAAAAAAAAACTTTTTCTCCTTTCATCCTACTTATATGCTAGTTCCATCATTTCTAACGATGTAAACCCTCTAAATAGTCTTTTTTGCGTCAGAGTTAGTTAAAATAACTTTTCTACGACGTGCTCTATTTCACAAAAACTCCTAAATGTTAAGAGCACTCCATGGATTTCCCTTCGCAAAGTTTTAATTTGCAAATAGTTGCTTTCCAGCACTAAAAGTAGACAATTACTAGTCTAGGATAACCCAGAGAGAAAGGGACGACATTTGAAAGTTATACAATTTTGACGTAATAATAAAGATTCGCTCTATTTCTCTTGCGAACAAAACAGGCACATGCGACGATTGTATGGGTAATTAAATCTTTAGTTTTCTTTATTACTTCCTTTTATTTCTTAAATGGATGGATGAGATTGAGACCAATGTGGGTGATTTTTTTTCCTTATCGCTAATCCTAACATTTTATATCAAGCCCAGGGGAAGAGATGTTGAAAAATTGAAGCACATGATTGTTTATAAGCAGAAAAAACATTTTATTTAAAAAAAATTGTTTTAGGATTCAGTTTCTTTTCTCTTTGGCATCGTTTTCTTTTCAAAATTTTCAGCCCCGCGTGATTGATATGATCGGCGATGGAGGACGGCGAGAGTAAATGCTCAAAGAAGGAGGGCTTCGAGAAGTGCTACGGAAGCGACGAGGTCGAACGTGAGCTCGTCCGCTGCCTATCCGGAGATGCGAAAGCCGTCGCCCGCGTTTGTACGGACATCGTCTCCTGGACAGGTCCCGTCCATCAGGCCGCCTGGGAGAATCCAAACAAAACGTCAACCTCCTTCAGATTCTTGAGCAGCCGCCGGAAGCCGACCTTCAGTACGTCCCCGCTCTCGAGCAGACGTTAGACATGTAAGAGTTCAAATCAAAACAATTTTTAATTTTAACAATTTTAAAAACATATGTACGTAAAAACTTTAATGACTAACCTTAAATTAGTAACCTGACAGAAGCAATTAAGGAAGAAAATGATCATCTTTTTTATAATTAAAAAAACACTTTCTCACTTACTCTCATTTTTTACAGTAGACACTTTTCGTTTATTGTTGCCTAGGGAGTGGACCTAATTATATTTTTTTTAGCCTTCAGCTTTATTTAAAGCTCATTGTGAGCTACTTTAACCAAATGCCTACGGTGATGGAAGAGTTCAAATCCTCCGATATGGCGATTGCTTCAAAAAGGGTTACACTTCCTGCGCTAGTTTGGATGCTTTGGTCAAGAGTTCGATTTATCAACGATGAAATTTTCAAAGAAGTAAAAACAATAAAAGACTCAAATAACGTTTGCCCAGGTTAAGTACACAGAAAGGGTTATCCATGTTAAAGAAGAAAAATCCACTCAGACTGAAATCGCCAGTTTCACCGCTTGTGAAAACTGCTCATTATCACAAGACGTTTTAACCAAAATAATCGAATTGACTGAAAAGATATGCACGAACCTTCACATAAAAGGGAGCCAAATTTTGGAACTTAGGTTTGCCCCAATGTTTTGGATTCTGAAATTAACTTTTTTCTTCAGAAAGTCAATGGCGGAAGACGTTTTCAACATAACGCAATGGTCTGCTATTTCAAAATGGTGTGAAGCCATCTTGAACGACATCGACCTTCTTGGGAATCTTTCGTGGCAGTCGACTTACCAAAGTAAAAAGGCTCAGTCGAAAATCAAACAGATCAAACAAGCACCGTCGACTATGAAGAACGTTTGAAATTACTTGAAGATGAAAAAATCAAATTAAGAGCTGACATCGACAAAGGTTCCTCCAAAGATTCTCCCCCTAAAAGATAAAAACTTTTATATTCTAGCTTATGAATCCAAGGCAACTTACATCGCCAAAGTCAGTGATTTGACAGCAAAGCTTAAAGCCAAGAATGGCCAAACTGAAGCGCTGGAAAAAAAATGCTCAGATTTAGGTTTTATAGAATTAATGATCTGTTACTAAAGACTTTTCAGAAACTTTGGTACAAACTATGAAACAAGAAATGTCAGATTTTAAAAAAAGTTCTATTAAAGAAAAAGAAAGGTTTATAGACGTCAATAAAGAAATACAATCGAAAATCGACGAGATAGAAAAAATGAAGGAGCAATTAAACGAGTTAATATTGTCAGGCAATTTTGGTTTCCAAATTTTTTTTAGACAACAAACAGAACAATGTTCCAAGTCGTTTGATCTTCAGAACCAAATCGCGAACCAAGAAATGCTTATATCGAATCTCGAAGGAAAAATAGCATCTTTAAATAAGGATCTTGAGAATTCTCTCAAAAGAGAAGAAAGCCTGAAAATGGAAATAATTCAGGAGCAAAACCACGGGGCTGTCATCTGGAAAAATTATGAAACGTTGAAAGAAGCTATACGAAGGCAAGAAGAACTAGTAAGGCCTTCATCATTTAGAAATTTTATATTAACTTTTTGCTAGATATCAGAAAAAGAAAGAAGCGAACAAATTTTAATGGATACCATAGAAGGGCTTAAAAAGCAGATGACGTGTACTTTGAACAAAGATATCGAATGTAGTAAACGATTGTTTTCTTCAAAAAAATATGATCATTTTACAGATACTGGAGACCCCATTCGAGATATGGAGACGCAGAAAAAAGAAAACGAAGCGATCATCAAGAGGCTGAGCGATGACAACGTCCTTATTGAAAAGACTTTAAACAAGCTTTACTCAATGGCGCCAGAATCTTAGGCATTTTCAAGAAAAACTTATTTTATAAATTGTAAATTAAAATGTTGTATATACGTTGTTGTATTAACTTTTGAATAATGGCGGTCCTGTTTTCCTAAGGCACAAAATCAAAACTAGTGCAACCTGTTGAGGTGTTCCCTAACTTTTTATCGTTATAATACAGCTAACATTTTAGTTTGAAAAGACTCCCCCAGAGCTCAAAATAGCGCTTGGCAGGCTTTTTTGTACGACAACTCCTAGAAACCTGTACAGTGAACAATCGATTTTAGAAACATAATCATGAAACCTTCCTAAATTTATTTAATTAGAAAACCAAAAAAACTCATGGTCGAGAGAAAAATAGAATTTTAGTAAGTTTAGTTCATTAAATTTAGATAAATGGAATTTCAAGATGAAGAAAGAGAAGTTATTCTTTCCATATATGACGGAGACCCAGCTTTTAAACAAATATCACCCACATCTTATCAATACAAGGTATTTTATAAATAAGTCATTGAAATATTGGAATCTTTAATTTTATTATTATTAAGCTGCTCTGAGGAAGCTGAAACTATGTAAATGGTCAAAATTGTGTGTAAAAGCCTGGTCGCATGATGTATAAGGATTTTTAATTTTTTTCAGTATGGAGAAGAAGGGGAGCCAAAATGTTTTTTATTGGAAATCAACTGGGGAGAAAATTATCCTGAAGAGAAGCCTAAAGTAAATCTAGACACCTTTTTCAATCGGCATATGTAAGCTTGATTTTTTTTCTATTTCTTATACATTTTAAAAGGATTTTATTTATTTTTTAAAGAAAGGATACAGTGAAGGTGAAGATAGCCGAGTTTATTTTAAATGAAGCTGAGCAGCTTTTGGGATCGCCGATGACATATACACTGTTTGAGTGCCTTAAGGATAAATATGAGGAACTTTTTGGGGACGACAAAGAAGCATTTTCGGTGGAGGCTGACGTCCGGAATAGCGATGATGGTGAAGAAGATGAAGAAGATGATGATTATACTGAATCTGATAGTGAAGTAAGCTCTCTTCAAACTTCAAAACTTTCTTTTTGTTCTTCCATCTTACATGTTGTTTTTAGGATGACGATGATGATACTGATTCGCCAAAAAAAGTGAAAAAGGTTCACCTTACGAAAGCCCAGAAGCGTAAACAATGGGACCGTCTGAACAGCAAAGGCGAACGTCCAAGAGGATGGGATTGGATCGACGTCATTCACCACCTTTCACAAACTGGTCCAAAAGAGTTCTACATTCCTGAAACGTAGTCTTTGTCCTTTTAACTGCCAAACTTAAATTTTAATGAACAAAATATTTTCATCTTATTTTGTTATTGATTATGTATTAAAAATCATGTTGATACCATAAATCAGTTTATTCCAAATAATTTCCCTGCTTATGGAGAGATTTCCAAGATTTTTAGTATTTCATTTTTCGGAATACTTTTGAAATACTGATTTTGTTTTGTTTGTCTGTTTCTCCTCTGATTATTCGATAAATTAATATTTTGAAATGATTAAATGTTATGTTATAATTATAATATATGCATGGCCATGAATAGAAAGAAGTTAAGTTTTTAAAAACTCGAAAATAATGAATTTTATAATAAAATTCAAAGTGTTATATAAATAGTAATAGTAACAATAGGCGACAAACTCTATTTGGTACATAAAAAAGTACGGTCGACTCTTTTTTATTTGAAATTCGATTTTATTAATTTTTTTTTAATTCATACTCCTATGCCTTTGGTGAGTCGAAAAAATCCTGTTTATTCAAATTCATCGATAAATTAAAAACTTTTTTTTTTTTTTTTTTTTTCTTAAAAAGGGAGATCTCTGTACATTTAAATTATTTCTCTCCAACATTCTATAATTCAAAATTTTCAAGTAAAATTGATAATTTATTTATTCATTTTTGTATTTGCTTTATATTTGATCAAGTATACTGTACTGATCCTAATAATGGCTTATAAGTTATTAGCTGAGGGTTATAATTTGAAATAACTTTATTATTACAGTCGACTCTTGATACATAATTCGAAATCTAAGGGACCTAAAAAAATTTCGAATTATTAATTCTTCATTGTTCATTATTGAATTAACAAGAAGTTAAAATTATTGAGAGGCTGAAAAAAATAATTTGAATTACCAAACAAAACCAGAAAGATCGAAATAAATGTGAACATTGGAGCTAAAAATTTGAATCACAGAACGTTATAAAAAGTCATTTCGAAATACAGAGCGTTTTTACACTTATTTTTAATAGACACAGAAAAAATGATTCCTGATAAAACTTTAAATTCGAATTATAGAACGTTGGAAAGGAATTATTTCAAATTATAGAATGTCTCTTTCTTTTTGAGAAAAATGATTTGAATTATCGAGCGTATCCAAATACACAGGATTTTTTTGATTTACCAAAGTTACAGGCTAAGAAGTTCGAATTACTGAAAAATTCGAATTAACAAGAGTTGACTGTATTTATTTTATATGCTTATTTCTTTATTTATTAATTTTTTTTTTTTGGTTTTGAATTATCGAGAGTCGACCGTATGTTCCCAACAGTCTGAAGAGAAATTGACAAACTGGCAAATATGTATAACCGGAAGTAGAGAGTGAATAAGTAAAAGTATTGTTTTTTAAAGATTGAACTGCGTTAATTAGGAAGAGGAAAACAATTTTTTTTCTACTCTTTTTCTCTTTCTGATTTACTTAGTTCAATATTTAAAAATAAATTTCGGCATAGGTGAACTCTGAGCGATAAAAAACATTTAAAAGTAAAAGTTTTGTGTTGTGTGCAG
The DNA here is from genome assembly GCA_014119065.1 of Orius insidiosus. NCBI lineage: Eukaryota > Metazoa > Arthropoda > Insecta > Hemiptera > Anthocoridae > Orius > Orius insidiosus. Next base: position 37,678 of record JACGAQ010000133.1, read on the forward strand.
AGATGGGTTTCAATCATAATATTATTTTTAATTTTTAGATATGATTACAGTAACATTATTCACCCAAAAATTTGAATTTTGTCAAATACTAGTTTTTTTTAGGTTTTTCACTTATGGGCTTTTTAGATCATTCTCAAATAGGTTATTGGAGGCTTTTGGCAGAGGGCTCCTGTTCTCCCCGTGACTACAGATTTTGGGTGAGATCTCTTCAAGCCTTAATAAACATTTTAAAATTTGATTACAATCATCCTTTGCTATGTAAAAGCAATAAAAATTTAAGAAAAGAAATACTTTCTATTTAATGCGACATGGGCAGTAGTGTCTGAGCCAAAATTTTTTGTGTTCGCTCCATGAAAGGCTTTTGAGAGAGGGTCTCCCTAATTGGTTGCTATAGGGACATCATTTTAAATTTTTTTTTCTCTCTCATTAAAAGGCAACAAAAATTTAAAACAAGCATATCATCCATTAAGGGAGAGGGGGGGGGGGGGGTCGCCCTACGCCCAAGATTGATCACCAATCGAAGTACATAAAGAATTCGGAAAAATCCAACTAGACAGTTCAATCATTTTAGAAAAACGCCAATTTAAAATAAATAAACCTGCCGTTTGCTCGCAAAAGTGGTGAAGTAGCCTTTAATGCAAGTAACATTCAATCTCTCTCTTGATCAGTTATCTTATCACAGATGATTTTCCCCGCTTATAATATTAACAATAATTATAATTATTAGATATAATATGAGGAAGTTACAATATTACCTTTTTTTAGGTAGAATTACCGGTTTTTAATTAGGCGGGTAGAATTACCGATATTGGCAATTCTTGTAATATTAGTAGAATATACTTCACACTTTTCTCACCAAAGTTATCTATTTGGGAAAATTTTGTTGGTTAAAAAAAAGCTTGTCGAACAGAGGGTTTAACGTGTAGGAGGTTGGCAAAACGAATTACGTTGAAAGTAGTTAAACTTTGGTTTTGCCCAGAATAGGCAATTATCATGGCCGAAGGGCTTCCATAGCTCAAAAGTTGAATGTCTCCCTATTTTAATGTCTTTTAGGCACATGGATGTCAACGGTTTCCATGGCAACTCCCCTCTAACCACACCCCTTTTGACTTGTGACCTCAACATCTTAAGAATGTCCCCCAAATTTAGGATTTTCAGAGGCCCTCAAGGATAATTCTAAAAAAAGACTTTAACTCGTTGGGGGAAGGGATTAATAATAAATTAATAAATATACCGTTAACCAACGATGTTTATTGTATGAAATGAACTATTGCATCGATCATTGTATCGTAAGTAACTTTGTAATCGCAAAGAGCTTGGTTGATCTGTGGCTTCGCGAGCATGTTTAAGACCTTATTCATGTAAATTGCGGACACTTCGACTAAATCCTTTGAATTTTCGTTTAGTACATCAGTCAGAAGTTTACTGTACAACTGGATCCCCAAAAGATTTTCAAAATCGAGCTAAAATTTAATTTTTTTATGCAAAATATTAACTTTTAAAAAGTTTACACCCTCTTACCTCAACATCCGGAATATTGACGTTAATATTAGAATTTGATATTTGCAAAATTTTATGATCACCTTCCATCAAGTCCATTGTCGCTCTCAGATTCAAAGAAGGAAATATTGCCCTGTGAATGGAGAAAATAAATTAACCGGTCGTGGAATATCCGTTTTTTTCATTCTTTCTCCCTCTGTAACTTTTAATAGCAAAAAAATTAACGTCTTTCAAAAGTAGAAAACGTGGGGCAAAATTATGGATTTTTTAAGATTAATTTTTAGGAAATATAAATTTTGGACGTATAAAAATGTTATTTTTTGGCTAAACCTGAAAAGCATAGTTGTGCCCCACGTTTACTCTAATTAGTGACAGACCCGCAGTCTCCGCTTCCGAAGAGTGGCACCAGTGTCAGAAAGTCGAAGGTAAAATTGTAAAATCCTGTGATTTGAAGTTCTCCGAAATGGATATCAAATTCAAAGTGTAAAACACCGTCGTCGTTCCTCGCAACGATCTTTGTGGCGTTCATGGATTTTATTCCGGACAACACAAAGTTCCCGCCGCTACCGTGTAACCTGTAAACTATTTTTAAGCTTATTTTTTTGGGGGGGTAATTTCTATTTTACGTTAATCCGTAACCGTCTTTGTTGAACGGCTTGACGTCCGAATAATGAAAAGGATCGTTTCCAGTGAGGACGTCATTTAGCTTCTTAAAAAGTTTTTCAAAAAGCGTCTGAAGATCTTCACCCTCTTGCTGGGAAACTCGCCTCAACGATTGAGAGCATTCGCCTACAAATGGGCCATCAAAATCAGTTTTAAGCTCAGCTAAAATATGACCAACATTTTTTCCTGGAACTACAATTTTTTTTCCAAGCAAAACATTCATCGACATCTACGTTCCTTCCGCACCCTTGCTCCCTTTTAAAGATAAAATACTAGGGTTCATAAAAAATGGTCTTAAAGACCTTATAAGGTCAAAACGACTTTTTATCGACCTTTGTAAGCCCTACAAAAGTACTTACTTTTCTCGTAGGCTAAAACTTCTAGATGTTTCATGACGGCGTCTCCCAGTTTTTGACACAAACCGCTTTCGTATAGCGTCACAAAAATTATTAAAAATTTAAAAACCTAAAGAGCATAACTAGATAATAGTAAAAAATATCAGATAATATTCCCATACCTTCATATTGATCTACAAAATTAACTTCGAACTAAAATAATGAGTTGTTAGCCCTACTTTGAACTGGATCAAAATGACCAAAAAGATAAGATTATTGAACGATATGAAGTGGCCACTTCAAAACATCAATTTTTATACACCTGTGTTGTTTTTAAATTCGTTAGCTGTTAGTTTTTAGGAAAGTCAATTTTTGCAAAGGTTTCAGGTTTGCCAACAAAACAAAAATAATTAGCAAATGATATGTTTTCTGTGCTAAAAAATATGCTTTTACCGTACGTTTTTAAGTATACAGGGTGTCCGGAAACACATGGCATACGTCTGGGAGAGCGTTAAAAAGGGGTTTTATGAAAAAAAGTTAAATATAAACCCCCCATAATTTAAATCAAAGAATTTGATGGTGTAGTTTAAAATGCGTTTGGATATACAGGGTGTCCCAAACAGAACCTAACTTCGCTATTTCAAATGAGAACCCCTATTTTTTATTCCAGATTCGTAATCTACGTAAAATTTCAAGTAGATTTGACTATTTTTATTACCATTTTCGACAACTTTAAAAAATGTCAAATTTTAGCGTTTTTTGCGCTAAAATTCGTTAAAATTGGCCTAAGAGACTTATTTTTTTCCGAAGATTCTAACTGTTAAAAATTCGAGCATCTTCTGCATCACGAGATTTCTTCACTTTTCAACTCCAGCATATCGGATTCTCACTTTCCCCTTGAATGTTTGAGACCAGAATCCTGGAGTCCTGTTTTATGGAACAATGTAGATAAATGAGAACGACTTACCTTATTTTATTTACCTAATTCTTGGACACTACCGCTTTTTCTGTGAATACAAGTAATTCCAGCAGCAAGATGGCGGAAAAATCTAAAAATCCCTCCCCCCACCTTTTAAGCCCCACGTAGATTCATCCAATAAATTTTCTCGCCCTTCTCATCCCTTTTATTGGACGTTTGGGCGGTTTTATTGGGGCGGCTGTAAAAATGTCCGGAGATAGGGACTAATTTCGTTATTTACGCCTCTCCTTGATCTCTCCGGAAGATTTAACGCCGATTCCAAAAGTTTCCGACATACCGGACACAATAAGGATTGTAAATTATTCGAGGAGTCGTGTATAGACGAGGATGCAGCATTCTTTTTGTGTGGGAAAGAAATTTTTGGTTTTTTTATCTGCTTTCTTTAGAGCAGAGCTAACTTAAGTTTTTGAAAAGCTGACCTCTTTTACCGGTCAACATGAGCAATGGAACTTAAACGCCTATAGATTTAGCTTTTTTATGACAGATAACTCGTTTTTTGTCCAAAAATCGACAAAAATAACCTTTGTACAAAATTTTTGCCTAAAAAAAACCTTATTTCTTCTTTTTTGTTAAACAGAAGTTAGTGGCATTGATGGTGTTTGTGTAAATATGCCGAATTTCAACATAAGATTGAGAAGGATCATAGAACCATGAAGGGTCCTAAAGACCCATTAATAAAAACCGTCTGCCGAGGATGTAATCATTAACTTTCTTTTGCGAAGTTTAAAAAGAGAGAGGTGGTCATTTTGAACCAGGGACTCTTGTGATCTAGCTACGCCACTGGTGCTGGTCTTACATCGATTGAAACTCCCTAGGAAAGAAAAATACTTTTTTTCTGTCTTTTCTTCGGAAGTTTCCTTGGTTCTTGAAAATTTCCGTTACTGACAAAGGTAACAACGTCCTGTAAACCATTATCTATTTCTACGGTTGACGTGTTCAACCGGCGTAAGCAATTTTTAATTCAGGAATCGCTTCTCCAAACTACTGTGCTTTAAAAATGTTTAATGGCGTGGAAGAATTCCCCCGGAACTGAAAGATGACTCGGCTGTAAATAATGGCTGAAACATTCGAAGGAGATTCAATTAACCGGAAGCTTCGGTTATATGGCGATGTGGGGAGGAATACTACTTTGTTAGACCAATAGCATTGATGTACAATAAGTACTAAGGTGCCTATTATTTATTTTAGACTCAGCGAGAAATTGCCAGCATTTATTTACTTTTTTGTTATTGCCACCAATTGCCTAATTGCTGCTGTGAGGTGTTCTTGGCGACGGATGGCAGGGAGAACACTGGCTGTCTTTTTTTCGATTGACTTCGAGTGAATTTTACTCATTTTCAGCAGCATTGGCAGCATCATTTTTGTTATCTATTTCGCAAACCTACTTCCTCAAAGTATCATATTTCTTTGCTTTTTCACCTTGACAACAAGAGTCTGGATCTGGCCTCAACTGGAAATACTTCATATTTTTATTTAATAATTTAATAATTTAAATAATAATTTTTCATTATTGAAATTTAATTTTAATTATTTTAACTTTGTCAATATCAAGGCACAGGAAAACTTTTCGCTCAGCGAGGCCACACTAAACGGTGAACATCCTGAATTTCAAATTCTACTTAACTTAACAAGAATTGGTGAAATTTAGTAAAAATCAGACCAATCCTAAGGCCGAAACAACTTAAGAAAGACCGATCTCGGGCATTCTAGCCAATTTCGTAAAATGTCAAGATATTTCATGATTACTGCGAAATGAAGATAAAGTGAAAGTCGGTTGAAAATTGCTACCGTGAAGGGGTGTATGACAGTTGCGCGCCATTCTCCAAAAAGGGATTAGTGCTATATGATAGTTCCGCGCGGGCTTCGCACTTCTTCTATGTACTATATGATAGTTCCTCGCGAAGAGAGAACGATTAACATTTAGATGAAAAGACTCACAGATCACTAGAAAGGCAATTGTCAATAGTTTTTCCACACCAAAAAATAAATTTGACGACGGCAAAAACAAAAGAAATCCAACCAAGGATAGCTTCGAGGAATATAAAAACGATGAAATATCTGCTTTCGACCGAATCCAACGACTTTCTTTTTTTTATAAAATTTTATCTATTTATTTTAATTTACTTGATTTTTACAAATTATAGTTTATGTCAACCCAGCAACTTCAAGTATTTTTTAATTTAATTTTTATCCTAGTGTTATCTCCTCAATCGTCTTTTCTTTCGTACTTCTTTTGCGCGCAACTGTCATATGGAATCGCGGGGAACTGTACCATTTTTTTGGGATTTGCGAGCAACTGTCATACACCCCGTGAAGGGTTCGGGAAAAACTGTCTTGGGACTATCGGCCTAGACGACTTCATGATAAGTAAAGATCATTAATCAATTTTACTCTACGTGGTCTCGTAAACCCTTTTTAGAGACCGTAAAATCGGGGAGGGTGTTACAATAACTTCTCTTTGAGGAAGTTGAATAACGCTTTGGCTCATGCAAGCGGAGTGCTTTATGCCACCGAATCTGTTTTCCTCCTTCTAAGATAGATGAGCAGAAAGAACACAAATTTATTGAACTAGCTTCAAGTACTGGTATGTACTGAGGGCTGACTACCGACTGCGCCGAAGTGACTACCTGGATTGAAAAATTATTGCCAACTGCGCCGGGAGTCCTATCAGATAATCTCTTGGGCTCTAAGCCTATGACCAACTGCGCCGAACAAAATTAATAAACAATAGAGGTATCTAACGAGCGCAACCTCGCGAGAGGAAGAAAATTAACACTTTAGAGGTATCTAACGAGCGCATCCTCGCGAGAGGAAAAAAATTAACCCCTAGTGGTATCCAACGAGCTACCTCGTTCCTAGATTCCTTAGGTAAAGTCATTTTTTTTCCATTTTTAATCATTAAGGCCGGGTGAAAGGCGCTTATGTTTCGTTTTCCCCAAAATAAATAATTTCGGCGCAGTTGGTATGCGGCGCAGTTGGTATCGGTAATGACAGCGGATTAGGGGTGCCCTTGGAGTCCCGGCGCAGTTGGCCTTTTTGCGGCGCAGTTGGATAGAGCCCGTACTGAGCACAGGACGCTTGATGAACGAGACCTTCTCGCTTTCTAGCGGAACACTTTGTAAGCTTCAACTCTTGATACTTTCTCTGTCCGTCCATAGATCTTGTGCAAAGCGCTCAAGATTTCAACACGAATTTTCCCTATAAACTAAATAATTAGGATACCTAGTTATTGCACTCAGTGCCAACAAGATAAGTACTTAAATATCTACAAAATCGAAAATTCAGGCGAAAAAACACAAAATATTTTTTAAAGAAAGGTAGATGTCTGCGTAATAATTAATAATTGACCACAAAACGTGTTTATCTTTAAAAGAAAACTTTGTCTTAAGTTTTCTTTCTCGAATGTTATGGAATTTCCCTTCTACCATGAGGCTCAGCGTTTGGATTCCGGGAAGAGGCAATCAGTGGCCTGGAGGAATCGTGAGAGCCGAAGATGGATGACGAGCCGCCATAAACCTTGTCCCTTGTTACCCAGTCGTTTCGTCGCCCGGGAGTCATTTACTACTTACATTGTTAACAACTCAAAACCTCTCTCGTTATCCTAAAAAGAAATAAACCTAAGGAAAAAAGAAATCCGCGCCACCTTCATTTCAGAAACATTTTTTAAAAATCTTCATTTTAGAAAAACTTAATTTTCTTTTCCCTAATGACTTCACACCTTTGTTTAAAACAAATTTTTTTTTAACTTTTGTTAAATTTTTATAAACTTGCTGTGGCCTTTGACAAGCGATAATGGCCGTTTATAAATGTAACCGAAGATTTTGATTATCGGGCACACCTTTAGACTCCATTTCTCTGTTCTTGGGGCCTAATTTACGATCATTTCGTTTTTTACGATGTTCACCATACCCAAAGGTCCACCTACAGAGCCTCCCGTTCTTCCCTTTTTTTTCCTCCTCATCTCCTTCACGCTCCTCCCATCGGAATTTTTTTTTTCTTCTTCTTGAAACCAGTCTTTTAAAATGACTTTTAGTCAATTTGCATATCTTTGATCGCATTTCAGTGTCTCCCGGACATATTTACAGCCTTGGAGCGTAGGAATATAAATTTTATTACTCAACCCTCAACTATTTCAAGGATTAGATTACTCCGGGGCTTTGTTAAGAAAAAAAAATCGAGTAGAGTTTTCCTAAAGTAAAATAAAACGGTCCATACAAGCTCTTTGATACTTTGGGGACTTTTCAAAATTTTTTTGCCTTAAATCAATGGTTCATATCCTCACTAATTTCAAATGTTTGATCTCTCCGAGGCGCACTTGATAATTTTTATTTCAGATTTGGATTTGGAAAAAAAGAAACGAACTTGGAAAATGTAGGAAACCTAGGTAACGTCCTGAAATGGGTAAAAAGGGTGTTTCTATTATAACATACTGAAAAATAATTATCCAAAAAAGGTGTTTCTACGCACTTATTATGGTTTTGTTCAACAAAAACAGAGAAAAACGCCCGTAAATCTTATAAAAAGGGTGTTTCTACTAAAAAGCACCTTGGAAAACGATCAAAAAGGATGTTTCATATATGGCGGTTTTTCATCATCTATAGATCTCTTCAAATTATGTTTAAAAAAAAGGGATCCCCGAATTTCTGAAATTATCTTGAAAAATCCGGGGTTTTTTGGGTTTCCTTGGCGGGGCAAATAATCGAGCTCCTCAATTATTCAGTGTTTCCCTTAATTCGGTAGTTCTATTAAAAAATTTATTACGCACTAAACGTTTTTAACATCTTAATAAAATTGTTACTATCATACTGATTGTCCATAAAAAAAATTTACAGACTATCTCAAATCGCGAAAGTTTCTATTAAGAATTACACAAATTAAAGACAAATCGCAATAAAGAGCAGGTGTAAAAAAATATAAAGTAGTTCTAATAATTTATTGTTGCTTTGAATAGTTGAGAAAGTCATAAAAAAATATTCCCGGGTTGATTAAAATATTACTCAGAAGACTAGTGGATTCATTAGCTTTTTTTATATGATTTATGTTGCTGAGATTATAAATCACACTTTACGGTCAAAAGGGGTCGATTGTACTCAATGAATTTTTGAGAGATGTAATGAAATTGTTAAATGTGCCGTTAGGGGGATTTTCAAATCTTTTTTAGCGTTTGGGAGAGGGTTTTTATTCAATCCTTGAGTTTAGGCTGATTATTCTATGCAATGTTTATCTTCCTTTTAGAGTAGGATATTAAATGACACCCCGGGCCTTCCTCCAGGGAGGTGGTGCCCATTATCAGTATCCTGGGGTTGTAAAAGTCTTCGGGCAGACGACCGGATTAACTCGGACCCTTCTTTATTGTCCCGGATCTAAAAATGGCCTTTTGTAAGAATGTATCGGGCGAATGACGTTCCACGAATTTTTTTTTTCTTTTCGGTTTTTTTGGTCGTAAAAAAAGAAAATCTTAAGTCATTTTATCGCTGTTTGAGTCATTATAATGAAAGATAATAATTTTATGGACGTAGAACGAGGGCGATCCTGACGAAGATCGTATAAAAATATGTTTGGATGGTCCAAAAAATAGCGAAGGAAAATTCTTCCCTTTTTCACGGAATTTCTTTAAATCAAAAGAGCCCACGGCTTTCTTTGGCAAATTTCTAACGAGCTGACGAAAAGAAACCGCTAAAAATGATGTTTTTCCGATAAAATGTTTTTTTTTTTTTTTTTTTTTTTTTTTTTTTTTTTTTTTTTTTTTTTTTAACTTCCTTAAGGATTTATTGTGATACCCTTGACGTTGGGTTTTTGGGGAAGGGTCTTCCTGATCTCGGAGGGTCACAGCGAATATTGATCTTTACCGATCTCAACTTTGTCTGTGGTACCGGCTGGCCGTCCGTCCGTAGCATTTTTTCCGGAACACTTTACGGCCACAGTTTTCAACCGATTTTTACCAGATTTTCACCAAATTTTCCTTAGTTGGTGAACAAGAAACCAGCGAGAGCGATTTTTGAAGTTCGAAAAAATGGCAGAGATATGTCTGTTTGAAATTTTAAAAAATTCGCTGCGGATCAACCGTTTCTTTCACCAATTACTCCTTATATTTTTACGAATTTTTGCTGTAAAAAAATTATCATTTTTTTTACATTAATATTATCATTTTAGTTGGGAGAAATTTCATACTTCCACCCGCTACGAGAGGGACCTCCCTTGGGCTAAAATCCCATTTTTTTTACCTTGATACTAAGAAAAATTTTCGAAAAAATTGGAAAATTTTTTGAAAAAAAAAAAAAAACTTTCCTTCTTTATACGAGTACTTCCCTCTCCGTTATACTTCCCACCTTTATATTTCCCCTCCGTTATACTTCCCCCTCTGTTATACTTTCCCTCCTTTATACTTCCCTCATTTATACTTTAACCTCCGTTATACTTCCCCCTACTATATTTTTACTTCTCTTTGAGGAAGTTTTCGTAGGAAACTCTACAAACTAGTACTTTAACTACCTACATTCTGAGACAAATCATTTAATGCCCTTTTTTTACAAATTTTGGAGCAACTTCTTTAAGCTTTTTGCCGAAAAACCCACAAATTTTTGAAAATTAACCATTCAAGGAGAACCCCTGAGTTTTTAACCAAGAAACCCCCATTTTCCCATATTTTTGATTGTCAAAGAGAAGCCTTTTAAACTCAATTTAAAAAAAATTTCCTCAGTTTTTCCGTAGAAAAAATCCAAGTTCATCGTATTCATCTTTATTGCATCCACTTTTGAAAAAGTTTCGGTTGGAAAAGCTCGCAACTTATGTATTCTCTGGGAAAAAGTTAACCTGAAAGAATCAAATCCCAGCGCCAATTTCTCCCATAGAAATATGATGCCTAAAATCATAAATAAACCATAAACTAATAAAAGGCTATCTAGGCATTCTAAATCGTTCTTATCGCCCGATTCAAGTGTGAGAAACTGAATCCTTTTGTGGCATTACAATGTTGGTTTTTAAATAAAACGTCCACAGTGATTTTTCATCCGTGAAAACTTCCTTATTTTCTCCCCTTTAGGATTGAGATGTCATCGTTCTTTTATATTTACCCAGAGTATTTTTTATACTTTTTTTTTTCTCAAATCTGGGCCGTAAATCAAAGAAAGGGAATAAAAAAAATAAAAGGGGGAATGAGCGGTTCTGTATTTTGGAGAACACCCTTCACGTTCTTCCATTACGTGGAGAAGAGGGAGTGCGGTATTATCTCCTAAACTTTAGTGTTCCTTTTCCCTCTCGTAAAGAGATCCTTAAAGAGGGTTGTTATAGGGGAATCCGCCAAACCGTGGGGTTTGTTATAAAGAAAAGGCTGAAAGCTTTTTCTTCTCCATTTTCTTTTTTTTCTTTCCTTATAATTCAAAGGAGAGAGGGCGCTTTATAGAACTCAATGCTCAATCCCTCACTTTCATTGGATGGAACCGGATTGCGCATTTTTATTCCCTGCTTTATTTTTAAGCCACTCAATTTGTTATTTGAGGTTGCCTCGATTGCTCATTTGAAATTCTAAGAGAGGCAATCGAGGCAACTTTTCTTGCCGTGCGCAATCTAGGCTACTTTTCGGTAGAGGATTATCACAAAGAGGATTAAAGACCCCCCCAAAAAAGATTTTCACTTGATAATAATTTCAATTAAAAAATTAATGTCGTATAACAACATAAAGGTAATTTTCTGTTTTTTATCACATCGCACTTCTTTTATAGGACGTCGAATAGCACGTTTATAAAAGAGATAATTTACTGGCAGTACAATCTGGATTTTTAGAGCGTAAGGCGGAAGGAGATTGCTAGCCCTAAAAGAATAAGGTGATGAAAAAAAAGTCTCTGGATGTAATTCTAATTTATGGTGGTTCTCCGGACTACCTGATAAAACAAAGAGTTTATGAGGAAGTTAACAAACCTATTTTTAAAAATTGTTGAAAAATTTTTTTAAAAAATAATTTTCATCTTACAAAGTTGCCACAAAAACATTATAAGCTCCAGTTTTAAAGATAAAATATTTATTGTTACAGCTTAATTATTGAACATTATAGTTTGAAAATTTTAAAACGGCCCCTGACGTTTTTAAAGCTCTACGAGGGTGTTAAAGGTGAGACTGTAAGTACAACAAGGTGAGATTTCATAGAGTTATTGCCTGTTAATGGAGATTTATGTATTTCGGGGCCGTAAAATGTGGTCGCGTACAAAAAGTGCCCGTAACTGCGTCTCGGACGCCCTCACGTAATTAACTCCGCAGCTCAAATAGGAATTTCAATTTAAAATCTACAAATGCAAAGAGCGATTTTATTTTTGTGCTGGAATGTACTGCTGGAGATTGTCTGGAATGTTTCTTAGGGGAACGTTCCAAGTTTCTCCCCCCAAAAAAGCGTTACTTGTTATTAAAATCCAAGGAGTAAAAGCGGAGCAGGGCCTTTGGGGCCTACTTATAATAATCCGAGTTGGAGTGCATCATAAACTTCCTCTTGACAAAGTTAAAAATTACTCAAAATAGAGCTTCTTTTTATGTAAAATATGGAGAAGATTACAAATGAAAGGTACAGAGAAAGAACGAGTGTATAAGTATGATAATGCGGTTCGCCATAATGCATTTGACCATAAAATAGCAGAAATCGCGAGTTACCGTTCACCATAAACTGCAACTCAACATAAAGAAAATAGTCGAAAACGTTCTACATAGTGTATTTGAACATCTCACCATAAAGAAGAGATTTAACACTTGCTGTTTCGACAAAAAATTTGGCGTTTCAACATAAAGCAGTTGAACATAAAGGAAACTTTCATTTTAAAGAACTTGTCGTTTCGCCATAAGACTGTTTCTCTTGTTTGGGCATAAGACATCTCACCATAAACTAGGGACAGCCAAAGAGCAAGCCTATTTTCGCCGTTTAAAACACGATTAAGGCGAAACGACAGAATCCTTAAAACTGAGCTGATCCCATTGGCTGATTGCTTGATTTTCCTTGCTTATAGTGATATACTGATATACTTTATGTTGAATTGCAATATGGTGAACTGGTAAGTTTTAAGGTTTTTGTCATTTCGCCATAATCGCGTTGCTTGTTCTTTGGCTTTCCCTAGTTTATGGTGAGATGAATTATGCCCAAACGACAGAAACAGTTTTTTGGCGATTTTTTGGCTATTTTCGCCGTTTAAAACGCGATTATGGCGAAGCGACAAAAACCTTAAAACCTGACAGTCCACCATAATGCAATTCGCACATCCTCACGAGAGGAAAATTTGTTACTACGGAATATAATTTTTTTGTCAAGCCGGCGGGATGTCATCACGTTTTTAATCCACAGGACCACACTTTTGGCTCAATTTCTTAATTCCAATTTCGACTACAGTACATTTTTGTCTAATTATGGCGATTTTAGACTTGATATTTGTCTAGTTATGGCGATTTTAGACTTGATATTTGTCTAATTATGGCAATTTTAGACTTGATATTCTTTCTTTTTTTTTCTCAACTTCTTTTTTTCGAATAAAAACCGCCATGAAGGAGGATATTATGAAACTCGGTGGGTATCTAAACCCCAAGGTGGAAAAAAAAGGGAAAAAGTAGAGAGTAGGAGGTGTTTTATTCAGTCTCTCGGCCATTACCTGTCGTCTCCAGTTCTAAAAAAATACCCCGGGAGGCCCAAGAGCCGATAGGACGAGGCGGGAAGGATCTTAAAACCCCGCTTTCTGGCTCTAATTTAGTGTCGGCATCAGCCGATAAATATCTTCAAGGCGTTTGAAAAGAAAAAGAAAAAAAAAAGTTTAAAAAATTTGTTTTAACTTTTTGATTAATCCGGAGAAAAATTATATTTCACTAGGAATTCATTTTCTTGTTGCTTTTTATGAATCTCCTCATTATTAATGTGAATATAATTTTCAAAATGAAATATCGTTTTTTATGAAGGGTGGGCGTTTTATTTTTACAGTCGGACCCGGAACTCATTTATTAAGGGACTTTATACAGGTCCCCCCCCCTTTATTTGCATAATCGCTAAAGGGTTTCACCCACAACTCCTTCACCTCGTAAATTTTAATTTTGCTCCAACGAAATTTGAATAATTTAACTCGTAAAACGATATTATCGACAGAACGAGACGCGTTTTGCTCTCAAAAAGTTACCCCATGAAATAATATTAAAACGTAAAAAAAAATTCTGAGCATTCCGAAAAATCCAGTAGTCATTTCTGGCTGAGCCGTCGAAATGACCATCGATGTCCCACATATGGTCTTACCTTGGCCGAGATTTTTATGATTTGCGGTTTTGAAAAAAAAGAACAAAATAATAGAAGAAATGGAGGTGTTTTTAGTTGCTGTAAGGTGGTAAACCACTCTTCTATTTCCTCCTACCTGTAAAAAGGGCGATTCACGCTGTATTTACAGGGTCGTTATGAATTTTATAGCTTTATTGGTCCCTGTCAAAGGGTCATCATCATTTCATTATTACCGCGGCCGAGTTATAAAACACTTAAAGGGGTTTTAATTGCCTGTCCGAAGAAAAACGAGGCTTCTTGTAGCAAGCTACTGCATAACAATAAAAAAAAAATTTAAATCGTCATTTTATAGACGGACGAATTGAATTCAATTAATATCTTCGGTGAAGGAGCGGTGGGAGTTGAGGGACGGGGAATTTTCTCCCTCGACACCAGCCATCTTGTTACTATGGCAACTGTCTAGGGGTTGCCATGGCCACGACCTTTTATCATTGATCCCATCCGAAGCACACATGTATCGCTGACCTAGTACACGCTACTCCATCTACGAAAAAAAGCCTTTGGAAAACTTAAGAAAAGTTAAACATAAGGAGTTCTTAAACTGTAGAGTTGAGACTCGAGTTCCTTGAGGAAAAGATATCAGAATTGTGGTCCACATAAGTTTTATACCACCTCAATTTTCCTATTTACCGTACTTCGCCGAAGATGGCGTAAGGTCATTTCAGGCATGTTCCTCAGATTTTAGACCAAACAACCGCTTTTTAACCGAACCTTTGATTTTCAAGTATTTTCGGCGAGATAGCAACTTTGTAATTCACTTTCGACGGAGAAACCCTGTAAAGTTTGGGCTTTTTCATCGTTTTTATTTTAAAAAACCTAATCTCAACGAATTTATCTTCCAGTTTTTGGTCCCAGAAATTTAGGTAAGCCAACTCGCAGGTGGGAAAACTGTTTTGTTGCCGGTGATTTTAGTTGCCAGAGCGTGAGCCAAGATGGCAATAATTGGTTCCATTTTTGGCCATTAAAAGTCTTTCGGAAAAAGCTGGCGACTGATGCTACAAAAAGTGAAAACCTGGTGAACTTGGTGAACTCCTTCTGCTATTGTTTTTTGACTTTAGTGTGAGTCAATGGGTGAAAATCAATCGCTTGGAACTTCGTTTCAATCAAGATTTGAGATGCAAACAAAAGCATATTTGTCTAAGTGACTAATCTGAGTGGAAATAAAAAATTCACATAAGGCGCGGAATGGTCATTTCGTGAATGGTTTAAGGAGGGGGATCGTTGCGTTGGATGGAAAACAAATGTTTATCCGTCGAGGATTGGACCATTCCGATCCCAAGATCTTACATTTTACTGCTCCTATACGGGCGTCATCAATTTTTATCGCTCGGCGAACCCTCCGGCCTCTCTTTTGAGTGCCCTTTCGCCTAATTTTCAACACAGTTGTCTTACCCATCAATAAATTATTAAATTGTTTAAACATTGATTAAACTTTCCCCCGATATAATAATAAAATGCTTGAAAACTCTATTAAAACTACAGCTCGTAAAGATTCGTTATATTTTAATATAGGAAGTTGCGCTATTTCTAGGGATTATAATGGGCCTAAAATGTAATTTATTCGAAAATATAAATGTCGTAGGAAGGGGGCTCGATTTCGAAATGACTTTTTCTTCCCGCCTCTCGAAAGGGTTGATTGCATTTTAGGGGTGGAGGGTTTTACGTTCAATCTCGTAATGGATCCTCGAGTAGGCAGTAAATTTTTGTTATTTCCCTCCCTACTAGTTTATTTAAATTTTTTTTTTTTTTCAAAATATACCCAAGACGGGTAGCCTAAGAGGCACTCACGCAAACGGTCGCGATTTTTTTTTGTGTAAGAACACGAGACGAAAACTGTTTTTCTCTCCTTTGTCTCCGTGATTTACAACGGCGTAAATAGAGGCAGTAAATTCTCAAAGGACGCTGGGTAGGTGTTGGAAAGTGATCTTCTCTTCTTAGAATCATCCTTAAGTCTTTGAAACCTGAAACGTTCTCATTGGAGTTGAACGTACGAAGAACGATAAACATCAAGAAGTGATCTAATTACGAATAGTGCGAAATCTGAAGCATATGGCCTTAAAAAAATGAAATCTCCGGTGCTATTCTCCACCAACTATGAGGAATGTCTTCGCACTTGATTCGAAGGATTTGGCAAACTGAAAATATTCTACCTAAACTTGAATCGAAAAAAGCCTGTCCGGTGTAGTTGGAGTCAATGGTCTCTCTAATAAGATATGCACCCTTTTAGGTAAAGTAGGTGTAAAGTCAAGGAAGGGAAAACAAAAAGCGGTTGTAAAACTTAAACCTTACACGGAACCATTGTGACAAAACGCCCCTTTCCCCAACCCTAGATCAAACAAAAAAGAGGACTTCCTTAAACAAAATCCGCTTTCCCTTTTTATTTTCACGGTAAATATTCACGTAAACAGAACTCTTATTTAGAGCTCGTTCAAAATATTTTGAGGGGGATCTGAAAGACCCGACATATGGGACGCATCTTCGGACGTCGGCCTCTTTTCAACTTTTTTTTTTTCTCTTTCCGATTCCGTAGGTTGTTATAAATAAACAAAAAGTTTTTATTTTTAAGTTTACCGAATGGAACAAGATGTAATATCCTCCTCAATGTAATTTTCTTGACGTTTGATTAAATTTTGTTCAAAAGGAGCAAAAAAACGACTTCTTTCTTAGAGTGTGGGATTAGCGTGTTAGACTGACAACACTGAAGTCCAGTGTTCGATTCCCGGGATATGAAGGGACATTTTTTAATCGGAGAACTCCTTGTATGTAGTTACGTCATTCCTTTGAATGGACGGGCGTTGTGAGATCTAAATTGTGACGTTGAATTGGCTAGACAAAAAATATCCTCAAAAGTATTTTTTCCATAGCTTGCAGCGTGGAAAGTTGGGTTCAAAATTAGGTTCCCAAATTTCCCAAATGTCTTTGGACTTTTTGCGAGAGCAAAAATTTCCTCAGCAACAGCTTTGCTATCAACAGAAATAGCCGCTGCGCTGATAAAAGTACTGGCGATCTCCCCTTGATTTTTATCTAAGGCCTTTTCGTACATAGTAATTCAAGCGTTGGTTATTTTTGTTTGTTGAACATGTCGCCATAAACCCGGAACAAGAAGCCCTTATTGAGGGTCATTTACATACCCCAACTTTTCGACAACAGGTAGTTCACCTTTAAAGATATTTTTTTTGTCAAAACTTTCGCTTTCTTCATCTCTTCCGGGCTCAGTCTTCGACAGACTTTCACCGAAATAAGACCGTAAGTTGTAAAATTGTTGATAAATTTTTTAATATTGAGGTTTGCTTCTTGGTAAAATATCGGATGCATCCGGCGTAAGACATTTTATATCCGTACATGCCGCAATATAACTTGGAAATGTGTTTTGTATATCTAGTGATATTAGGAGGGGCAATAAAAATATCTTTTTTCCTCTTGGGGCAGTTTTATGTGGTCCGATATTAAAAATGGCAGCCGTAAAATGGAAATGTCCGAGTCACTGATTTTTCTAGGGCTTTTTATGCCACGCTTCCTAATATACTTGTCCTTTCTCACAATAAATCATTTCCCAATGGACCTTTTTTTTTCTGTTATGCAGATGTTCGGAGCTTTTTGAGTCTTAAGATGGGGGAGGCTGACGGAAATTTATTCTTAATGAATAATGGAATGGGGTGCTTGGAAAAATGTCGCCTCCCGCTGGCTTTTTAACGAATTCCGGAGCCATCTTAGACTAAACATGGTGACGATATGGAAAAAAATAACCATCAAGTCACTCCATGATTAACTGCTCTCACATAAACTTTTGCAGTCACAAAAATACCAACATTTTTAATTTTATTATCTAAAAAATTTAACGAAACTAATTTTAAAGTTTGATTGGGGGTTCTCCGCCATATTCCTCTTATAGTTCTTAGATTTGAGTCTCCAAAAAATTTGAATATAAGGAAATCTCTGTGAAAAAGCGATAATTTGCCCTTTAAACAAAAATTTTCGGCTTGATAATCTACTTAAAAAATATACAATTTATATCTTAATACCGCTATGAAAAAGAACTCGATGTAATTATAATCATTTGTTGTTGTTTATTATGTTGTAGCCTTACAAAATGACATTTAAATTTCGATTCTACAGTCAAAAGGTGAATAAAATTATGGCTTTAAAAAGTCTCTTTATAATTATGTTTTGATGCGTTAAAACCTTCTAGTATCAGAACACTGACAGTGCATTTGTCTCAAAAAACTTCTTCTAATAAAGCAGAAGAAAAAAAAAAAGTTAACGCATGACAAGACAATATTATTTATGGGTTTAGATCTAGATTAGTAACATTGACAGGTGAATTTTCAAACTTTTTAATTTATTGCATTTCTTAGAAATCAATTAGGTAACTGCTCCTTCTATTTTCTGTTAAAACAAAGAACCCAAACAGGCTGCAGATAAAAAAGTACTAGTTTGAAGAGCTGCTAACGGAAACTTCCTTAAAGAGAAGTAAAAATTTAGGTGGGGGAAGTATAAAGAAGGGAAGTATAACGGAGGAGGAAGTACAAAGGAAGATTTTTTAAATTTTCCGATTTTTTGTTTCCAAGAATTTTCCGAGTTTTTTTATTTTTTGAAAAATTAGGTATTCAATTTTTTTTCATTCTCCGAGTTTTAATTTTTCGAAAAATTTTCCGAGTTTTTTTTGAAAATTTTACTAAGTTTTCTTTTTTAAATTGGCGCTTTTTATTTCCGAAAAATGTTCAAGTTCAATTTTTTTTCGAAAAATTTTTCAAGTATTAAAATTTTTAAGGTAGAAATAATGGGATTTTCGCCCAACACCACGTATGAAATTTTTCCCTACTAAAAAAAATAATAATTAAAAAGTGGCATTTTTCTTTACACCAAAAAATCGTAAAAAATATAAGGAGTAAATGGTGAAAATTTGGTGAAAATCGGACCAACTGCAACGGTTCGGCCTCAGCGAATTTTTTAAAATTTCAAACAGACATATCTCCGCCATTTTTTCAAAATACAAAAATTCTTCTTCACCGGCTAAAGAAATTTGGGTGAAAATTTGGTGAAAATCGGATGAAAACTGTGGCCGTTAAGTGTTCCGAAAAATATGCCACGGATGGCCGGCCGGCCGGAACCACAGACAAAGTTGAGATCGGTATAGATCCATATTCGAATTTATCCCACGGGGTCTGGAAGACCCTTCCCCAAAAACCCGACGTGGAGGGTATCACAATAACTTAAAAGTTAAAGTTAAAAGTTTAACTTCGAAGTTAAAACCAAATTTTAATTTTGTAAAGTTTTTTGTGCCGGAAAATTAGAAAAATGAGATCTATAAAAATTACTGACTTTTCTCGTTTTCTTCTATTTATTTAAAACTTATTTCACACATCTATTTTAAGATTTTAATTCATCAAGTACTTAGTATTTGAT
Organism: Orius insidiosus; assembly: GCA_014119065.1. Classification (NCBI taxonomy): domain Eukaryota; kingdom Metazoa; phylum Arthropoda; class Insecta; order Hemiptera; family Anthocoridae; genus Orius; species Orius insidiosus. The sequence goes on from JACGAQ010000133.1 coordinate 56,849, forward strand.
TTTTAAATCAAAAATTTATTGCTCACAATGTTCTGGTATTTTATTCGGAAACTTCCCATAAAAGGTAACTTCTCAAACTCCTGAAAAACCGGAAAAAATGGGGTTTTTGTTTTGAAAAACCGAGGGAAAGTTCTGAAAATTCATTTTTTTTTAAATAAAAAAACCCGTGGGAAAGCATTGAAAAATGAGGGTTTTCTATTAAAAACCAATAAAAAGATCTAAAAATGCTTTAAAATGGGGTTTTTCTGTCCCTAAAAAACCGATGAAAAATCTTGAAAATTGGCACCAAAAATAAGTTTTCGTTGTCAAAAAACCGAGAAAAACTCCCAAAAATACTGTTAAAAATGGGGGAAAGAAAGATTCTGTTAACATCGCATCAAATTAATTTGCTGTCGTCTTTTCCGAAAAACAGTCTATCTAGATTATAGTAATAACTTCTTTTTGAGAGAGTTAAAAAGTCTATTCAGCATTAGCTAGATTTACGTTAGTTAAGCAAATTCTAAAATTTTGAAGGCTCATGAAATCACCCCAAAGTTTGAAGTAGTAAACATTTTAAAAAATTGATACCCTTAAAAGTAAACTCTCCCAACCCACAAACAAAATCTCAAGAAATTGTATCTCCTCTTAAAAACCTCTTTATTATGATTACTCGGTTGTAAAACACTATTTTATGATTACACTCCATCAACGTCAATAAACCCGAGTCCTCTACGTTCTGATTATCCCCGTTTATTATAAATGCGTATATTTTAAAGATAAACTTTGAAGGAAAGAAAAAAAAGTTGTATATTTTTAAAGGTGCATCAAGATGTGGTGGTTAGCATCTGTGGAATATATATCATGAGCTCTTGAAGTTTTTATGACTCTATTCAAGTAGAACGAGAAGAAAGAGTGAGAGAGAGATAGAAAAGAGGTTTTCGTCTTCTTTTTTTAATTATATCGTAGCTTAAAAAGGAATGCCCAGTTTCTCACGGAGGTCAAACCACTTTTTTTTAATTACCAGGTATACCTTTCTATTACTAGAATCCTTTAAAATACCACATCTTTGTTTTAAAAAGTGAAAAAACACTAAAATAAATACCAATTCCGATGGTGTTAACGTTTTCTTGTTACAAACGAGAAATTAAAAAGGTAAAAAATTACTTATTTTGCTCTCCAATTGCGTTTTATTCTTTGAAGAGGCTTATTATTTTGAAAATCCATATTTTTTTTATGTCGAACAAAGCCAATAACTTTTTTAAATGACTACAATTACGTCATGTTGATTAAATTTCATAACTCTGATTATTATGACGAGTTTGCTTAATTGATGATGCTCAATATGGAGTGAAAAATAATCAATTTTTTTTCCTTGATGTTTACAAATTTACCCAAAGGGAAGGAATCTTCTCATTTGTTTTGTCTTAAAAACGAACTTTTAGAAATAATATTTTAAGCCACTAATGAGGCCGATACTTCCTTCTGATTATCACCAAATTTTCATCAAGTTTTGCTTTCGGTGTCTCAAAAAAAAAAAGTTCAATTTCTCTAAAATGGCTGAGATTGATCTGTCGGTAGATCTGTAGAACGCTTTTAGTCATTTTAAAGGTTTTTCCGCAATAATGCGATTACCTATTATCTTAATTTTATACCTTAACCTACAATAATACAATCAATAAGAAATAGATTTTTTTATCCTTCTGAAAATGGAGTTATTGTGTAGTAAAATCCTACCTACGGCTTTTTTACAAATAGGTCATATAGACCCCACTAGACCCGGCTGGTCGGTGGTATCAAATGGTCTCCTCTATATCCATAATTAATATAATTTTAAATCGAAATAGAACAAAAAAAAATTGTCAACGTCAACTCAGGGCCGCCGTTTTTGTATGACGTAATAACGACTCGATTCGTCATGGGCGCGGGTTTCCTTTGACTCGGACTATTTTATGAACTAACCCTTTGTTTCTTCGGCTTCTCCCTTTTGAAACGGTTCTTTATTATACGTTTTAAAATTCAAGGATTTTCTCATTAAAAAAAACCATGAATAAGTTGAACTAGGATTCTAAAAAAGATTCCACGGCTTAGCTGTATTCTCAAAATTTCAAAACTAAAAATTACCAATAATCCAAAAAATGGCATTATTCCAGGGGTTTTTGGCAGATTTTTCTCCGCAAAAAAAGAAAATTCATTTTTACGATTTTTACCACCTTTTTTTCCTCAGAGAGAATTTATTGCAGCAATCCTCCATGACCGATTTTTGGCTGAGGTTTAAGGACCCCGGAGAGTAAAAATGAGTAGTAAGCTTCACCAATCATGAAATTTCTGTTGTGCCGCCCTAGTCCGTTACTGTAGAGACGGTCTTCGGAATTTGAAGTATTTTAAAATTAGTTTTTAATTTTTTTCAACCCGAATTTCCAACGCCGTTGGATTCATAATTTTTTTTCTCGTTTTTTTCTTCTAAATTTCTCAAAATTATAGAATTTTAGCGGCAAAGGCTATAGGATAAGGGGAGAAAATGGCCTAAGCTCCGATTTTGTTGAAAAAATTCAGGAAGACGCCTCTATATAAGAGCCCTCTATATAACACTAAAAAATGACCAAAATTTCAGATCAAAAAGATCAACGGTTTTCATGAAAAACGCGATTTTCTCATTATAGAAAATAATTAATATCTCGAGAACTAATGGTCCCACAGAGCACAGATTTTTTGCGGCTTATAGAGCTTCCCCCTTTGAGTATTTTTTTTCAAAGTTTTCCGACCTCAATAAATGCTTGAATTTTTAATTTAAAAATTCCAAAACCTCGCAAAAAAATTGTTCCTGAAGAGGTAACATTACGAAATCAATACAATATGTTATTTTTTTTCCGGGGGTGGTGCACTTAAATCTTTAAGTGATTGATCTCTTGTGCCCCCTTGCGTTAGTGGTGATTTTCCATCAGAAAAATCCATTTAGGTTCCTTAGGTTCAATTTGGGGGCCGCCCGCTTTGAACCCTGGACCCCATAGATAAACACCGTAACGCAATATTTGGGATTAACGCCTTAACACGCACGGCTACCACGACGCCCAACAATATGTTAAAAAATTAGTCTTTTACTTGTCAGAATTTTTTCAGATTTTTCGAGGTGGTACATAGAACAATATTTTATTAATTTTTTTCTGAATTTTTCGTAGAACTGTAAAATATTATGGCACTAGTAATTTTAAATCATCAAAAATTTCATATTAAGCGAACTCCTGCCTTGTAGAAGTCCTATTGTGCTCAATTTAACAAATAGCTATATTGAGGGAATTTCAGGTCGGAAAACTTTGAAAAAAATACTCAAAGGTGGGTCTTTGGAAGCTCTATAAGCCGCAAAAAATCTGTGCTCTGTAGGACCATTAGTTCTCGAGATATTAATTATTTTCTGAAATGAGAAAATCGCGTTTTTCACGAAAACAGTTGATCTTTTTGACCTGAAATTTTGGCCATTTTTTAGTCTTACGTTGAGGCGTAGGTATTCCTGAATTTTTTCAGCAAAATCGGAGCTTCGGCCTTCGATCGATTCTCGATTTTTCTCTTGCACTTCTACTCGAATCTTCTGTCTTGGGTAAAATTGTTCACTTGTTCTTCCCTTTCGGGTTAATTATTTTTAGTAAAAACTACCTAATTTGCTTAATTCTCACTATCTCAATTGTTGAGAATCAAATGAATTTTTTAAGAAAGAAGAAATTCCTTATTCTCTATTAACTATGAGAATTGCGGTATTAAAGATGAAGAAAATAATTAACAAAAATGAGACCAATGGAAAAAAAAATGTCTTAATTAGACCATAGAACATAAAATTGTAACTAGTAGGGACCCTAGTTTATCGCTTTTTACTCACTGGCTTAGGTATCCAAGAATTTTTTTGAAATCGTTAATTGGCCATTCGTGCGGTTAATTTTTTTTCCCGTCCGTTCTCTTGATCCTCCGTCATCGTCGTTCGGTGGAAGGAGAAGAGCATGCGCTTTCCGGGGTTGAGATGAGAACGAGATTGGCCACGCCTTCCATGGCGAAAGGCGCAGTCCTTTGGGAGTCCCGAAGCTCGGAAATCCCTCATCTCAGATTATTCTTTCTATCTCGACCGCGTCCAGCCTCCCTGGTACACGATAACCCGGCTTCCTCATCCGTACACCGATAAACTCAAACGTCATTTTAAGGTAACATAAATTTAACTACCTTTCTAATAGTACAATAATTCGAACTCTCATGAAGCCACTTTCCGTTTTTATTGTTGACTTTACAAATTTATAAATCCTATTATCTACTTAGGCAAAACATCGGTAGCCACATCCCTTTAAGCCTGATGAAAGTTACAAACAAAAGGAGTTGTTAACACCATCAAAAACAAGCTCAATATCGATTAACATTTTATTTGCTAACGACTGCAGACATCATGTTTACAGTATCGATTTGGGTTTTATTTATAGGATCATAAAGAAGTTATTATATGATTTGTTATCATTTTATAAACTATTAATTTTGTCTGATCCTATAAACTCCCTATTAAAATTTAAGATAATTTTTAAATAGCTACAGTTGGTAGAACTGTATGCTTTGTCTTAAGATCTTGTGCTTGTGGGAAGAATGGCCCGGAGATCTTCAGTAAAAATCATCATTTTTCCAGCCACGAAACACCCTATTTCCCTGTCCCTTCAAACACCCTTTTGGGAGATTTCAAAAGTGTTTTGTCCTAGAAACATTTACAGGATTTTCTTCCGTTTTTAATTTACTTTTGTCACGATCTGACTGTGGAAATAGAAATCTATGAAACTTAAAAGAATGAGATGGACTCCATATCGGTAGAAGATATTTTTATGATTCAATTTTATTTTTCGCTTAAAACTACTCTGTTCCTAATTATGGTTTGGAATTTCATTAAGGATAAGACCTTGACCGAAAAAGTAGGTAGGCACCTGATAGGCTGCGGAAAAATATTAGATGGCCTCTAATATTGGAAAATTTTATTTCTCAAATTGCAGCACACCGCGTTTTTTCTACAAAGTAGTCAAGATAAATTATTATGGCTAGAGCGATTTTGTGGATTATTATAATGTTGCGGAGCGGCACAACCTTTCGGGATTCCCTCACACAAAGAAAAATTGTTGTGATACCATAGACGTAGGTTTTCATTCCGTAAAGCCGCGTTTACACTAGCGAGTTTTCCTCGCGAAAAAACTTGGAGAGAAACTCTAGTGTAGACGCACTTAGACTGCGAGTAATGTTGTGGCCAGGGCCCTCGCCGCGAGCCGAGGGGTTGTCGGTTTTTTCCGAACTTCAAAGGTTTTGGGGTGAAATTTTTCGATGTGTAGACGGGTTGCAAAGGACGTGCGAAAGAAAGGGATAGAGCAACAATTTTTTAAAGTATTTTCTCAACGCATCGTGAAACATCAAGCCCTTCAGCTTTATAAAAGTTTTGACATATTATGGAATCCGAAACACAAATTTTACTACAACAGAAATAAGAAAGAAGATGCGTGAGACGACATAAGCAAGGAGCTTCATTTCGGATTTCTTTGCTCAAATTGAAAATTGCAATTCTATGCAGCAAAAGCCGCTGATGCAGAAGGAGAGACGTAACTAAAAAATCAACCCAGCGTGCCTTTCCCTACAGGCGGCTCACCCTACTCGCGAAATTTTTCGCTCTAAATTGCGCTATGTTTCGGGTACGGACGAAATTTCACTTGGGGCGAGGGAAACTCGCTTGTGTAAACCCGGCTTAAGGTCAAAACTGATCTTGCTCTTTTCAGGAACCCACCGTTTACCCGATATTACGTTTTTCTCCTATAGGGCCCCTTTAATTTACATGATTTTCCCTATTTTTCCTTCTGGACACCCTTGAAAATGGTTTTCGTTTGTTTTGTACTCAGCAACTCGGATGACAGTTTTCAAAGAGAGGAACTAAATTTTATAAGTATTGTCGATGCATCACTGCTTATAATCGCTATTCAGATACTGCCCTATAAAAAGGCAATGATTGTGTGGAATCAAAGTACCGACAGATTTTTTTTTCACCTCTCTGGTCCCCGCTCGCTTGGGCCCTAGCAACTTCGTACGCCTTTTAACTTTCTCAAAGAGAAGTTATCGTGAGACCCTCCTGGTCAAGGAATTTGTACAAGGGTCTTTTAGACCCATCAAGCGAAAACTGTTTAGTGATCTTCTCCCATCAAGGAGCCTGTGATAGTGGTTGCACTTAATGGCAGAAATTTTTATCTGATTTTCACCGAATTTTTACAGATCTTTCGTAGAAAATATCGAGAGCTTTTTTCAAAATTCGCAAAAACGGCAGGGATCTGTCAGTTTTTTTCCTCCCGCTCTATCAAATTTTTAGTCTCTAAAAATTATAGAATCAGGTACATTCATAATTTATTTTTTTATAAATCATCTAGGTAATCAAACTTTCAGCTCTCCTTATAAAGAAAAAAAACTGCTCTTATTAAAAATCAGGATTACTTATTCCATATATTTACGACCTTCAATTTGTATGGTAATAGTACGTGTTATTAGCCTTTTGAATATTTATACCATGAACGATGAGGGAAGAGAATAATTTTAATGAATTTTTCGACTCGATTACCCTCAATGAGCTGTTTTCATGAATGATGATGGGAATATTTATCTCATCCCGTACGGGAAATACAACTTTTTATTTTGAAAAGATTTGGTATTTAGGGCCCTCCGTAAGTCCGCAATAAGCCCGCTCATTGTGTAATCTTAATTTTTTATGAAAAAAAAGTGGGAAGTCCTCCGAATGCCGATCTATTATTGTTTTAAAGGTGTGAACAATATCGGAAGCCACGTAATGGCCGATCGTCTTTTATGGCGGTTTCATTTTAAGTGCGCATTTCGAAAGTTATGTTTTCACCGGAATTACTACTAAATTTGCACCCCCCACGCTGTTATTGAGAGGCATAATGTGGTTTTAAGTAGTTTTGGTGTCTTAAGATTTTTCCACATGATTATTTATTTCTTTTTAATACCTTCGCGGCTTATTGTCGTCCTTCCTTGTCATTTGGGTTTCATAAATACACTTTTCAAACACCCGTTTTATCAGATTTTTTTTTATTTTTTCGAGGAACACTCTTTTGTACGCTTTACACGTTATATTTTCTTCAAAGAAACCTTTGACACCGATGTTCCGCCGAAAAGCTCTTTTATAATCCAAAATTTGGATTTTTTTCCAAATTTTCTTAAAGTTTTCTGGGCTTTCCTCGGTTTCTTGCCCTGAAAACCCTCTTTTTACCGAACTTTTGTCTCTTTTATACCGAAATTCTTGGTTTTCAACCAAAGGACTCTCCTCATCTTAGTACCGGCGTTTTATCTTGTTTTTGCGGGTGTATTTCCGCGGTATTTCGCCCGAGACCCCCTTTTCACGATTGTATGATTGTGTTTTTATCAACAGAGATACTCACAATAGGATCGTTCCGCGTTGAAAACTGGACAATTGTACATTTGTTTTATATAAATCGTTAAACGCCGTGAATCCCCTTTGTTTTCGAGACGATTTCACAACTGATATCAACGAAAAACGTTGTCCAGAACGGAGATATCAAAAGCCAAAATCTTGATAGCATTTCCATTTGTTCCGTTTCAAATGGAACAAACGAATGCATTTTCTGATGAGCACAGCAATTCTATTTTTTTTCCAAATCTATTTTCATACGAAAGAAAACAATGTCTAGCATGATCGTCGCTTGTGCCATTCAATCTTTCTATCAATCACCGTCAATGCTATTCAAGCATCAAATGGGTTTCTTAATTATTATTCACGCTTGATCAATTTTCACGAGCATTTGAGCAATAGTGTAAAGCAAACTTGGAGAAGTTCTACCGGGGCTTAGTAATTTATTTTCTAGAGATGAGGTTGGCCATGTACCATTCAAAACATGATTTGCACTTTCTTAAGGATGATTCCAAATTATCTTCGATTATTTTACGCAGAGAAAACCTACTTGTTAACTGCCTCAACGAGAAATTATTGTGATACCTTCCACAAACGGTTTTTAAAATAAATATACAAAACCCAAGGTTTCAAACGATTAGTTTGTTTTGTCGTGGCGCCGGCCAGATATAAAAAAAATTCCTTTTGTGAGAAACTTTGTGTTTAAAATGACTTAATTTAATTTCGGCTTGACGGGTGCTTTCAAATTTTGAGAACCCGTTGCCATACTTACTAACGGACCGAGAAGGTGGGATGGTCGGAAGAAAGTGGGCGTTGACGCTATGACGCGACGTACTAGGAATAATATGGCGTCCACCATAAGAGCCAATAAGAATCATCTCTGATCAACGGGCATTTCTGTTGGGGGTAAAAGAGGTGTGGCCAGTTTCTATGGTAACCGCATCTCTCCCCACCATCACAGCTTCCATTACTTGTTGCCTTTACTTTAATTTCTTTCTTAATTTTATTATATTACTTATAACTTATTAACTTTTCAGCACATTTTTAACTTTTACCCAAATATTAGGTGCTTATTTTTATAAAATTACATAGTACTACATTACATGACTAGAAAATAAATTTTTTAAATAAACAAAAAAAATCGTTCAAATGAAAACATACATCTTTGATTAGATAGTTAATAAATAGTAAAAACCATTATAGCTAAATAGGTAGCTAATTTTGTTTATAATTTATAAGAATAATTAGAGAAAAAAAATTATGCTTTTTTTTGTAGAAAATTAATGCTTAGTAATAAAAATATAGTAAGTAGTGAACCTGTAATAAAATACCTAAAAAACGTAATTTTATTTAGTTAAATAGTGAACCGCTAGGTTTCTCGACACTCTTCCTCATTTAGTTCGCTGCCCGTTAGGAGAGATAGCGAAGGGATCGACCCGTTTATTTTCATCCCTCCAACCCCATCTATGGTCTGACACCCTAAGCGTAGGGTTCAGCCGTTTTCCGCAAGGTGCGTTTTCTGATTGGAAGCTTAGGTGAGAAAATGGAAAATGGCAGGAAGTGTGAAATAGAAGATTAGTAAAAAATGAATTAAAGATATATTTCAAATTGAGAATCGTAGTGTTAAATAGAAGCAGAAATCAGTTCTTCCAACCTCTTTGGGGTCAATCGTCGTAGGGGCATTTTATATGATTTTTGGTAGATTTCCTTGGTAGTTTCACAAGGAAACCGAATTTTTACAGGTTTTTTTTTTTTTTTACGGATATGCTATGTTTGGTGGTTTTGTCCATTTTCCGCTTTCAACAGATCGGCGCTTACATCAAAAACGAAAAATACTTAACTGGGTTTCAAATGGTCAAATGGAGATTTTTTTTACAGATTATTTTAGCGGATTAGCGCTATTGGTGGTTTACCTTTTAAGTACCTCATTGTCATTAGTGGAATTTATTTTTTCCTTTGTTGGATGATTCATCCACTCACATTTTACTCTCTGAAGATATTTTAAATCATATGTTGTGGTACCCCCATCACCCCCCACGGAGAAAAGAAGGGCGAAGGTCTGAGGTGCTGTGTGTGCTCGATGATGTGATGAAGATGCGTGCACGGATGCTGAAACGCGAACTGTCGAGCTGTGACGTGAGTGTCGCAGATGTCGAGAAGATCGTTCGAGGCTGAAGTTTCACCAATTCAGCGGAACTGCTGACGAGTTGAGAGAGTTCTACCAGTTCAGTGAGTCGAACTGGTGCGGAACTGTTGATGTCAATTGATTGATGTGATACTGACGATTATGATGGTTGATGATTGATTGAGATTGAGGAGAGAAGAATGGCTTGCTGCCGCCGTCGATGGGAGATCAAGACGTGCCATTCTGTGTTTGTATGTTGAGAGAGTGTAAATATGTACCTTGTTGTGTTCGTCGTGGGTCAATTGTGGGATGATTCATCACCACCAATTTAGAATTGATAGAAAGAGATGTTGTATGATGTAAGATATATAAATCATATGTTGTGGTACCCACACCTTTATGATTAAGGCTTCCCGAATTTCGGAAAAATCGCCGTGCAGTTATGCTACAGAAAAAATTTAGAGTCAGCGGAAAATAGTTCACCTGATCAAAATCTAAGCAAAAAAAATTTTTTTCTCCAAGTAGCAGCAAATAATCTTGAAATTTTTGGAGCTTTTCCATATGAAGAAAAGCTGTCCCGAAAAATGCCAATTGGTCCTCACGAAGCCAACGATGGTTTCCATTGAGTTATCACACATAATTTATAATTTATGATTAAGATTATTATGATTTATGAATATCACTTTTGAGTTGTTATTTTAATGCAATATTGTGAGCCAATGACAGAGAAAATTGTTTGCATCATACGGAGGGAAACGTGTAATTAAATTCAATAATAAGTAAATAGATAGCAACTTCATCAAAAATGCGTTGAACAATTTTTTACGACCTCATAAATTAAACATGCGCTTTTTTTGCATAAATAAATCAAAAAGTTAGGTTATCATGAAGTCGTTGAAATGTTGAAACCTTTATTTTTCTTGAAGTCTGAAGTCTAAACTTTTCTTTTAGAAAAATCTACCTTTTTTTGGGTTTCATATTTACCTATATTGCCATTATTTGGGTGAACTTTTTGTCTTCGTCGGTTTTCTTGAAGCTTTGGCACCTGCGAAAATCATGATCAGCTTCAGAATGTTTGATTTTTTCTGTAAAAATGAGAAGGATGTGTAAATTCTTTTGTTCAATGTGGTTACTGATTTATTAAGTTAACATAATAATCGTCCGGTTAGCCTCCATCGGTAAATCCATGGAGAAGGTTGTCGAGGGAGAGGGAAATTTCATTCTCTCTCGGTCTTTCTCGTTTCTCGAGGCGTGGGTTGAAATCTGGACCGGTTTCCTGCGTCCTCGTTGCGGGAGGGATCTTCGGTCGAAGGAGACAAGACAGACAATCCCCATAAACCGTCTTATTTTATACCCGGTCGGCATACAAATTATCGCATTTCAACTCTTAAGTCGAAGGGGGGAAACACGCGAGTAAAGTGAGTTGATGTTTTTTATTTGACGTTTCACCCCGCGTTTTCCTTGTGGTTCTAGTTTTTTTTGTTACCCTTTTTTTTGTTCCTCTAAGGCCGTAGGTGAATAAAAAACAGGATTATCAAGATGTCAACTTGGAAAAAAATTTCTGACACATTATTACATATTATGAAATGTATGAGAATAAAAATAAGAAATATGAGTAATATACGAAGTGTCTACTCCTATATTTTTCTTATGAAAAAATGCATAAAAGTTCTTCTCATCTGCGAAAAATAATGAAATCAAAATTCAAATTTCTCCCAAGTCGCTTAAAAGCGTAAACCCATTCTTGCAAGTTGTAACTACGTGAAGTCTGTAGTTCGCAGATTTGCATTAGTGTTTAGAATTTCTCCTCTCAGCTGATTTGGAGGAATGGTTAAGCAATTCTTAATTATTTCAGTGTATGTGAAGGCATAGGGTTCGCCTGGCCGAAAGACCGCGGAAAACGTTCTTAAGAGTCTAGCTTGGCAGAAAAGCATAGAAAATCAGAAAAAATAGCGTCTCTTTACTAAATGCCGTAAAACGTACAGGTTTGTCATCCTATAAGACCTGAGGAAATCACCGTTAAAGCACCCTCTTTTCGTACTTGTAGCTGTCGGTTAAAAGACTCAGGAAAACGCCCGAATTGGAACTTCTTGTGCGCTAGAACATACAAGCCACCCCAAGTGGTTATTAGCAGAAAGAGGTGAAGAAATAGGCTTTAGGAAGAAAATTCTTGGCTGAAAGATTGACGATGATATTCTCAAAAAGATGACTCCGGCTTCGAAAAGCTCCGTATTTATTGGATCGTAGGTGTCCTATCACCCCATCTAGCCATAAGTTATTAATTATTATAGATACTTCTTTAAAATTATTCTAAAACCTCCAGTAAATTTTTCAGGGGTAGGTCTTTCGACTTCATGTTTGTTTTCGATCACCACCGATTTTGAATATAATGATAATATTTATTAATTATTATAAATTATAATATTTTGACAATCATGGTTTCAACCACGGCGATAAAAGGGCGGAGAACTCCCCACTCCAAGATTTCTTAGTTAAGTCGATTCTCTTTCACACGTTGCTTTCTCGGATGTTTCTTCTCTTCTTCTTCGTCCCCCACTTTTTCCAGGCATGCGCGGTCCTTCCGAATGGTTCCAAGAGTCTACTTGGAGAGGGGAGATAGTGGGAGATGGTTGATCGTTGGGTGGGAGTAGTGGGTTCTGCGGTTGGGGAGGGATCGCCGGGCTTGAGCATTCCACAACCCCCCACACGATGGCATTCCAAATCATTGTTGAAACTTTGACTTTTGTAATCCCTTTTAATTATATTTTATTTACATTTTCCTCATATATTTCTACTACATTGAAATCCTGAAATCTGAATGCAGTTCATAAATACTCTTGTACACTAAGGCCAAAAAAGATATTTTTTTGCTGTTTAATTTTCGGAGATTTGGCGTTCGATGAAGAGATCCTGGGATCGAATCCCAGGTATATTTCCCGCCATAAATATACTTGAATTTTTTAAAAAGAATCTTCGCATAGATAAAATAAATCGATGATTTTAATAAACTCTTGAGAAAGCACTGAAAGAGAAAAAAATCTTTCCTGCCTCCTATTGTTAAGAATTTTTTCCGTATATTTTTATAAAATAATAAAATTATATACTTTTTTTTACTTACTCTGACGGCCTATAAATAATCCTTTTTAAAACCACCTGTCTGTTAAACAGGTTACTCAAAGATAAGCTTGACATTATAAATTTTTATTAGTATTATGCTTATTAGCTTTGATTTAAATAAATATGGCAATTGTTATTTGAAATTCAAGCATGAATAAAAAAAATCGTCCGTTCTCCAGGTTTTGGAGTCGAATTCTAGTTGAGAAGGGCGGAGGATAGATGGTGGCAGGGGTCTTGACTCTTGAGTATTGAGCGAGACGCCGCCCTTTTCTCTCCGGGGTCACGTCGGCCCATTTATTGATCATTTTTCCCGCGAGGATCCCCGGCCGGGAAACGTCGTCCACGAGCTCCGCCTCTCTTCCCACGGGATTGTGCCCGTATTCTATTCCTTTACAACCCTCGATAAAAATAAAATTTGTTTTTCTAACTTTTTCAATTAAATTATACTGAAAAACTGCCCTTATCTTAAGAGTCTTCTGCTGTACGGAGGGAGAAGTTTTTTAAAACTGTTTATTTTGAAGGGTTGCTTATGAAATTCCATCCTGTTTATGATGGAAATGAATAAATCATGTCCTTCGAAAATAATTTTTCCTCCTTAAAATAAATATCAATAAAATTTTCAGCAATAAAAGCGAGGATCAGTGATGAAGCATGTTTTTGACCGCATGTTTTCATCCTTTCACATGGTCTCTGATGAACTGAAGGGTATTTGCTTTAAATCAAAGTTGGCTATGAAGAAATAGTGTAAATCAACTTCTTTATGTCCTAGAGCCAAAATAGTAAGAAAATGCAGTAAAGAGAGAAGAGAGAATGAAAAACCTGTAGATTTGTGGGAAAGCGTATTTTGGTGCGAATTATTCCGCGAATGTCAAATCGAGGGTGGGTTTAGGGAACTCCGCGCGCGCGAGAAGGAAAAAGATCCTACTAAAAATATGTCATAACTCTCATTTATTGCCTGTAAAAACCTCGATGGGCATTCCCGTGGCGGAAGAGAGTGACGGGAAGGGGGGCGGTTGGGTACCTTTAGCATTTGTTTTGAAAAGCGCGTCTCTCACTCGCCTCCCTCTCCTAGTAAAAACGAGACCCCGGGAGTGATTCTAAAGAAGCGGGACATTAAGAGCGTTTTATAGATTTATGACCGCTTTTTAATGGTACTTAGTGGTTATTGCAACCATCACAACTGAATCAGTGGGTTAATACTTAAGGACGAAAATTTATGACGAATCAATGAACCTGTTTTACCTTGAAATAGTTTTTCTATTATCTCAACTATTTTTCAACGATAAAATTTCTTTACTTTTTAACTTTCTCTAAAAGTAAGCTATTGTGATACCCCGAGAGATGGTTTAAAAATCATGACATCAAAACCGAATCAATTCTATTGCATCCAGCTGATCCAAATCTAATTTCAATCTTGGCGAATCTTTTCTTTACTTTTTAACTTTCTCTAAAAGTAAGCTATTGTGATACCCCCGAGAGATGCTTTAAAAATCATAACATCAAAACCGAATCAATTCTATTGCATCCAGCTGATCCAAATCTAATTTCAATCTTGGCAAATCGCTCATCAGCAATCAACTTAAATCTATATCAAGTTAAATAATGGACTTACAGACCATTTAGTTTTTTATAAAAATCCAAAAATACCGCACAGAACCAATTATAGTAGAAAAAAAATTATCATATAAACGGTGGATTCTTCTGAAGAAGTGAAGCACGCTTATTAGCAGGTTTCTTTGGAATTTTGGTCCTCGATGGTGCGAAGTGGTAGCCGGTCGGGCCAGTCCCTATTGTTTCCTCCGTCCCCGCCCCCCGATCGGATCTGGAGAAAAGAGCTTCTTAATTGGAGTCCTCGCAACCGGTTTTCAAGGTGGAAAAAAAACTTTATGATTTGAGGTTTTTATTATTTTATATTTTAAAAAAGTAAATTTTTTTCCGACTTATTAAGTCGTTATTTATTTTATTTTTTGTACATAATTTAGCATTTTTAGCCCATTAAGATTCAAAGATCTGCTAAATTTAATTTTGGATTGAGAAAAATAAAAATTAAAGAATTCCCTGGAAAAATTTTAAATTTTTGTTTTATAAAAAATGTTTACCTTTAAGCAGTCTAATTTTCTTCATCTATTATTTTATTTAGGTTTTGATGCTTTGGTTCTCTCGGTAAAGAATCCACCATAATTTTTTTTCTTCCTTTCTTCTTTTATAAGAGAGACAGCGTCTGAGTTGTATACGTGTTCCTTGTATGCAAATTTTAACTTCCCACTTACGCCCTCGCGAGGGCTTGTAGCGAAATGGAGACTTGCCCCGAGATATGGCCAAGAAGACTATAAAATTTTTTTCTATTCATTTTTTATCAGACGGTCAATATGTGCTGTAAAAAAAAGTTTATAAATAATTCTGTGAAAAAGATGTTTTTGACTTCATAGAAAAATAGAAGAATTAAGAATAGAAATTAATTTATGAGGAAATAAATCAAAGATCTTGGGAAGGCGCACGCCTGGAAGCGTGATCGATACGAGGGGCGAGGGCATGGAAGCACTTCAGACGTTCCTTATAAATCTCACGAGTTTCCTTTTTTCCATCTCCCCCTCTCTGGGATATTTTTATCCGAAAATATACACCGGATGGGGTGGATACTGGATTACAACCCCCAACATCCTGCCCACGTGTGCCTGTTAAGTCCTCCACATTCAAAACCCACCCTTTATGGTTAGGGTGGGTACGAGACGGTTAAAAGCGGGGATTAGTACCGCAAAATATCCGAGAAGGGGTGGAGAGAAAATGAGAATCCCTCGTAATTAGTCGGGATTACTGGAGTCTGCGGTTTACGGCGTCCCAAGCGCCGCCGCTGCATCCCCTGAGCCCAATGAAGTAATTTAGAGTCAAGAACATGAAGGGCTCGGATATAAACGACCTCCCTCTGTAATTACAGAGTGGGAAAACGCATATTAAATAATGTTTAAACAAAGCTTATTTTGCATAAATAAAAGGCGCCATTTCTCCACTATGGCTGAAACGTGAGAGTTTTAAGCAGATGCAGCAAACTAAAAGAACCCTTTTAATCTATGTAATTGTTCATTCTAATTAAAAAATATATGAGGGGGCACTTCTGTAAAATCTTGAGCTGACGTCTAAAAACCGTTGCGTCTGAACTGAAAAATTTTCTGAAGTCATATAAAAAGCTGTCCAAAACACAAACGGAATCGCCTCTCGTGAGGCTGGAAGAGTAGGCTTTTATAGTGAAAACACATGGGCGGTACAGAACGTTGAAAAACTTAAAACGAAATCGTTAAAACTTTTTTCCTTTTCTTTTTATTGCCATACAGATTTTACTGCAGGTCCCGACTAGCAACTTAAATATTTATTTTCGCACTCGTTTTCAGATAGTAGATTTATTTTAAGTCCTTCTATAAGTGGTTTCTTCTTTTCCGATCGGCGCTTCTGAAAAAAAAATTAAAATTAAAACTCCTGTATAATTTTCTGTCAATTAGGGCGCTTGGCAATGAGGCGTCATTTGTATTAACCTGTTAAAACTGAGAAGTATTAATTTTTATTTTTTATGTTCACAGGTAACCGCAGAAGATCACTCTGGGATACAATTTTGATATTTCAATGGGGAGAATGGGGTTTACTGTAGGTACCTACTTTGTTTTTTTGTTTGGTTTTTTATTCCTTCTCCTAATTTTGGCTCATTCTTATGTATGAGACAAGGGGTGCGAGATAATAAAAGAAAACGAGAGAGGAAAAAAAAAACGACAAGGAATAAAAATAAAGAATGACTCAGTATTATTGTCTGACAGGATGGAAAAAGAAGACATCTTAGGACGTAAGATATGGGCGGGGGATGATGATATCATGGTGAACACCCCTTTTCAAAAACAACCCCGTTTCAAAACGCAAGGGAGGCTTTTACGACCGTACGGCGGGGGTGGACATTTGTCAAAATGTCTTGTCTGGTTAAAAGACGAATAGTGAACGGGAAGAGGGGTTCTCCCGTGGGAACCATTTTTCCACGTCTTCCAATTTCTCCGTGGTCTTTTCAATCATCCAAAGTTTTTTCTCTCCCTTTTTTACAACATTCATATTTTATCTACCTGCTAGAGGAATACAAAAAGGATACTCCTCAAAACGGGCGTTTCTTCTCCAAAAATCAAGGAAAACGCCTAAAATCCGAACATGAAGTCCTCGGGCCCTAGAGTGATGAAAACACCTAAAAATCTGTTAAAAGGGGCCAAATATACCAAAATGTGGTAAACAGATGGCAACTCCGTCCCGTTCTAATCACTGGGAGACCTTTTAACTTCCTCAAAAGGAATTTATGTAACACCCTTCATGTAACGGTCATTAGTAGAGGGTTTTTCAGTTCCCGCTGGGAAAAGTGATGAGATCTTCACCAATCATGAGGTTGCTGTCCGGCCGACCAATAGCAGATTTTTCCCGTACATTTTCCCGCGGGAATTTTCATACAATGTTCACCAAATTTTGAGAGACTCTTCCGAAAGCTTTTTTCGAAATTCCCAAAAATGGCAGAGATTTCAGCGTTTACGTTTGTTTAATGAGCTACGGCCGTACTATTGATCCGATTTTTATCAAATTTTCACTAAATAGAATATACTTCTAAAATAAATAAAATTTCTGGAATTTTTTAGGTAGATTTCTTTCAGAATCAATCTTTTCAATGGTTTTTTCTCGGTTTATTTCTCGCTGAAAACTTGTTTCAAAAATTTACTAAATAATAGTGTTGTTTGGGGCAAAGTTGCTTCATTTTATAATAAGCTATCATTCGGTTTTCCGTACGTTCGGATTTAAGGTGTTATTGACCAAAATTCAGTAGAAAACTTGCCATGGGAGAGATAATGAAGAGCGAACTGAAAAATCTATTAAATTTCCTTTGTTGCTAAGACCTTTTTGCTTTTTTAGTAGTCAAATTGGACGCAGCAATCAATGTCGCTCGGACGAATGGCTTCCTTTTTTTCTGAATCGCCTTCATCGGTGAAAGGTTTATATATTTGCGAAGTGTATTTTTACGGAGACTCACCGAGTAGGGATTCTTGTTTATGTGTCATTAAGTCGTGTAACGGCCCCTCTTTTCACGCGCATAAATCGCCGTTCGAATAGTTATTGCCTCTAATGGAAACGGCCGGAAGATCAACAGCCGTTTTTAACGTAAGAAATTTTGAGATGAAAAAACAATTTTTTCTTTCTCATCCGAGATGTTTTATAAACGTTGTAAAAAGAGTAAGACGTCGAGGCATTACAAATTCTGACCCGCGCGAAGCCCATAACTTTCGGGGAGGGAAAGGATTCCTCTCACGTTTTTACCGTATCCGAGGGAAAAGGCGTCGCCCGATACAAAGCTGTAAATTTTCTCAGGGATCGAATACACAAAGGGATTCCTAACATCGGCTTCCACATATGTCTCCCCGTTTCATCTCAAACTCAATATCCTTTAAAATCCCGACCGTAAATTCTGAAAAAACAAAGATTTCCGTTTTCTAGACATAAAATTGGCATTTCCCCTTTATTTGCTAGCACAAAGAATAAAAGTCTCGGAGTTATTTCTATTTGGATAATTAGTACCCCATATAAAATAATAGGTATATTTTTAGTTTTTTGCGATAAATGATTGCTGATAAGAAAGAAAAATCATCATTACGCGTTATTACACTGTTTGAAAATAAAAACAGACGGTATGTATTTTTTTTAATAGAAAGAAAAATATTAATGCAAATGAGAGGCCATAAAATGACTTTATTTATCACCATAGGTCTGGAGACTGAAAAACCCAGCTAGCGAGTTACTCGACCTTAATCGCCTTAATTTACGGTCTTAATTAAAATGAAAATCCCTGGACCTAATCTAATTGCGACCCGAATTTTAAATAATTAGAGTTCTTGTTATGCATATTTTTAGATAAATTTTTTTCTTGGCAGATGCGTGGCGTGAAAGGGATTCCGACCATTGTTATGGGTTTCCCTGGGGCGGCCATTTTCGGGGGATCCCTCATTCCGAAACATTATCCATGAATGCGGTAACGAAGGGTGTCTTTGAAATGTTCCACGTCTCCCGAGAGGGTATGACATTCAAGGAGTGTCGTTAGGGCGAAATGCCATCGTACGCCCTTTTTAAAAAGGGTCCCGATACAAAGGTCCCCTTTATCTTCCTTTTCCCTCAAGCAACGCATATTAGCATAATCAAATTTTGTTTGCTCACCAAGGACACGAAGGACAAGAAATGTTTAGGCCTTTCATCTCGGTGCTTTCAGAAATAACATGATTTAGGGAGAATTGAGTAAGTAAGTTTTTCAAAAACCTTTTCTAGGGAAGTTGAGTCCCACCCCTCTGGATTAAAAAATTTATGGCTGCTTAATGTACCGAAGATTATCCTTCGATACAAGTGTAGATGATCGTCAAAAATTCTGGACTTTCTTTTTTTGTTAAAATCTCGGAAAATTAGCTTTTCCGAAGGTCACTACTCTACACAAAATTCAAGACGGCATTTCCTTCAAAGTTCAATCTCATACTTGGATGTAGGGTTGATTCGATATGGCCTTACTTCCGATATTTTATCCGATACGATATTTTTCAAAAGGAAAATATCGGATGAACCGATATATCGGAAGGAAAATATCGGATGAACCGATATATCGGAAGGAAAATATCGGATGAACCGATATATCGGAAGGAAAATATCGGATGAACCGATATATCGGAAGGAAAATATCGGATGAACCGATATATCGGAAGGAAAATATCGGATGAACCGATATATCGGAAGGAAAATATCGGATGAACCGATATATCGGAAGGAAAATATCGGATGAACCGATATATCGGAAGGAAAATATCAGATGAACCGATATATCGGAAGGAAAATATCGGATGAACCGATATATCGGAAGGAAAATATCGGATGAACCGATATATCGGAAGGAAAATATCCGATGAACCGATATATCGGAAGGAAAATATCGGATGAACCGATATATCGGAAGGAAAATATCGCAAATATCGGAAGGAGAATATCGCGATAATTCCGAAATATCGTGATATATCGCATCGGATGTCAACAGTGTTATCCGTGTGTTGCCCCATTCTTCTTTCGGATTCATATCGTAAAAATATCGCCATATATCGGTAAGGAATATCGTATCGGATAAAATATCGGATGAACCGATATATCGGAAGGAAAATATCGGTACAAATATCGCAAATATCGGAAGGAAAATATCGATATTCCGATATATCGGAAGTATCGCAACGGCCCTAGGATGTTTAGGCGCTGGGGTTTGAATGGGCGCTCCAGCAAGATGAAAAATAGTCATTTTTTGGGTATTAGGCAGAACACTTTTAGCCACATTTTTAGGAGTTCTCCTCTAAAAATTATGTCTCGAAGCCCCTATTTACCGGATATTTGGGAGATTTTCCACTGTGAACGGTTAAACAAAGAAAAAACTACTTTTTACCTGATTTTCAGGAGTTTCCCTTAGAGAAAACCACTTTTTTTCTGATTTGAGACGATTTCATCGCTCTTTCCGCTCCGTTTGCCTGGTTTTTGGGCTTTTCCTACCTCTTACACCAGGAAAACCTCTATTTACCTCAATTTTAGAAGTTTCCCACCACTCTATTCTTGATTAGAGGCGATTTCATCGCTCCTTCCGCGCCTTTTACCATGTTTTTGCGGTTTCCCTACCGCTTAGACAAGGACAACCTTTTTTCACCTGATTTTAAGGAATTTCGCTCAGAAAAAAACCTCTTTTTTCCTGATTTGTGGCGATTACATCGCTCTTTCTGCATTGTATAATGTAGATTTCTTACAGAATGTCTACCTATTTTTTATTTCTTCATTTTTATTTATTTTTGGCCTTGATACTTCCTTCTTTACAGATTTTTGCCAGAATTTTAATTTATATAACTGTGTGTTCTTTGTTGTTTTAAAAAATGATGCAACTTTAGAGTATACGCGGAACTAACAAGGTTTTAGTGCCTTTTTCATCAAGTGGAGGGGTATGAAAAGCCAGAGCACGCCGATACCCATCAAAACGTCCAGGAGGGCTAAACGCTATCAAGAGGTCATCAAATAAGAGGACCCCCAGCCAAACAAACCCTCCCTTATTCGTTTGGATGAGGGCGTTCGGTTTTACTATTGACAATAAAAACATATTACAGTTTTACGCCTTTGTTTTTAAGTTTTCGCCTCGTTTGAACGTTTTATAGTAATCAATCGAGTAAAAAGGGAATAAAAAAAAAGTTTTGTTTTTTATTTATAATTTATAATCCGCCGTTTTAAGATAATTAAACGTTTTCCGTTGTGGAAGGCGATCGTAAATCTCGGAGCCATTCCCCGGGTTCGGAAAGAGACCGGATGATCGTCGAACATAAAGGGAAAAGTTAAACACTTCCATTTTGATCAGTAGGACTGCGGACTTTTACCTCTCCTTGCGCACTTGTCAGGACGTTTTATGACTCGGAGCCCTTTAGTTTCTAACGAAGGTCCCCACCCCACCCCATCTCACGTTACGGATGTACACGCGAGGCTCCTGTGTGGTCTAATTATACAACAAAAGTTTTCCTTCCAAATCATTAAAAGAGCCGGACGATAGACCCGCTTCTCCCATGCCTAGAAGTAATTTTCGAACCCGCTTTTAACGAATAATATAAATCAAAATTCCATTTATTTTACCCCCTTTTCTCCAGCGCTCACATTAATTAGCTCAACACTCATTATTCAACTTCTAAATAAAGAAAAAATTAAACCAGAAAAACAATTTCAAGGCCTCTAATTAAAAAATTTATTTAACATTTTTGACTTTTTACGTCTTCATTTTGTGCCAAAATGAGTTCTTTCTTCTTTAATATATTCCAGCCAAACAATGGGAGGTCTCTTTTTTTTTGTGCAATTCATTATATTCCTGTTTGTAATAACAGCGAAGGATTTACGAGGGAGTTAAAGGGGGTTTAAATTTGTTTTGCAGCACTTCCCGAGCCAAAATTGGCCTCGTACGACTCTCGCGTTATGAATGATGTATGATCTCGATTTGCATAAAGAAACAACTGACTTTATAATTTGAAAAGCGACTTTAAAAAATGTATGAAATAAGAGGATAGGAATTTCGGAAATGATTCACCTAGATTTCGCCCATTTCGGAAAAAAAGTCAAGGACAAAGAATACCTTTTTGAGAAAAAAGAATTCCTAGCCCGTTGAGCCAGAATGCCAATTAAAGCGCGAAAAATTCCCCGAGACCTTTGTTGTAAATTACAGTGTTCAAACTATTAAAAACGTTCCTCGTTTTCGAAAATTGCCGACAATTAAACCTCAACATCTGTAATACGGATCTTTGAAATGACACGGCTTTTCGAAATGTGTTTTTAAATTTTTTTAAAAAAATATGAGAGGGGAGTCAGGGACGTAAGTTCAAATGAAATCGTGAGCCACGTAGCAAAACAATGTTTTACTGCCCCAGATATCACGCTAGATTTTATATCTGACGGCCTATCTCTAGTCTAAAGCGTTTTCCCCTTTGGCTCCCCGCAAAACAATAAAAATTTTATCGTTTCAAAACTAAACGGAAAAAAAAAACTATTTCGATACAAAAGTTTTTTTATATAAACTGAGAAAAGGTTTAATTGAAATCTCGCTGTTTGGAAAGCCTCAAGAAAAAAAAGTTTCCGTTTTTTCTATAGTTTTTGGTCTTCGTTTCCTTTTATTTTTTATAATTTTTTTTTATTACTCGATCTTTCCGGCAAGACACCTCCTTTTCCCGATTTTGCGGCCTGTTCTTTAGTTTTTCACCATAGCCAGGAAATTTCCTTTTGCGTTACTAAAAATCTATTGGCCGGAAACACCCTTTTCACTCGATTTAGTAATTTTTAGACCGAAAAGTCCCCTTTAAACAGAGAAACCCCTTAATTGCACTTCTTTTGAAAGTTTTCCTCAGTTTTTCGACGAATAAACCGATTTCTCCCTCATTCAAGGGGATTTTCTCGCTAATCGCTCTTTTGGCTTTTATCTTTTTTACTTTGATTACCTCTTTCAGGCTTCTTTTTAAGGGATTTTCAGTGGCTTTTTTACATTCACGGACCAACAAGCGCCCTTGCAACCAATTTTTGTGGTGTTTTCCTCGTTTTTTGGGCTGGAAACCCCCAAAAGCGAAGTGGCGAAAAAACACGCTTTTTTGCGAGTTTTAGGGCGTTTTCCTCCGTATTATTGGGCTATCAACCCACGGTCTTTAGAGCATTCTCATTTAATGTATTCGACGCCCGGAGATACCCTAGGCACTTTTTCCTTGATTTTCTTTTTTTCCCCCTTTCCAAGTCCCTCTTTAGCGATGAAGAGATTAAAAAAATTTGAACCGCAACTTCCATATTGGTTAACTCAAGAATTAAAATTTATAGAGCAATTTGAGAAAGCCCTCTATCTCAAATAGTTTATGGTGATTAAGGTAAATTAATTACGGAGGCGGACGGGCTTGGAATCCGTTTTAACCGGCCGCCACGATGGGAGGGATTCATGGGAATTCGATAATTAATTAAGCTGGAAGTCGGCTTCTCTCTCTCTCTCTCTATCCTACCTCGTATCGCGGCTATAACATTGAGGTCCGGGGCTATTTCATATTATTGCGTTATCTCTCATTTTCTTCTGTTATTCCCGGGGGCCAATCTAATATGATAAAGTTATCCTACCGCTCCCCCTCCTTTTCTTATTACGCCGTAAAAGCGAGCTCGTAAACATCATTCCTTAGCGACAATAGATCCAGTAAAAGTTTTCTTTAAAAAAAAAATGAACAAACATTTTTCTAACTTTTCATCAAGGTAATTTCTGATATGTGAAAAACTAAAAGTTTTTTTGTTCCCTTCTCAAAATCTCGCTCTCCTTGGTGAAGTTGACTTACCTGCGAAAGACCAGTTAATTTATTAAAACCTAAAAAGGTTACTTTGTAATTTTTGTGGGCAGAAAAAGAAAATAAAAGAGAACCTCTGTCTTTGAAAAAGAGCCGACTTATGAAGATGTCATAAGTTTAGTTTTAGAGCCCCATAACTAAAAAGAATCTCAAGTAGTAAATTTTTTTTTCTTTTCTCAAAAATGTCAAAATTGATAAAACCTTTTAAATAATTAAGCCGGAAAAAAAGATAATTATAGCGTGTTTTGGAGACCAAAAAAGGCCTCGGTTACTCCGTTAATTCTAAATATTTCATATTTAACACCGACGTTTACGAGTAATAAAATTTATATAACGCGCGTTAAAATTAATTACGCGCAAAATAAAAACAATTGTCGGTAGTAGGGAATAAAATTGTGCGAGGAGGAGTAGATATGAGCGTAAAAGGCGAACGATCCATTGAATTGTTTCGTTATTTTTATGGTCGAGGCGTAAAAATCAAGTAATTCCTACTGGATTCTACCTTGACTTAGCGAACTGTCTCCAAGACATTACTTATATTTAAAAAATAATTTTTTCGTCTAATTTTTTGAGAAAGCTCAAAACGGTTTTGGTGTCGAGAGGTGTACTCCTCGATTTTTTGGGGGTAGGGGTGGCAATAACTTTTTTAAAATGGTAAATCTGAAGCTTTTTTCACGTAAAAGTTAACATTTTTCAAATTCAGATACTAATAAAGTTGCAAGAAATTATTAAATAACTTCTTTAAGGAATTTGAGGTTCTTTAAGGACCGTTTTTCTCGGTTTTCTGTTCTAGAAACGCCCGATCCAATAAAAAAAGCGCGGCTGTTCGGGTGTTTAACATTTGACAGTTTTCCTCGATTTATTAGATGTAAAAACACCCCTTGCATCGGCATCGGGTTTTAGATGTTTAAACACCCTTTTTTAACGAGTTTCGGGTAATCTTCCTCGATTTTCTGGTCTAGACAATTCCTGTTTCATCACGTTTGGGAGTTCAATATCTTTTTAGTGAGTTTTGGGTCTGTTAGAAGAACCTAAAAAACAACTTCTTAAAGAAAGTTATGGTTCTTTAAGGAGATTTCGCTCGATTTTCTGGTCTAGAAACGCTCGATCCAACAAAAAAAATCCCGGCTTTTCGGGCGTTTAACATCTTCTTACCGTTTTTTGACAGTTTTCCTCGATTTTTTGTGTGTAAAAACACCCCTTGCATCGGCATCGGGTTTTAGATGTTTAAACACCCTTTTTTAACGAGTTTCGGGTAATCTTCCTCGATTTTCTGATCTAGACAATTCCTGTTTCATCACGTTCGGGAGCTCAATATCTTTTCAGCGGGTTTTGGGTCTGGTGGTAGAACTTATAGAGCAACTTCTTTAAGGAAGTTATAGTTCTTTAAGGAGATTTCGCTTGATTTTCTGGTCTAGAAACGCCCGTCCCAATAAAAAAAGCGCGGCTGTTCGGGCGTTTAACATCTTTTTACCGTGTTTTTGACAGTTTTCCTCGATTTTTTGTGTGTAAAAACACCCATTGCATCGGCATCGGGTTTTAGATGTTTAAACACCCTTTTTTAACGAGTTTCGGGTAATCGTCCTTGATTTTCTGGTCTAGACAATTCCTGTTTCATCACTTTCGGGAGTTCAATATCTTTTTATCGGGTTTTTGGGTCTGTTGGTAGAACTTATAGAACAACTTCTTTAAGGAAGTTATGGTTCTTTAAGGAGATTTTGCTCGATTTTCTGGTCTAGAAACGCCCGTCCCAATAAAAAAAGCGCGGCTGTTCGGGCGTTTAACATCTTTTTACCGTGTTTTTGACAGTTTTCATCGATTTATTTTGTGTAAAAACACCCCTTGCATCGGCATCGGGTTTTCGATGTTTAAACACCCTTTTTTTTTTTTTTTTAACGTATTTTCCTCGTCGTATTCCTCGATAAACAAGGCTTACTGACCTTTCTTTACAGTCTTTTGCCCAAGAATAATCAATACCCTTTTGTTCATTTTGTAGCATCAGGTTTGGGAATTTTGGAGGCCTAAAAAAATGGGGAAATCAGCAGAAAATAGCACTGATTCCAATTTTAGAATGTCTTGCTTTGTGTGAAGTAGCGAGAAGCACGAAATAAATTCTAAGATCTAATGTTTTTGCCAACACTGACTTTCAGTCCCTTTTAGTTTATTTTCTGCTGTCAAATACCTTTTCTCTTAATTAGCCTCAAACTGGCAAGATTTCAAAATTATATTTTTAACAGATTCGGTTGTAAAATTAGAATCTTCAATCCACATTTCTACATCATATTAAAAAAAAAAATCTCTCCCCTCTCGAAAGGACGAAGGTGTAACAGGTGTGGGGGATTTCTTTTTTCATCGTACCGCGGTCCAAGTGCCGCCATTGGCCGCTCACCGTTTCCATGGTGACCCTCCCGTTGGGGGAACCCCATCTTTTTCAACATGGCTGCTATCACGACCAGTTCGCAGTCGGGTGCATAGAACAACAAGGGACCCTTCTATTTTAGTTGTTTTAAAAAAATCTTCAGTTTTATTATTCAAACGTTTTTTTCGTGCACCCCCTCGAAGAATTTTTTTTTCCCCACTTACAGAAAACTAAGGTTAGTTAACAATCATTAATATAAAATTTTATTACTGTCGTAAAAATATAAATAGAAACGTAGTAAAGCCGTATGTATTTAAAGTGACCCTTTTTATTGTCTACCTGTACTTGAGATCCCTTGAATTGCAGTCTTAAGTAGGTACTTGCCCTTACGAAAACGATAACTCGCTTTATGTACCCACTATCACACCTCTAAAAATACACACGTATTTCAATTTCCACCTAAATTTCGGTGGCTAAAATGAAACATTTTGATATTCAAGATTCCCAAAAAAGCTAATTTTAAGCTAATTAAAAATTCTATGAACGACAATTGAGTTAAATTTGATGTTTCCGGTTGTTTGAAACGCGTTAACTCTTCTATCGCTTTTCATAAACACTGTCTGAACTATTTACAATTAGTCTGACAGTTATAGACTGAAGAAAAGGCGTTTTTCACGATAAAATGTCATTTTAAAATTTTTTTTTGATATTATGTTCTTTGATATGGAAACGTGTTTGTATAAAGAAGCTTTTATTTTACGATGTTAATAACGCTCAATTACAACATTTTTTAAACATCATTTCCCATAAACGTTTTAATTACGTTTCCGTTGATAGGCAAATAATTTTGATTCGATTTACCCTTTTTTATGTGTCCCGTCGATAAGTGTGGAGGGGAAAAAAAATTCGTAATTGGGATTTTTACAGCGTTTTAAAATCCTAATTTTATTGGCTCTTGAAGAGGGAGAAAATTATGTCGATTTAAATGGTTATTAAAAAGAAATAAAAATAATTTTTTTTATTTTAAAAAATTTTGTTTTGGAATGTTTTTTCGGGATCGATGAAGTCACGTTTTACATTTGCATTAAAAACGATTACAACCCTTTGTCAATAAAACGTCCCCTTTTGATAACTTTTTTAATTCTGAATGGAAGAAAATTGTGAAATTTTTGTAGGAAAGTTTTAAGTTTTTTTCGTCCTGTAGATTCAGAATAGGTACCTACTGATCAAGAAGGAATTTCTAATTATGGTGGCTGATTAAAATTTGCAGCACAATAAATTAACCTTTCAGTTAAGCAACCGGAGAAATTTATTTTTAAAAATACGATTTTTGAGAAATTTATTTCTAAAAAATACGATTTTTGGAGAAATTTATTTTTTAAAAATACGATTTTTGGAGAAATTTATTTTAAAAAAATACGATTTTTGGAGATATTTATTTTTAAAAATTACGATTTTTGGAGAAATTGATTTGTAAAAAATACGATTTTTGGAGAAATTGATTTGTAAAAAATACGATTTTTGGAGAAATTTATTAGTAAAAAATATGATTTTTGGAGAAATTTATTTGGAAAAAATACGATTTTTTGGAGAAATTTATTTTTAAAAAATACGATTTTTGGAGAAATTTATTTTTAAAAAATACGATTTTTGGAGATATTTATTTTTAAAAATACGATTTTTGGAGAAATTTATTTAAAAGAAAAACGATTTTTGGAGAAATTTATGTTTATTAAATTCTGAATGAAAAAATGTGAAAGTTTTTTGGAAAATTTTAAATTTTTCTTCCTGTAGATTGAGAATACCTACTGATCAAGAAGGAATTTCTAATTATGGTGGCTGTTTAAAATTTGCAACATAGATTAACCTTTCGGTTAAGCAACCGGAGAAATTGATTTTTAAAAAATACGATTTTTTGAGAAATTGATTTAAAAAAATACGATTTTTGGAGAAATTTATTTTTAAAATATATGATTTTTGGAGAAATTTATTTGTAAAAAATACGACTTTTGGAGAAATTTATTTGTAAAAAATACGACTTTTGGAGAAATTTATTTTTATTAAATTCTGAATGAAAAAATGTGAAAGTTTTAAGGAAATTTTAAATTTTTTTTTCTAGTAGATACCTACTGATCAAGAAGGAATTTCTAATTATGGTGGCTGATTATAATTTGCAACATAGATTAACCTTTCGGTTAAGCAACCGTGGAAAAAAAATTAAAAACTTACACGCCATTTAGATTGGATCACAATAAAAGTAATTAGGTTTTAATACTTTCATATTTCACCCCCTTTTAAATCTAGAAAGAACGTGCAAACACGCTTGCTCAATAAAATAGTCGTGGAGTGGTAGGTTGTAATGAAGAATTGATTTCAAAAGACTTCTGAAGTGAAGTAAAGATTCGAAAGCGGGATTTCAAATGGGTTTTTCTTAAGCTTTAATTTTCTCAAAGAGAAGTTATTGTAATACCATCCACATTCTTTCTCGATACTTACGAATTTTTAGATATTCTCCGTCAGACTTTTTACCG
Source organism: Orius insidiosus (assembly GCA_014119065.1). Classification (NCBI taxonomy): domain Eukaryota; kingdom Metazoa; phylum Arthropoda; class Insecta; order Hemiptera; family Anthocoridae; genus Orius; species Orius insidiosus. The sequence goes on from JACGAQ010000133.1 coordinate 85,290, forward strand.
CATCTTTCTATGAATGATTTTTCTCCAATCCCGAGGAAAAGGGCGTCCTGAAACTTATAATTCATTAAGAAAATTGTTTTTCTAAAACCACTCCACAACAAGGGAAGATCTTTTTGCGACAGTTAAAGAGAGAAAAAAAAATTATTTTTAACTTAATCAAAAAAATGTTGAAACAAACTTTGCGAAATCGTTGATTGACGTCTTGGCTGTAAAACGTGACTCGAAATAACAAGTTTGATATCAACGATGACTTAAAAAATTATAAAACACCATTATTTTAAAACAATAAAATTTAGTCACACATAATCTGTCCCATTTTGTTGATTTACGTTTTGATTTTCAAATAGAATAAAGTCCGATTTTAATATCGATTCAACTACCGGTTGATAATAAGGCAGAAAATTTTTGTTGGCTCATAAAAATGTTTTATTGAAGCGTAGCACCTTTTTTTATTAGCTCATAAACGTGACCTAGGGCAATTGAAATGACCCCTTTTCAACGCTCCTCTGTTATTAAAATAAATAGGAAGGGTATTTATTAAAGTTATTGACGTTTCTCGATATTTATTAACTCTTTTTTTAAAATTGCTTGCTTTAAGAATCATTGGGGAAAACGGATTTTTTCTTCTCTTTTTTTTCCATTCACTTAAGCGTAAAATTGTATCAATCGAAACGGGTCATTGCAGGAAGCGCTGAATAGTCGATTTCAGAAAATAACGTTCATGGGCTGTGGGGAAAAGTGACCCTATTTCAAAGCGGCACTCTGTGAAAAATGGTCCAAAACCCGGTAAAAAGGTGTTAAAACACCCGAACATTCGATAAAACGGATGTTTCTAAACCACAAATGGAAGAAAACAACCCCAAACTCGGTAAAAAAGATGTTTAACGTCTGGACACCAGGTTAAACGGATGTTTCTACACCAGAAAATCGACGAAAACGACCCAACAACCGGTATAAGAGATGTTTAACGCCTGATAGCCAAATAAAACGGGGTTTTCTAGATCGGAAAATTGGAGGAACGACCAAAATTCTGGTAAAAAGATTTTAAACGCCCAAACACCTCTGACAAAATGGGTGTTTTTAGACCTGGAAATCGAAGAAAACGCCTTCTTTATTCTCAGGGCGTATATCCTTTTTTTCTGTCTCTCCTCCATATTCTTTTCTTTCCTCTCCTTCTACTCATTCGTATTATAATATTCACCCGGGCCGGTAATTCAAGAGCGAGGTCGTAAACGTCAATGCCGCCCAGTGGGAGTACAGGTTTTTCCTGAGGTCCGGATCGACTCGAAAGACGTTCTTCGGGTTCGATATACATAACAACGAAAAATAAAATGGAAAGAAAAAAATAACATGGCCGATTTATTACTAGAACGTTTTAAGGATATTCATTTTAGTTCAAGGATATTCATTTTAAACTAATTTATAAACGATTTTAAAAATTAAAAAATGAGGCACAAACCTTGAGAGTGTAGGCGGTGAAATGTGGGATTGGCTCCGGGCCTTTTTCTTCCGAGATTGGCCACTCCCTGTGGACGCTCAAGCCTCAAACCACCCTTTTTTTTTTGTTAAATTTAAGTCTATTGAATGAATATTACTGTAGAATAAGGTTAAAGTTTAAGCGAAATTTTTATAATCATTTTATCATATAAATTAAAATCGTGTTGAGGAATAAATATGAGTAAAAGTTTATTCATAAGCACGATTTTTTTAAAATTTCAATTTCAACTTGCTGGGGGATCAGGTTTACTACGTTATAAACCCCCTCATTCCAGCCACTCCTCGGGTGTATTCTTTCCCAAGATCTGATAACATACGCGGCGGGGAATGCCGAAGGAGAAAAACTATTTACCGGCTGACATTTCGTTCTGTGCACATTTTTGCGGCGATTAAAGTACGGGTAAAATAAATAAAATTTTTGCCCCTCGGCGGTTCGACGGCTATGGAGCTCTTCGGAGAATTACAGAGGAAACCCCCTCCCTCCTTCTTATTATCAATAATCATGTGGTAATATATTTTTAAATTTTTATTATTATTAAACATGATCTCATTATGCGATTAGCGAGGTGACGCGGCGACTGGAAATGAAAATTTAGATGACAACGGATATCCTTGGTAGGAGACAATGGATCCGCATTCGTCGGTCAGAGGTTTACCTTGGTCGTCGAAAAGCTTGAGGGAGTGATAGGCGATATTTTCCAAGGAGACGTCGCTCAAGTGGATTCTTGGTTGATAAAAGATTTGTAGGATTTCAACTCGTTTCCATTGGCGTCGAACAGCGCGGAACCGTTTGATGCCAACTCGGGACGTCCGAAGTCGTCGAAGATGATCGATGGAAGTCTTCCTGTCGTGAGTACGATGCCCCTTTCATCCGTCAACGGTTCTCCTTTTTTATTATAGATGACTAAAGGGCGATCGAAAATGGAAAGGATCGGTCTTTCTTTTGAGCATCCCAGCGGCCTCCAGTAGCAATCGTAGATTCGCCTTCCATAAATGTCTGTTAGTTTGTCCAAACCGTTTTTTGTTTCTAGCAAAGGCCTGCTTCGTGAGGTGACTAAAACTGTGCCGGATTCATCGGTGAGAGGTCGGCCGTCCATGTCGAAAAGCTTAAGGCCTCCACCTTCTTTTTCGGAAAGGGTTATCGCTTTGATTGCTGGGCTGAAAGTTGGGTTAAACTCTAAAGAAGTTAGGCATCGTCCTTTGGCATCATTCACTAAAGAGTTGCATATATCGAACGCCGGCCTGCCTAGTTCGTCTTGTCTTATTAAACATCGGAAGCCGATATCACGAAGTTCTTTTCCGTTTAAATCAGTCAAAGGGAGTCCGTCTTTATCGTAGAGGCGTAAAGCGTTTCCTTTTTGGTCTTTCCAGTACCCAGACGTCCGTGTGATCGGTATGCCACGTTTATCAAATATTGGACGGCCTGAAATATCGCATTTTGCTTTTCCGTGTGAGTCGACTTGAATAAGCGGTACTCCGGAAGACGTGTGGAGTACGATTCCGAATACATCCGTGAGCGGGAGATCACAAGAGTCGAATAACTGCGTTCCATTTCCGATAATTTGTGTCTCCCACGTTGGCGCGAGTGTGATGTCTGCTCTTGGGTCATCCAATGGAAAATTTCTCGAATCGTAGCACCTCCCGCCGTATAGAACTTCATGGGGTCTTCCCCTTTTGTAAATTAGAAGGTCTTTCCCTTTTCGATTTTGCAAAATGTTTCCTCTTTGGTCGATTAGCGGGCGGCCGTTTTTGTCGAAGACCGCTCTGCTTTTTTTCGTGATTTCGTTCAAAGCTCGTAAACACTTACAACCGTTGATATCGTAGACAGGCTCGTCGTCGAGTGTAGTTATAAAGCTTTGATCAGGGCATTTTATAAGGGCGCGACCTCGGCTGTCGAAAAGTACAAGACCTTCGATATCAGTCAGCGGGTAGCCGGCTTTATTGTATAGATGAAGAGGCTCACCATCTATTTTGGCGATTAAATCTAATTTTTCTTCGACAAACGACGACTGCGAAGCATTAAACTCCGTACCGAATGTCACTGGCCTCATTTTTCGATCGTACAACATGCCACCTTTGTGATCTGCTTCAATTTGTCCGTTTTCTCCGATCTTCAGTAAGTACCCGCCTCTTATGTTTCTTAAAACTCGTCCGGCGCTGTCTGTCAATGGTTTTCCGGATGCATTGTATAAACGTATCGGGAGCCCCTGAGGTCCGCAAAGCTTATCGTCGATTTCTTGAACAACTGGCAGACCCAAATGATCAAAAACTGGATTTCCGTCTAAATCTACAGCCTTTCCGGACCGGATTTGAACCATGAGTTGATCTCTGGAGTTGACTAAAGGTATGCCGAATCTGTTCGTGAGAGGAAGTCCATATTTGTCGAAGTACTGAATCGGTTTTCTTGACAAAGAGAATAACTTTTGGAGCGTATCTTGAGATTTAATGGATCTACACGGTCTGAAGAGGTTGCTGTCTTCTGTGTATCCTTGCCCGTCGAAAATAGGCCTTCCTAGCCAATCGGAAACTGGATCACCTTCTTCGTCGAATTTGATGAGAACAATGCCGGATGCGTGATTTTGAGGAGCGCCATGGAAGTCTGTTAATGGTTTCCCTTTGTGGTCAAAAAGTCTAATAGGAATTCCGCTGCTGTTTTTAAACCCTTTGAGTGAATAACGAATAAAAATGTCTTTTCTGATCAAAGTTGCCTTTTCTCCTCGCCAATCGAGCCAACCGTGTTTGTAGCTTACCAAAGGTTCGCCTGTTGAAAAATGAAGAGGTGTTCCGTTGAGGTCTGATAACGGAAAACCATTTTTGTCAAAAGCAACCGCTACTTTTCCGGAACCGGTTTTTATCTGGTCTTTTGCAGGTAAAGGGCCTTCTTTTGTCAAATCAAAATCTGGATGGTTTTTTGACAAGCCTCGAGCGTCGCAGATTTCCCCTCCCGTGATTATTTTGCTAGGTGATTCGTTGGCGTCGAGAAGAATTAGTTTAACGCCGGATATTTCGACTAAAGGGTAACCCAAGTTGTCGGTCAAAGGGCGACGGAGTTGATCGTAAACGTGTAAAGGTTTACCGCGTGAATCTGTTAAAGGTCTTTCTTCTTTCATGATGTCTCTACCCATTTTGTCAAGAAGGGGTCCCCCGAAAACGTCTGATGTCGGTTCACCTCTCGGACCGAAGACGAGCTGACATGTACCATCTCGGTTGATCAACGGCCTCCCTTGCATATCCGTTAAAGGGTATCCGGTTACATCGAACAGAACTTCGGAACAGCAATTCAAATTAAGATCGCTACAGGAAAACTCCGGCTTCGCGCTCGGATCAAAGTCGACATCGAACGGCTTCCTATTCGCGGCATCTGTCAACGGGCGGCCTCGCTGATCCAGAAATATACGATTTCCCTCATCCACACTCCCGAGTGGCTTCCCGGCTAAGTTCAAGAGCAGAACACCCTCTCTATCAGTCACCGGACGCCCGTTTTCCGTATACAGTCTCATCGCCAATTTTATCCTGCTCACAAATGGTTCACGCTGATTTCCGTCGCCTTGCCCTCCGTTCCTCACCAATGATTTCATGACACAGATCCTCTCGATTTTTAAATTTTCATGAGCTGAAGTACTGCAATATTACAAAAATAAAGTAATAACTCAAAGTTAACTTTACTTACAATTTTGTGTTATTTTCATGCTATTTGGTATATTCTTAATACATCTGATAACTTTTCACTTTTCCATCGTGACGAACTATTTTAAAATCGTTACTTCGTGTATAATGATACTGTTTCTATTTACTAACAGATGGGTTTTTGATTATAAGTTAAAGTTTAACTCGGTCTTTCTAATTAAAAAAATTCTCGGATTTTGGGAGGTATTCTATGGAGTAAAAATTCCACCTCTTCGACCCCAGACATTCGCCATTTTGAATTTGAATTTGCCGTTTGTACCGAAGGAACTGATGCATTTCTAAGAAAAGAAGTATCTCTTATCCAGCACGATTTTCTAATGGCCCTGATGACCCTCACGATCAAATCCGCGTATCTCTCGAATATTCATTTTCTTTTATCTTGAGTAAGAAGATAGAAAGTCGTTAAGCGTTTGGAGCGTGGGAGTTGTGCGGTGCTCGGATTGTACGCCGTGTACAGAAAGGGGAGGCATTCGAGCCTCAAAGGCCGGACTAAAACATAAAAACCTATCGAGTTCCAAGAATAGAGACGTGCGCTATAAACTATCCCGCGCTTGGTCCCTTGCCTTCCCTTTCACCTACACATGTTTTTCCGAGTCTCATTCCGGCTTTCGCAGTCTCCGCTTATAATTCAACCCTCAAGGCCCACCCCGACACGATTAATTACACGAGAATCTCTACTTTTAATATAATTTGTCTTAATGAGCTCCATTAACACGGGTGTTTAGTACACATCGTGTACTTTTCCAGAACAAAAACCCATTAAACGTAGACATAATTTATTTTAATAAGGTTTTTGCGTGGTGGAAAATTATGTTAACATGCTCTGCTTTTTCACACGTCAATATCTCAAGAATTTTTTTCTTTTTTAATATAAAGAATGTGTGAAATGGCGGTCCTGAATAGTAGCCAATCAGGTCCACCACCTGTACTCCGGTATTTTTCGGGACCATCTTGTGTGCGGATGGGAAGGAGGCGCGCGGACTCTCCTCTTTACAAAACCAGTTTTTCCCTGCCTCAGGGGGCATTGGACCTTTTACGGTCACAGCTGCATTAAACCGAGACAAAACGTGTGTTTCAAGGGAGTCTCCATTTTTCCTTGGTGAAAAGAAATATGTATAAGTAAAAAAGTTACATTTTTAAGTTTCAATCAAACATCAAGAATGTTTCCTTTCTTTATGGTAACGAGAAATTGCAGAAAACGTTATAAAATCCATTCGTATAACGATTATTGTGCCATTAATTTCTTGACATTTTAACAGATCATAAAACAAACAATTTTAACCTTCTATAAATTGTTTTCGAATCAAAGAAATTTGTTGGACAAATCGTCGGTTATTTATGTTTTTTTTTCTCTCTTTGAACCGAGACAAAAAGCATCGAATTTAAACTTGGTCCATTTCCAGGAGTTCGTCGAACTCGAATCTTTTTAAGTCTGCAATGAAACTCAATCGGGCAAAGTAAATTTTTTTTAAGGATTAACAATGGTAAAGACAATGGAGAAAGAAAGGTGTTCTAAACCCCCACCTACACGAGGGCAGTTAACCTCTCTCAGGTTTCTTGTGGGAGTTTATATGGCTAATAATCTTCGGGAGTTATAGTTGTTGTGATCGACCACTGTTTACCCGCGGTAGTTTACACCTCGGTCACGATCTTCCGGGAGTCAAAAGGTATTAAAAAATATAAATAATTTGTTAACTATTTCATCAAGCAAATGGCACATTTTGTCCCGCAGGTTTAGCAGCGAAAGAATTATTTATCGTTAGGGTTCTTGGGAAGTATTTTAGTCTGAAGAGACCTTAATCTGATTTTAAAAGATGCCTTGATGTTTTGGTTGTTTTTTCGGGGTTTTTGCTTGGATAGGCGGTATAAAAAGTGATGTAAAACAAGCCGTTTATTTATTTTAGAACCCATATACCGTGCCAAAGCGATAGAAATGCAGGTATTTCGCTAGGAAGCATCCCTGAGTCACGGGCGGCGGTCAGAGGAAGCTCTTAGCGCCGCACACTAAAAAGAAATCGCCTGTAAAACCATTTAAGTTTATACACCCATCACAAATGTAGTGGGTAGGCATATAATTTTCTTTTATAGAGTAATCATCATTTAACAGCCCCATCGTAACAGCTCGTAATTTTCTTTTAACAGTTTTCGACCGTTTGACTGCTAGCAGGTCAACAGCTGATGCAGAAGCCCAAAATCGCACTGATTTTGTCCAATAAAATGGCACCAAAAGGCATCAACGCTAAGTTTTTATTTTTCTTCAATTTTAGTTTCTTGATTTCTTGGTCTACTCATTAGAAATCAATAACTTCTCATTGAGGGAGTTCAAAGATAACTTTTTTTTACATTTTATAATATCTGGTGTTTTACTTTTTCAAGAAACATGAAACAGTGATTCAGACAGGGTTTCAGGGGGTATCTGGGACGCATGCTCTGACTGTATCGACCTCTTACAGCTAAAATATTGCAGGTCCCTCCTATGACAAACAACTAATCATTTTCTTACCACCTTAATATACAGCTTTAAAATATGCATTTAGAATCATAAAATAGTACAGTCTATTACGATTTCATGAATCGTTATTGGTCGGGACATAGAGGGGAGAGTTTTGGGCAAAGACCGAGGAATATGCCCGAAAAAAGGGTTTCCCTACAAAGAAAATATGGATGTTCCTTCGATGAAGACCGAGGAAAACGCTTCTTAAGAGCTTTTCTTGGCTGCGGTCAGGGAGGGGGTGGTTTGTTACCACCAGGTTGTCTGCTTGTAGACAAAATTGTCGCGACGGAGGGCCGTTTTTTTAGTTTTCCTGCGATAAGTACCCACATATTGTTGAGGTTTTAACTTTTTTTTTTCTTTTTAAAAGTTCCGACCACAGTATTTTAAAAGTCGGGGCTCCATTTCGTACCGTTTATACCCCGTTGGAGAGGAAGAATAGTCAGTAATTTCATATAATTATAAACGGTAGGATAACTGCGGGACACCGTTTTTTTTTAGCAAAAAAAAGTCGACCCCCTCCTCCGTCGATTGGCTTCCCGGCCAGTTTCGCGAGACTGCAATTTTGCGGGGTTGAAAAACCCAACCCTCACTTTAGCACGTTCCGATCCGACTTAAAACACCTTTTCCTCTTTGCTACTTACTTCAAAATAATTAAAATAATTCTAATCTTAGAGCACAAAATTAGACTCACCCTGCTTGTCTTCACAATGATTACTGAACCATTACCCTAGCTTGCCGAGTTTCCCCATTTTGACCTTGAATATCAAAACTTTCCCTTTTTCTAGTTTTTATAATGAGCCAACCCCTGGGAAGGGGTTCAGAAAAAAAATGGTCGAAGGCAACAATCTTGTTTAGTTACGTAGAAATGATTCTACAGATCACCACATGCATCCTATGAGGAGGGAGGAGTTTTTCTCGGTCTTTCGCCGGTTTTCCTGGCATTTTTCTAGTTAAATCCGCCGAGAAAACCGCTCTTTATCATTTTCGTTTCTAACATCCTTTTTGTTTGACTTTCTCGTTCTTTCGGCCGCTAAAACACCCGTTTTTCAAAAGATCCTATGAGGAGGGGAGGGGGGAGTTTTCTTCGGTCTTTCGCCGGTTTTCCTGGCATTTTTCTAGTTAAATCTGCCGAGAAAACCGCTCTTAATCGTTTTTGTTTACAAGAAACATTCTTTATGTTTGACTTTCTCGTTCTTTCAGCCGGTAAAACACCCGTTTTTCAAAAGATCCTATGATGAGGGGGGAGTTTTCCTCGATCTTTCGCCGGTTTTCCCGGCTTTTTTCTAGTTAAATCCACCGAGAAAACCGCTCTTTATCGTTTTCTTTTCCAACATTCTGTTGACTTTCTCGCTCTTTCAGCCGCTAAAACACCCGTTCCACTGGTTTAACCACGGTATCATAAAAAAAGAAGAGTTTTTCAAAAGATTATAAATATTTTCAGACATATTTAATAATGAGGTCATACGTACCTTTTCGTTCAACTTAAAAATAATTCTGGGTTATTCAACCACTCTCTTTTAACAAAAAAGACCATGACCTAATTTGTTGGGGTATCGTTGGAGACGAAAACGAAAACTCCGTTACACTTTCAATAAATCTGTCCGACAAACTGTTCTCGTCAAAGGGTTTTTTTTCTTCTTCCACTGAGGGAAAACATGCATACAAACATACCCCTGATATTGCCGGCCGACAAAGGAACATATGACCAGTTTTATTAGGGTCACGACCTTTTTTTTCTTATAGCAGTCTGGAATCTGGAATATTCGAGGGGAGAAGAAGTTGCTTTTTTTGGCGTGCACATTTTCTTCAACAATTTAAACTTTTGATAAAATTAACAAATTTTACATTCTCCTTATATTACTTTTGAATTAACGACGTCTAGTCAAGATGCTTACCAATATTAAAAACTTGAAAAAATATAAAAACAACGTCTTTTGGCACATTTTCATCCTACTTTTTAATCGCCCCGTTTTATGAAACATAAAGTTTTATACGGCCCGTTAAAATAATTTATTGCATAAATAAAAAAAAGTTTTCGTCTTAAAAAAAACTTAAAAAGTGTTAATTTGTGTTTTTATTTATTTTTAGGATCGATTGGAATCGGAGACTTTTGAGAAAGGTGGAAAAGGTAAGATATTCAAAATAAGTTGGGTCCTTGTACGATTTTAAAAGGGTGTAAAATCACTTTTTCCTTTCAACCCTGGACGTAAAAGACAATGTCTCAAGGGCAAAGGAAGGGGAGTTGGGGAAAAAAATTTGAATAATGAAGCCCCCCTTTTACTTTCCGTTTGACAATTCAACTCGAGATGTGATTTATTATGAAGAGAAAAAAAAATTCTTAGTACCTATTCTGAGAAACGAAAGTGAAATTTTTGCTCTTTTACGTTTGAAGAGTTGCACTGTGACTGCCTCTGATTAAGTTTTGGGACGCTAAAAGGGTTGAATCGAAGAAGATTAACAAAATAAGCAATGAAAATTATAAATTAGGATTTTCAACCTTTCTGCTTAGAAAACTCTTTAGAAATCGACAAACCTTTTTCACCCCCATCCTCACTTTTTTTCTCATTGATTTTCATTTGTTTTCCTTAATTTAGTTAAAAAATCCTTCTTTTTTACCGAAATTTCAGGCATTGTCCTCCATTATTTGGCGAAGAATCCCTCATTTTGTTCGATTTCCTGACAATTTTCCCCCGATTAGATTTTCTTGAATTTTCTTTAAAAAAATCCTCCTTTCTCCCTTATTTGAAATGCAATTTTTATGCTTAATGCAAGAACCCCCCCCCCCCCACAAGTATAGGCTTTATCGGCATAGGCTTTTCGGCCAAAAGTGCCTGTTTGAAGAGCTTACAACGAAAACTTCCTTGAAGAGAAGTTTTTTTTGGTCGAAAAATTTTTTAAGTTTTTTTCTCAACAATTTTCCGAGTTTTTTTTTTTTTCGAAAAATTTTCCGTTTTTTTTTCAAAAACTTATTAAGTTTTTTTTCCCAAAAATTTTTTAAGTTCTCTTTTTCCGTTAATTTTTTTAAGTATCAAGGTAGAAATAATGGGAATTTCGCCCAAGGGAGGTCCCTCTCGTAACGGGTGGAAGAATGAAATTTCTCCCTACTACAATGAAAATTTATGAGAAAAATTGATAATTTTTTTTTACACCAAAAATTTTTAAAAATTATTAGGAGTGTTTGGTGAGAATTTGGTGAAAATCGGAACAACGGTTCGGCCGCAGCGCAGTTTTTAAAATTTCAAACGTGCATATCTTCGCCATTTTTTCGAAATTTAAAAATCGCAGACGAAAATTTCTTGTTCAACTATTCAGGAAGGTTGTGTGAAAAGACAAAGTTGAGATCGGTAAAGATCAATGATTTGACCCTCAGCTCCGGGTCTGGAAACCCTTCCCCAAAAACCCGACGTGGAGGGTATCACAGTAACTTCGTTAAGGAAGTTAATAGAACTTTAAAAAATTTTCAGAAAAAAATGCTAATTTTAAAAAGATAACCCGGAAAATTAAAAAAAAAAAAAGTTGGAAATTTTTCGAAAAACCTTCCCCCTCCGTTATACTTCTCCAACGTTATATTTCCCCTCCTTTATACTTCCCCCTCCGTCGTACTTCCCCTTTTGTTAAAAACAAAAACATTGTTTTCCGAATTTTCCGGTATTCTTCGATTTATCGCCATATAATCCCACTTTGTACCGTATTTTCTTCCATTTTTATCATGTAAGATATTTCGAGTCTTCCCTTTTGCCTAATTTAGCCTGGAATCCTCCCACTTACTCTGCAATTCAAATTTTTGTCCAAAACCCCCATTTTTACCGGATTTTTGGACGTTTTACTTGGTAATTATTTAATGTTTATTATGACATCTTAATTGTTGTACTCCATTGAATAATTTACTTTATAAAAACCTTATGTTCACACTCTCAGTTTTACAAGATAATAAAACCTTTTAATGAATTGTACGTCCTTCCTGTTTTAACTGCCATATACAGACCATAAACGGCCATTATAAACAGTTCATCTTCATCCGGAGGATTTTACACGCGAAGCCAAAATTTGATCGAAATTTCATCGACTTCAAATTAACAAGTTTATGTACGTTATTTTAACAAATTCAGTTTTAAAAACATTTGTTAAGGTTCAGGCGTGTAACACCAGAGGCGCCTATCGACGAGATTCGAAGGGCTCTAACGCTTTCGTCCTTTTTCAATAGAGACCGCCACCGTAGCTTACCGCCCTGTTTCAATAATTTTAACATGAACTATTAAAAAAGGGTATCATTTCCTATATTTTATCATCTGTCTTTCCAAAGGTATTCTTTGCGATATAAATCATTGGGAAAACTATAAAGATAACGATGATATTAAACAGCAATTCCGTGGAAGATACGAAGTTTTACGTTTTAATTTGCCCTGGCACTAATAATACTTTCATGTTATGTCTTATTAGTTAATTATTAGCTAATTAGAGATTATAGGTACATATTATATTTAAATTGATTTAACACTTCCTCGTACACTTTTTTTTCTTAACTACTTAACAACTCGGCGATACTTTATTTTTCTTTAATCGTTCCCAAATTTAACGAGGCCTACTCTTACTATTTAGAGGTATTTTACACGAGGATTTGTAGGTTGATGACTAAGATATTATTGCTGAGATTTCGGTAAATAGTTTATCTTCAGTGTCTTCGGAGGTGACATAATGAGGTTCGCCATAATGCATAATAGCACCATAAAACATCAGAAATCGCGAGTTACCTTTCACCATAAAAAATCTGCAACTCAACATAAAGAAAATGGTGGAAAACGTTCACCATAATGTATTCGAACATAATACATCTCACCATAAAGAAGAGATTTAACACTTGTCGTTTCGACATTTTTGTCGTTTCAACATAACGCAGATGAACATAAATGAAACTTTCATTTTAAAGAACTTGTCGTTTCGCTACAAAACTTTTTTTCTGTCATTTGGGCATAATACATCTCACCATAAACTAGGGGCAGCCAAAGAGCAAGCCTGTTTTTGGCGCGATGAAAATTTAACATTTAACAAACGCGATTATGGCAAAACAATAAAACCCCTTAAAACTTCACAGTTCACCATGATGCATTCGCACATTCTCGCGATAGGAAAAAAGTTAACCCCTCGTGTTATAAAAAGAGCTGATCCCCTTGGCTGCCTGCTTGCTTTTCCTTGTTTATGCTGAGATGCTTTATGTTGAATTGCATTATAGTAAACTCTCAAGTTTTAAGGTTTTTGTCGTTTAGCCATAATCGCGTTTTGAACGGCGAAAGTTGGCTCGCTCTTTCTCTGTCCCTAGTTTATGGTGATACGTATTATGCCGAAACAACAGAAACTGTTTTATGGTAAAGCAACTAGTTTAAAGAACTTGCACTTATTGAAAAAGTCGTTTAATGCGTAACGCATATGTTGAAATTCATGCCTTTTGAGAGCTTTATGTTCAATTGCACTATGCCGAAACGCATTATGGTGAACTACAGATTTTTTATGTTCAACTGCTTTAGGGTGAAATGCGTTATGTTGAATGGTGTTCTCCCTAAGCTCGGCAATACCTCATTCATTGAAGCTGATATACTTGAAAATTATGAATAATTTTAAGATTTTGATCCTTTTTTTTTCATGGAAAATAATTTTTATTAACTTAAAACCTTTTTAAAACAATACATTTTTTTTTCTGCCAAGTTGTCACTTTGTTTAATTTTGACCTATATTACAAATTAAGGACTTTTTAAAAAACTAATAAATTAATTTAATTTTGCTTTTATTTTTATTGTGGAGCAACAATTTAAAAATGTGCACCTACCTTCAATAAAAAACGAAAAAAATCATTTTAAATATCCAATCTTTGACTTACAGAATAAAAATTGAGGAATTTAAAAAAAAAAGAGGAAATTAATTTTTTTTTTTCGTTAACACAAATGTTTGACATGATTTCGGGGAGAAAAACGCGATAAAATATTCTGTGCTAAACTATCCAACATAATTGTTTGAATATTCATCAAGTGTCCATATCAGGATTTCCAGTCTGGTTACTCTTCACGTAGTAAAACATAATTTTCGTTTTGGCATCAATTATCTTCAAATTAAACAAATAACGTGACAGATTCAAAAATTAATTAAAATAATATTTTATTTACAATTTTTATTTAGTAATTTTTTAGAGTTCCCTGGGGCCTCTTAAATTGTTGGAAGTTAAATTTGGATTTAGAACACGAGCCTGATAAACGTAGTTAACTAATAATAGAACTCCAACAAATTGTACTCTTTATGAATAAGGAGAACATAATATATGTCCCCAATCTTGAGATTATATGTATTTAAATTATGATTACCAAAATAAATTCCTACCTAAGACTTTAATTTTATGATCGCTCGCCAACAATTGATCTAAATCTGAACTGTATTAAGGTTTTTTTAAATTTAGAACTCAATTAAAATCACAAATTAAGTTAGAATGAATGGAGGAATAAAATAAAATTTTGAACTGCACGACTTGTAGTAAACAACATTTTAACATAATTTCTCTTAATCCATTTATTAGCTTTCTTCCTGCAGTTTGAAACTCCTGGAGCATGTGCAGAATGATCTAAAAGTCAAATTTGACGTCAGGTGACTTAAGATTTGATGGAAAAACGATTTAAACGACGTCAAATATACGTTCAAATCCTTTGCACATGCTCCACGAGTTTCAAACCAGTTTCCAACTGCGGTTGGACAAAGCTATTATGAACCAATCTAATGAGGGTCAGCTCTATCCAAGCTATGACGGCTATTTAAAAAAAAAATTATGGTAAAAATAATATATTAAACAGTCCTGGTCGGTCTGTTCAATTTATTGAAGAAACAAAAACAAAGTATTTCCACTAACCATAAAAAAATAATAATGATAATAAATTAATTTAAAAATGGAAAAACCGTTTTGGATAAATATTTTCTTGTCTTCAGGATTAAAGAATTAAATTAATTCAGAATTAAATTAATTAATGACAATTTATGGCGTAGGTGGACAGTAAGGATTAGAGGGATTGAGTATCTCAATTGAAAAGATTGATTACGTTAGAATTTTGATGCCCTTCTAGAGCTTTTAAAAATTTCTTAGTTAACTACCTATTAATCCATTGTTTAAATACCGAAAATCAACATGAGCATCAAATCTTCATCAAGTTTATTTTTGTTTTGCCCCTCAATTTTGGATCTATTTTTATTTTAAAAAATGATTTAAAGTCTTTTAGGTCTCTAGATTAGCTATTTAAGGAGATACGTCTGAATTTTTTTTAAAATAACCATTTTTTTGTTTAGATTACCATTTTTAGCAGAAAACAGAAAAAAGGGTTATGCTTTGCTTTCCAAAAATAAGAAGAAATCCATTTTTAAAATTTTAATCGGATTATTCCTCAACCTAATTTATCATTTTAAATAGTCGATCTCCCTAATCCTCATCGCCAGCCTCAGCCTGAAGATACCAGGTAACCTAGTAGGCATAATCGTGTAAATTGAAATTTCGTTTTTAAAATAATTTATCTTACAATTGGAGTTTTCGCTTCATCATAATTCATAAAATAATCTATTTATTTGTTTTCACAAGTGCCTAATGGTGACCTAAATCGCACGCAAATTACAAAATTAAACAAAATAGAGGGATCAGCAGTATCCATAAATAATTTACGTGCATAGCAATACATAAAAAATATTAAATTTTCTAAAATAAAAAAATATTTGTATTTCAAAGTGACAATAAAGTTATTACATAAATACATAAATTTGTCCCCTTATATAAAATTAAATATATTAAAGTAGCACAAGGGCTATCAGGAAAAAAAATCAATAAAAAACCTGCCTCAGTAATCAATAAAAAAATTTTTTTATCAATGTCTGACAGTTTATTTAGCTCAGCTGAAATAGTCAGTCTTCCATAGTCAGTTTATGAGTGAGACTCCATACATTTGAGCAAGCTAGTACCTACTAAGCTTTTCATTTCTTTGCTCCGATTTCCATTTTATGGAACGCTGATTTTGGGAAAGGAGAGACACAGAAAAGTTTTTTTCGTTTCCTAAACTAATACATATTATATGAAAGTGCTTCTGCAGCTTCTGCTCAATTTACGTGTGCAATTGAACTCAATCTGCATATTCTTCTCTTAAATAAAAATTCATGAGTTATTTTACAATATTGTTAATCAATTATGATGCTAATTTTTTGATGAAGGATGTCGATAACGCAGTTCATAGTGGGCATCTGAAGAAGCGTTTTTGGGTAAATTCAAACGGCGACTAAAGATGCGCTCGATGAACACGTAGGGAATCTGAGTTTTCTGCTTGTTTTCATCAGTCTTGAAATACGAAACAAAAACGTCTTCCTGTACATCCAATATCCGTGAAAATATGAGAAATTTCCTGAAAACAGAACTTTACTATTTTATCATAAAAAAAGGTTATTTATGCTTACGACTGGACTAAAAATTCGAATTCTATTTGCGAAAATGAATAAATGTGGATATCAAAACACGTCGTGCGGTGGAGGAGGGGAACGGGGTTGCTATTGTTACCTGCTGAATATGTATTGAAAGGGGGTGTCGGTGGAGGGGAAGTGGAGGGTTTACGACTCTTAAACAACGCCCCGGGCCCATTGTACCGCCCGAGCATGTACAAGCGGAATTGAATTTTCCAGATCGATTCTCCGCAAGGGACATAAGTTGTACAAATACAAAAATATATAAACTTATTCAAAGAATCGAAGGGATCTTTTATATTCCACCCCACTTCTTTTATCACCAGAATATTTTTCCCCTTTTTTTTCTCTTCTCAAAAAGAAAAATTCGGATTTCTGCTTTGAAGATATTTTTTTCTTGCTAAAACGTTTAATTTAAAACATGAGGGTTTCCCCACTTGAGGCTGGAATTAATGGCTTAAATCGACCCTTCTTGAAGGGAAATTAAATGAGGTTACCAAAGGGTTTAGTGATTAAATATTTTAATTAAATTCCACGGTTATTGACGTTTTGTATTCTCACGGTTTATTTGAAATCTAGCAAATTACTACTTGTTTCCATTTATTTAATGACGTAACAATTTAACGCGGGGAGAGTTTTGGAGGCTAGCGCCCTCTATAATTAGCGACCAAACTAAACTGGAGACATCTCCCAAGATTTGCGAATGGGTAAAACAGACAACTATTAAAATGAAATAAAATTTGGATATTATGAAGAACGGTTTTTGAAAATGAATGTTTTTTTGGTGTATAAACGATTTTATTAAAAACATTTAACGGCTCCTAAAATTATTGATTTCATATGAATGAAAATATTATTTTGCTTTATTGCATACCTTGGTAGAGAAGGCAATAAACCCTGAGGAGGAGACAGACATTTCGACTCCACGATTCCGTTGTAAAGCGATAGAACGGTTTGTCATTATGGGCGCCCATTAAAGGCGTTTTACGGTGAACGCCCCGCGTTAACTTCCGAAGATTGCTCCCCGACAATTATACAGCATCCGAACAAACACTTGTCGAATATTCTGATGGTTAAAGATTTTCATGATGTCAATAACGTCTTCACCTTTCTCTGCGGAAAATCTGGCTGTATTTTGGCTATCTGGAAAAAAAAATCAGGAAGACGTCTTTAAGGGGGAAGCTCTACTGACCTCAGGTGTGGCATAAATAAGAAAAAACAGTTTTAAAGCTTGAAGGGATGTTTATTGCTGCAATAAACTGGGCGCTAACCACCTCTCGTTTTCTTCCCTCTTATCACTGCCCTTCAATTCCTCATTAAATATAATTCGACTTCTCTGCTACTCTTATTTACCTGTAAACATTTTATTAAATCAAATTTACATATAGTTTACAATAAATTAGTTTAGTGGCTCAAAAGTGAAAGAATTTTCACTGCTTGTGATACCCTCCAATGCTAGAAAATGTTTCAAAATCATTTTTTAAATTTTTGGATATTTATATTTCTGCTGAAATTTTTTGAGAGAATGGTTGTAATTTTAAAAAGTTCAATGTTTAGAAA
Organism: Orius insidiosus; assembly: GCA_014119065.1. Classification (NCBI taxonomy): domain Eukaryota; kingdom Metazoa; phylum Arthropoda; class Insecta; order Hemiptera; family Anthocoridae; genus Orius; species Orius insidiosus. The sequence goes on from JACGAQ010000133.1 coordinate 102,994, forward strand.
GTAACGATGACTTTTAATGACGCTAGAATTGTTTACATCGAGGCGACCCTCTCTTCTTTCACTGAGGGCGGCCTCAGCGTAGTTTCTATCAATTAAAACCTAAAAACATTGAAAGGTACTTGTTTCGGGTAAAAGTCGTTAAACGATTCCAATAAAAAATCTACTTACAAGACTCGAAATCGATGCGAAAACGTTGTTAAGATTGGAAGGTTCCGGTTATGGCGCAGCTCTACGGTCGGACATGTTCCCCATCGATACCCCCACCACCGCCAACGAACACAGTGATTCCCTCCGGTTCGAAAAAATCTCGTTAGGCCCCAAACTAAAAAACAAAATGAAATAAACAAAAATTCTATTGATCAACAATGATTGATTCTGAGCAAGCAGGATTTTCTACCGAGCCGCCTTTTCCAGATCTTTCTTAAATCTTTCAGACGAAAAACCTCTTTCAACTTCCTTACAGAAGTTATTGTGATACCCTCCACGTTGGGTTTTTGGTGAAGGGTCTACCAGACCCCGTATGGTAAATTCAAGTATGGATCTATGCCGTTCTCAACTTTGTCTGCGGTTCCGGACGGACGGCCGGCCGGCCGTAAAAAAAATCATTTTGTAGCATTTGTAGCATTTTTTTCCGGAACACTTTAAGGCCACAGTTTTCACCGATTTTCACCAAATTTTCACACAAATTTCTTTAGCCGACGAAGAAGAAACTAACGAGGGCTATTTTTGAATTTCGAAAAAAAATGGAGGCCACAGTTTTCACCGATTTTCACCAAATTTCACACAAATTTCTTTAGCCGACGAAGAAGAAACTAACGAGGGCTATTTTGAATTTCGAAAAAATGGCGGAGATAGTCTGTTTGAAATTTAAAAAATTCGCTGCGGCCTAACCGTTGGTCCGATTTTCACCAAATTTTCACCAATTACTCCTTATATTTTTATGAATTTTTGGTGTAAAAAAATTGCCACTTTTAAATTATTATTTTTTTTTAGTAGGGAGGAATTTCATTATTCTACCATTACGAGAGGCACATCCCTAGGCCAAAGAGCCCATTATTTCTACCTTGACACTTTGACCATTTTTGAAAAAAAAACTTGAAAAATTATAAGAAAAAAAAACCCGGAAAATTTGTCGAAAAAAAAAACTCCGAAAATTAAAAAATAAAATAAAATAAAAAACTCCGAAAATTAAAAAAAAATAACTTAAAAAATTTTTCAAAAAAAAAACTTAGAAAATTTTTCGAAAAAAAAACTCCCTCCCCCCTCCCTTATACTTCCCTCCTTATACTTCCCACCTTTATACTTTCCTTCCCTTCGTTATACTTTCGTTTCCTTATACTTCCCCTCTGTTATACTTCCCTTCCTATATACTTCCCCCTCCGTTTTACGTCCCCTCCTATAAACTTCCCCCTCCAACTCGTATATTGTTACTTCTCTTTAAGGAAGTTTTCGTTGGAAGCTCTTCAAACCAGTACTTTTAAGCCGATGTTCTGCCTTTACCTTAGGCTTTTCTTAAAAAGAATGAATTTTAACGAAAATTTCTGACGTATCCTTTCATTTTTAGGAAGACACCCAATTTCTTGCAGACCCTTCAAAAAAAACACAAATGTAAAAAGAAACCCGGAAAATTTTTCAAAAAAAAAAAAAAGAAAACTTGGAAATTTGCGAAGAAAAACTTCCCCTCCCTTATACTTCCCCCTCCCTTATACTTCCCCCTCCCTTATACTTCCCCTCCTTTATACTTTTTTTTTTTTTTTTTTTTTTTTTGATGGCTTTGGGTTTCCATTAGCCATGGGTGTTTGGATTTATATATTTATATTATATACTTATATTATTCAGCGCTAAATACTCAATTATCGGTTTCATTATCTCCACTCTTCTCACCTCCCTCATAATCAAGGCGGTGGTTGTTGGGAGCGGGACTCCCTCCTTTACCAAGACCTCCAACATTCTCTCTCGACCATCTTCATATAGGGGGCATGCCAGGATGGCATGGTTGGCATCCCCCGTGGATGTATTGTCGCATTGACATATGGGGCTGTCACTTACTCCTATTCGGTGTAAATGCGCTAATAGGCAGTTTTTATACTTCTTCTCCCTAATAATTCCCTCTCCTTTATACTTCCCCCTCATTTATACTTCCCCCTTCGATATACTTCCCTCTCTGTTATACTTCCCCTACTATATTGTTACTTCTCTTTAAGGAAGTTTTTCGTTGGAAGCTCTTCAAACCAGTACTTTTAAGCCGATGTTCTGCTTTTACCTTAGGCATTTCTTAAAAAAAAAATGAATTTTAAGGAAAATTTCTGACGTATCCTTTCATTTTAGGAAGACACCCCAATTTCTTGCAGACCCCTTAGAGGAAAATTGATTAGTGGTCTTTCTCAGGTGCCTGCTGTCCAGCCAGTTTTCTGGCAGTCTAAGGGCCACATTAAGAGGGGGATCGAATTATTTTTCATTTTTGATAAGTATCAGGGAAAAAGCTGTTGGACTGTATTTTTGTAGTGACGATTAGTCCATGATGCTGTTGGAGCTGCTCAGCTGTCGATTTAGGGTGAAATAATCCTTAAGGAGGGGTTTTCCTTGAAACTAATAAAGGCGTAGCTGACCATAATAAAATCCTTTATTTAAACCTTTTTTAAAAGGCACGTTGAAGTCTTTCCTCACGACTGAAGAATAATTTTAAAAATATCCGTCCTTCACTTTTTTTCTCCTTTTTAAACATGCTAAGTCTCAGTAATGACTCAGAGAGTTTGAAAAATAATTGGCGAGGTGTACGAAAACATGCAGGAGAGGATTATATTACGAAATTCCATTCTTTTCAGCGTCTTCGAACTCCCCCCGCTCGAACCTCAAAACCCCCTTCTCTTAATCATTATAATTAATGCAACTCACCGCGCGGTGCCACCCACTGTTGAACTAATTACCAAGGTACAAGGTTTAATAAAACATAAAGAGCAAACTTTCAAGCGTAGGAATTCCCTTCCATATAAAAAATTATTTCCAAATCTATTTTTTTTCCGATTGTGAATCGGAACAGAAAAAAGTTTCTTTCTCAAGAAATTGACCGAAACCGGTTTCGTTCTTCTACTTGGTGGTCGCAAGAAAACTGCGATGACGTAAAAAAAATCCTCATTTATTAATCATTTTAATAGCTATAAAAACTTTATCCAATAGAAACGTTAACTTTATCGATTTTCCATCAAGTCTTGATGAGAGAGAAAAAAAATGTTTGAATAGGACAGGGAAAATTGGAATTCTTCCCTCGCAGAGGGTGAGATTTGATAAAAAGGGGTTGATAAAGTCTAATTTACAAAAACAAAAAGACATAATTAAGTTTGCAACCCTCTTTCAAAATTAAGTTTTAAACTTTTAAAAAGGAAATTGATTTTCTTGCAGGTATCTTGATAAAAACCCACCTGCCCTAATTAGAGTCTTTTCTTCATGGATTTTATCTAATCATTTGTATCAATTAGCTAATGAATCTATTTTTTTCCTAGTTTTAAATTTAGAATTGTATACAATATTCTATTTCTGTGCGTATAGAAACCAGGATATCAAATTTTATACCCTGAAATGTCTTCACGTAAAAAAAAAGTTGGGGGAGAAAATAGATTTTTTTTTAATTTACAACCCACAATCAATTCCAGTATTTTTTACGACTTATTATTTTTAAATTTTTTTTCTTTCGACGACATTGTTGGGTTCTGGATTATAAATTTTATAAATGGCATAAAAACAGGGATAAAAATTGCCCAGATTTGAACATCGGGGAATGATACTGGATAAAAATTATTCCAGGATACCCGCTGGTTTACCCTCCAGAGTTTTGTCTTTTTACGTTATAAAGTCACGAACTGAAAGGTAGAAATTTTTAAAACTTAGATTTTTAAAGAGAAGAGAGATTGGAAAAAAAATAGAATCCTTTGGCGTTTTAAAGACACTCAAGGATGGAGTAATACAGTAACTTAAGTGTGTTTACGAGGCGAATGTATTTCGTATCTAAACGACCCTTAATAAACATGTCTCTCCTCTCGGTGAAAAAAAAGAGAAAGAAAAAATCAATTTAAACTTACCTATTCGACCCTCAGATTCGGACTGGAGCTTTTTCCAGCCCTATAGGAATTAGAAAGCGTCTTTTATTTAGCCTCTTTTGAATATTCAACCCTTGTGCCTCGCTTTCTCCCTTTTTTTTGTTCTTAAAGGTTGAAAAACAACCTAAAAGTGGAATATTTATTTTCAAACTCCCACCTCTAGAGTACATTTCCATGTTCTGACGGAAATTGATCGTCTCTGTTAAAGATAAAAGTCGCGTTTTTTGAAGATTTTTTTTTTCAATTGTCAAGACGTGGGAAAAAATTTTTTATTGTGTTATAAATTTCATAAACAAATAAGATGAAAAAAGGTCTTCCCGTCGGGAACTTCCCCAAACAAACATTATAATAATTACTTTTCGTCCTTACTATCGTAAAAAAATTTGTAAGTTTCAAGGTAGAAAAAATGAATATCTTCGCCCAGCCAGGCCACACGAACGGGCAAGAACACCCTAATTCTTTATCCTGAATCTTTTGAGCCAATTTTTTAAAAATGAATTCTAGCTATCAAAAAACGTGTAAAAAAACCCCACCTTGCAAAAACTCTTCTACAGTAGCCAGAAAAAGTTATGATATCAACTTCAACGCCTGTGCTCCCGTTTTCAAGGCTCCCCTTGGCGGCGTCGCGAAATGCTTGTTTACTGGTGTAATACATTCAACAATACAACCCAAAAAAAATACATTAATCAGTTATTACTGATTAGTTAGATGATTTTGTCGATTACCCTGAAATCTTAAAATTTCTGAAAAGAGGCTTGTCTACACCTCTTCGTAGGCTCCTCCCTCAGTGTTGCAAACATTCCTAAAAACTGTGTTATCCCCTGGGACGCCGCCAAGGGGAGCTTTGAAAGCACGAGCGTTGAAGTTGATATCATTTTTCTGGCTGCTGTAGAAAGGTTTTTTTGCGAGGCGGTGGTTTTTACACGGAATGTTTTGATAGCGATATCACATCTTTTTGTAGTTTAAATAATTAACTATTGAAAAGACTTTTAAAGGTCTTATATTTAGAAACATTGTAAATAGAGTGCGAAATTTCAAGTTTCCTTCTCCAGCCTCGTGCGGCAAAACGTACCCTAAAATTTCAGTTTTTTTTTCCTAAATTTTTTTTTTGGGTTGAGATAATTGGCTAAATCTTTTAAAAGGCACTGGCTAAAATTGAAAGGAAGCTCTGTGCAAAATTTCAAGTCAATCGTACACTAGGAGAGGCTGTAGCCCTGGCTAACTGAACGGGAAGAAGAAGAACACGCCAAGGCGAAAAACTGGGTTTTCAGAGTTGTATATCTCTGCACCCTGTTACCGATCGACTTGGAATTTTCAGCATTTACTCTTAAAAAATCAGAGAAGACCTGTATAAAATTTTAAGTCGATCGGTACACAGGAGGCTGGGTCGGGTTTTGCTTGGCAAGGCGGAACGCGTTAGCGTCGATTAAAGCTCCGCTATTTTTGCTTCAAGCATTTTCAAGATTATTACAAATGAAATTCTGTGGAAATCGGATGAAATTTCGGCCGTGTAGTGTTCTGGAAAAACGGACGGCTGGACGGCACCACATACAACCTCATGATCTGTCGAGATCACTATTCAGTTTTTCTCTTGGACTCCGGGTGACTCAATCTCTTGAGGAAGATAATAAAAGGTTGGGGGAAAAAATGCTTACAATTTCAACACTTTTCAGCGCTATTTCAAGCCAGACTTAACTTGGAAGAGTCACGTTTTATCTACCTTCTTATTTTTCCTTTAATTGTCTTTGAAAATAGTCTCAAGACTTTCCAGAATCAATTTTAATCTCGGATTTTACTACTTAGATTTTGCATAATTTATTAACCATCGTAAAAACGATCGTGCGGTTTAAAAAAAACCGTTAGTTTATAAACAAAAAAAAATTTAAAATAAATTTCGTAATATCTTGACGGACGAGATCATCCTTTTATAAAATGACAGAAAAAAAAAATGTTTCGTAATTCTTCCCTCCATTTTTTTTTCTGTCGCTGAATTTACATACGAATCGTCAAACTGGTTAAATAAAGCCTTTCTGTCCGATTCCATTTGTCAACGAGGGGACGTTTTTCCAGGACTCCTTTTAAGGCGTAACGGTCAGAAAGATATAAATATACTTTATCATCACTGAATATCTATGTTTAATTAAAGTATCAGACTAATGAGAAAACGTCTGACTTGTTTTATTCTATTTCTTTGCATAATTTAACTATAAAGTAAATATTAAATTTCTAGTCATGTAGAATAAGAATGTTGATCCAATTTTGTCTTGGGGAAAAAAAACAGGAATTCTGCGGTTTCACTCGCTCATTCTACCCTCTCGTTAAAAAGTCATAAACGGGGAGGTTTTCCTTTCGTTTTTAAGTGCGTCCTTTATAATATTTTGGATAAAAGGATATATTTGAATAATACAGAGGGTATTGCATTTCTCCATTATCTCCCTTTTGAGAGTTTCGCATGGGGGTACCTACAGTTAGTCCGGGGGTGGGGTAGAATGGTACTCGTAAACTTTAAGCCGTCTCTAATGGAAGCTTTCACCCTAAGCCCCACGACCCCTTTCTAAGTATATGGGAAGGGAAGAGTGGAGTTTTCTCCGGGAGTAATTAAACTCCGAAAACTTATTAAAAGCGTTTTCTGACCGCATTCTTAGGCCTAATTCATCTTAATTAAAACCTTTTTGTTTTTTAAATAATTTTTTTAATGCCAAAAAAACATTAAAATTGCTTAAATTTTCTGTAACCTTTTTTAGAAAAGAAAAAATTATGGGATATAAGGGTTGAAAAAAAATCTGGTTTTTAAATAGGAGGAGGGGAAAAAAGGGGTCTCCATCCCGGACACATGCACACACGCGCGGGGGGAGACGGTGGGAGAAACGTTGTCGCTCTTGCTCTTTTTGTTCCCCCCTTTCCGAGTACAGAGAGCTAGATCATACCCGTCCGCCGTCCACCCGTCTCTCATCCGCGGCTCTCCCTATCCTAGACGAAAGTGCATTTTGTGACGTAGTCGCCTGGCGAGTGCATCTCCGTTTCCGGCGTCGTTTTCTGACGTCTCCTGGCTCGAAACGCTCCTCTACAATCCGAATGCATTTCGCCGCCGCGGGCGAACGACGCTAAAACACCCAATTTTTTTTTCTCACTCCGCACACCGGATGGTCCAACCTTCGATTATTCTTTGGCCCACCTCGTTTTCGGGAATTTCGGGGGTCAACGACCTTATTTTTTTAAAATTAAAATCGAAAAAAAAATTTTTATACTTTTTTTTTCTCGTAGGCCCAAAATTATTGAAAGAAAACTTGCTTCGTAATTAGAACTTAGAGGTAAAATCAATAAATTGCCAAAATTAAGCATTTTGTGATAAGAAGTTTATTCTTGATCGTTTTTTGAAGAAAAGTGCATCTCAAAAAGAAAAAAAAAATTTTTTAATTTTTGCTTTAGCGATAAAATAGATTTGTTAGACATTTTGGCAAGGACCGGGCCATTGCCGAAAATTCGGGCGTCGTGGTGGGGTTAAGATGACGTCAGTTCACGAAAAAGGGAAGGCGTGGTCTATTCGCATGATTTCCGCTAACGAAATTAGCCCCACTTTTTTTTAACTAAATTTTTTATTCCCTGTTCCTTCGGGAAAACGTCTCGGTCTTCCAGCCCGTTCCCGGAGGCGGGAATGGTCGGGAGATCCCGTCGTAGAGGGTCCCGCTTGGAATCAACCCGCTCCCGCGGTCGCTTTTTTAAAATATATTGCATTTTCAATATGAGAAGTAGCGTCGAGAGGCGGGTAGGAGCTCACGCGCTCTCGACGGTTGACCGGTTGCGGTGAGGGGGGTCGCCGAGAAGGTTGGAGTGGGGCGGAGTGGCCTCCCCCCTTCCATCCAATACTTCCTTTCTTTTTTTCCCCTCTACCTAATTATTTTAACTATTCTTTAGGGTTAGTATTAATAAATAATAAATTACTAAATTTATATTAATCTTAACCCACTAATTACATACTCCAATAAAATTACATTATAATAATTAGTTAATAATAAAGTAAATTATCAGTTATTAGATAGTAGAAGTTCATTAACCTTTTCTTCTGTAAGGAAATCGCTCTGGAAGCTTATAACTTGGGAAGAAAATGGGCGAAAAAGTATTATTTAGTAATTTTGAAAAGTACTAGTTTAGCTTGCTTCACGAAGAAAACTTCCGTAAGAGAAGTAACAATATAGGAGGGGAAGTATTAAAGAGGGGAAGTATGAAGGAGGGGAAGTTCAAGGAGGGGGAAGTATAAGGGAGGAAAGTCTAAGGAGTCTTTTAACTCTTTAAGTTTTCTAAGTTTTCAAGTTTAAGGAGGTGTTTTTTTCGAAATTTTTTTCCCCAGAAAAATTGTCTAAGTTTTCTTTTATTTTAAAGCAGTTTTTTGTTTCTGTTTTTTTTTCAAAGAAATTTCTAATTTTTTTTATTTCGAAAATTTTAACTTTTTTAACTTTCTTAAAGAAGTTGTTGTGATACCCTCCACGGCGGGTTTTTGGGGAGCGGTCTTCCAGACCCTGAGTCAAATCGAATATTGATCTTTACCAATCTCAACTGTGTCTGTGGGCCGGCCGGCCGTCCGGCCGGCGATTAACCAGCTAAACATGTCATTTTAATGCTCATTGTACGCTTTAAGGCTCTTTTTAGGCGTTTTCTTAGTTCATTGGGTGGTAGGATCACCCTTCATCCAATATTCAAGCGTTTTCCGAGGTACTTTAACCGAGAAAACCTTCTTGTAAACACTTTCTGAGCGTTTTTCTCGGTATTTTGGCGAAAAAACCTTCTCTTTATCAGATTTTTTGCTCTTCTCTCGGCATGTTGTCCAAAAGCTCCCATTCTTCTGATTTCGGGCGTAATTGTCGGTGATTTATTTTTTCTTGACTTTTTCTTTTCTCTTTCGACCAAAAATCCCTTTTACTAGAGTTCTGAGCAATTTCGTCGGTCTCTATGGCCGAGAAACATTTTTTTACAAGTTCTCGTATTTTTTTGCCTCATTTGATCTATTTTTTCTCAGTATTTTGGCCTATAAAAAACCTGTTTTGAGGGTTTTTTTTTTGGGTACCCTGGCCAGGGGGCCGCCTTTTTCCGTGCACTTTCCTCTTGGTGTATTATTTATTTTATTAAACGGTTTTCCCGGAGGTCCGTGGAATTGAGAATAAATTTGCGTTTTGTCGTAAACTAGTTAGGTACATGATATTATTATTCTTAAGATATCTGATTTTTCCCCGTTTTACTTCGGATTGAACATTTTCAACCCCCGCGTGCTTCTTTTCCGTCCCCGCGTCTACCTGGAAATTGCCAAGCGTCTTATTTACATTTTTACGACCCTTGTCTCGAGGTGATTTGCATAGAAATAGAAGACCGGGAGCCCCTTCAGGGTCCTCGATGATTTATGGTAATTAAAACGATACTAAATTAATGGAAGTTTGTTACACAGCCCGCAGGATGAGCTTCGGTGGTGGGGCCAAAACCCCACTCGTTAATTAATGGATAATTAGTCCATGTTTTATATGTAGTAGATAAAAAAAACGAAAACTCACTCTAAGAAGAAAAAAATTAACTTTTTTCATCATTTACAGCTTGCTTGATTTATTAAAAAAAAAAAATTTTTTTTCACTAATTTTCATTTTTTAAATGTTGCACCTTTTGGCGGTTTTTCGTTTTTCTTCTTTTTATTCCATGAAAGTTTTTTAAAAAAATCTCGCACTTGGAATATATGAATATCATAGGATGGGATCTAAAATAAAACTAAAAGATGAAAGTAAAAAAAAATAAGTACAGAAAAGGATATTTTATGGTTTTTCTCCTCGGCCGTTTATGAGGAGATCCCCTGGATTGAAGTATGGAAAAAGTGGGCAGAGAACGAAGGGGGGCCCCTGGAATTCCTCCTTAATACGATCCCTCGGATAACCAGACAAAAATTCCCGGCCGGCAAGTTGGGAAAGGTCAGATCAAAAAACTGTCCTTACTGTCGGCCATCTTTACAATGCCAAACAAGTAATAAGAAAAAGAAAAATGAGAGAGGGGGACAGAATAATCTCATTTATGTCCCTGCCCGACAATGAATATCATTATCTTTGGAATTTTATCTCTTTACCTTATTAGGAATTTGTCCAATGAGAGACGAGAAAATAAGTTTTTCTTTTCTCATTATATAGTTTTATTCTATTTTAGCGGATACCCCATTGGGTGAAATACCTTATGATCGAAAAGAATGTCGAAAAATTCCAAGGAGGAATGGATTCCTTGGAAAAACGAGGGATTCTCAAGATAGGCATCTTGGGACATGTCTTAATTAGCTTGACATTTTAAAGAAGATGAAAAAAACCTGTTTTTTCGTTTTTTTAACTCCCGAATTTCCTTTAAACAATTAAATATAAACATGGATTATAGAAAACTTTTATTTTAGGGGCTGACTAACTGGTGTGGGTGGGTACTAAGAGGTTTCATTATTCCTAGGATTCAGGGGGCCCTTTGCATCTGGTTCCCGGGGCGAAGGAATCTTATTTTTTTAGGCGTTTTTCTCGGTCTTTCTCCTTGGAAATCACGACTAGCGTTGAATTTCGGCCAAAAGAACGAGAGAACCCCAAAAAAATTTTCAGAAGACAAAAAACCTAAGAAAATCACAAAAAAAATTGTAAATTGGGGTTTACTGGGGTAGAAAAAATTTTCTTCGTTTCGTAATTTCTTAATATTACAATGGGTGCAGTCGCAGAATCAAAAAAGTTTTGTATACGTTATTTCGTTTCACACCCCCTTGACCCCAAAACCACCTTAAAAGTTTATATTTATATCGGATAACTTGAGTAATTTTTACTTGACGGCCATGAATTTTAAATCGCTTTTAAAGCCAATAATATTTATGAGTTCTTCAACGGTTTTAATCGGACCAGCGGTTACGGTACTTTACTTAGGGCCTAAACTGCGAATCTCCAAAACCGTTCATCCTATCGCTTTCAAACTTAATAGTGATGTTATGCGGATGGCTAAGAAAGATTTAAACTTGACTTGGATCAGCTGGGTGCAATGAATTTGAATCTAATTAAAAATGAATATTTTTGAATTTCTACCGGGAAATAACAATAGAATTTATCAGTTCTTTAACGTTTGAATCGGACCAGCGTTGTACTTTACTTAGGGCCAAAACTGCGAATCTCCTAAACCGTTCATCCTGTCGCTTTCAAATTAATAGTGATGTTATGCGGATGGCTAAGAGATTTAAACTTGACTCAGCTGGGTGCAATGAATTTGAATCTAATTAAAAACGAATATTTTTGATTTTTACCGGGATTTTTTTTAAATTTTTATTTTTTATGAACTTCCCAGGTGTAACCCTGAATGAAATCTACCTCTTCAGTCCTGCTGCGCGGGACGACTTTTTTGTGTTTTCGGTTTTTATTTGCAAAAATATCCCTTTTTGGTGTTTTCCCTGGTACTTCTGGTGAGTTATCATAAAAGTTCGACATAATTTTTGCGTATTTGTAATCCTTGAATTTTTAAAAGAAGCAAGTCAATTTGAGGAATAGTCGAAGTGATTATAACGTTGTGATAAGGGAAGGATGAAGGGGTTGATTCGGGGAGTATGGATTGGCCCTTACGCCACCCCAAGGGGTGGGTGGGGCCGATATTAAATTGAGTCCGTGAAGCCTCGACGGAAATTGGATCCGAACCCCACCTTCCCCCACGCTCCAATCCAATCCCGCACTTTTCCCATCCCTCGGGACTTTTTATTTAAACTTTTCTTTATATTTTAACTTGAATTCGTCTTTTCCGTATTGAAAATAATGGTTTTCGTTTAGGGAAGGGTTAGGGATCAAGTGCGATTACTGAGTCCCGTCATTCAAGTTTTATTAAAGCTCTTCAGACCGTTCGTTTACGATGCGGTTTTTCCCCAGACTTTCTTTTGGGGTGGAAAAAAATCTACAGACTTCAAATTTTTTTGGCTTATAAAGACGTGCGAATATCCCAAGTAGCGTCACGCGCCGATACGGAGCGTTGAGAACATTAATAAATTTATTATCGCGAGCTGTTAAATTTATGGACTAGATAAAAATCTACTTGCTCTCCTCGTAAACCTATAATTTACAACCAAAACAAAACGGGCGCGCGGTGCTTGAGAAACACCTGCTTTTCAAGGACCGTTAGACCTTGACATTGAATCCTGCGTCGTTAAAAATTTTTTTTTGCCCTCCTCAAGACTTTACTGGAAAGCGAACTGTAAGAAAAGTGAAAGTCGTCGAGACAATGCATTTTTTCAAAAGAGAATGAAGGAAAAAAATATCGGTTGCTTTCTCCCTATTGCTTAAAAACTTTCTCAATCTTTTTCGATTTGGAACCAATGGGCGAAAACTCATCAATTTTTTCTAGGGACCTAGGGTTTGTTAAATTATTGAATCTTCTACTCGGACATCCTGAGAAAAACGAATATATTTTGAGGGAAAAAAGTTCTCAAAAGAAAAAATTTCCCCGAATTGGGTTTTGAACCCAGGACCTCTCAGTTGCTTAACCAACCAACAATAACCAAAAATTCAAAATGAAAATGAACAAGACGTTATAACTTTTTAATGGGTTTCTCTTGGGCAAAAAGAAACTCTCGATCTGAAAATCGAAGAAAACGACCCAAAAGGATGTAAAACGCCCGAGCAGTCGATTTAAAGGAAAACGGCCCAAAAAGATGTTAAACGCCGAACAGTCGATTTAAATGGTGTTTTTACACCAAAATATCGAGGAAAACGGCCCAAAAAGATGTTAAACGCCCGAACAGTCGATTTAAATGGTGTTTTTACACCAAAATATCGAGGAAAACGGCCCAAAAGAATTTAAACGCCCGAACAGTCGATTTAAATGGTGTTTTTACACCAAAATGTCGAGGGAAACGGCCCAAAAAGATGTTAAACGCCCGAACAGTCGATTTAATGGTGTTTTTACACCAAAATGTCGAGGGAAACGGCCCAATTCCTAGGTCAAAGTTTGTTTTCTGTCTCAAAACTGTCTAAACTTTTTTCTCCTATGGGACGGAAAGTATTTTTTGAGAAGAATTTTTTACTATTTAAGCCTAATATGGCCTCTTTTTTCCTTTAAAACCTCGTAACTTTTAACACAAAAACGCCTTGACACAAACCAGAGCTGTCAAGAGTGTTTTCTTTACGTTTTCTCAGCTCTCAATCAGCCATGGGTTCGGTTTGTGATCTCCATCGAACGTTGAACAGATGGAGGTCCCCCCCTCCTTTTGTTTACAGAAATCAAAAAGGCGTCGTAAAGCACTCAGGCGGGATGGCGGGACCTTAATGGAAACCACGGAGCGTCCGAGGGCCTCTTTTCTCCTCCGTCTTCGTGAAAAAAAACCGGTTTCTTTTTCAAAAGGCCGGACAAGAATCGAGAACGGTGACTATTGCGCAACCGCCTCAAACCATGGAGAGTCGATATTTGAAAATATAGATTCCTTCATTGTTTAAAAAAGCCAAAAAATTTTATGACAAAAGGGTTAAACTTTAAAAAATAAATTTGAGATACTCAACAATAAAATGTAATTAACACTAAACTCCACAAGGGGGTGAAAGCAATTACTCGTGTTATTACTTCTCTCCCCATCCCCACAGTTGACACAAGCATCCAGAATTTAATTGAAAACCCTTGATTTCGTTCTTCTCTTGTTAGACAAAATTACTTACAAACGGAGAGCAAAAAACCGGGTTTTTTAAAAATTGAGTTGGGCTTAAAATTGGGTAAAATCTGTCAAGGAAAAAGAAAATATCCCGAAAAAGGTGAAGGAAAAAGCCCATATATTCGAAAATATGATTTATCGACCAAAAGATTGGGAAAAACGCCCGAAAAAGCGGCTTTTTGCCCAAAAGAGCTACGAGAATGCAAAAAATTTGGTAAAATCTGTCAGGGAAAAATAAATAACCCGAAAAGGCGGAGGACCAATATATTCGATAAAATGATTTCTCGACCAAAAGATTGGGAAAACGCCCGAAAAAGCGGTTTAATTGCCCAAAAGAGCTGCGAGAATGCAAAAAAAATTTGGTAAAATGAGAATTGCTTGGCCAAAAAATAGAAGAAAAATCGAGTTGATTCGGTAAAATGTCGTTTCGTCGCTGATAGAGCCAAAAAAATGTCTAAAATTTTTTGTAATAGTTGATTTTTTGAACAAAGGAGCTGGAAAAACGCCCCAAAATCCTCTCAGTAGTTTGTCTTCCAGCCGAAGGACTAGGAAAACCTTTTAAAGTCATATGAAATGAGGTTTTTAGGCCAAAAAAGCTACAAAAAAAAGCCTAAAAATTCGTTATATGCGGGGTTTCTTGTGCGAAAAATCGAGGAAAACGCCCGAAAATCCGGTCCAGGAGTTTTTTGTCCATTGGAGTGAGAAAAATGCTAACTAGATAGGCAGAAAGCGGGTTTTCCGGCAGAAAAAAACACGAATTTTTACAATAGTTGTTGGATTTTATCGAGATTTTGTTTTATTTTATGATGTAAAAGTTCATGTTTGAAGTTTTAATAATTTACATATGTAAGTGGCCCATTGTTAGAGTAATCTCGGTGTGAAAATCAGTTATATCTTCTTTGTATCTAACGAATAAAAATGTATACTTTTCAGTAAATTAGTACATTTTTTTCTCCTTCAAAAAATTAACATCCGCCATCCTCTTTTTATTCAAGGATATGAGTACGGTAGCCGGTTCTTCGGGGACGGGAAGAAGGGGAGAGTCGAAGGCCTCAATTACCCCCCCCCCCCCCCCCAAGAAAACCCTCCTGTTCCATCCCGGGGCCCCATACATTATTCAAACCCGGACCAGGCCAATTACGCTTGACCACCTATGCTAGAAAATAAGCACCAACTCTCTTCTTTTGTTATAATTGGACTCGGAAATCTCTCAAAATAATACATTGTATAAAATACGAGTCGAAAAGACCTCCACCTTGAGGCTACAATGTTTCAAAAGGGGGTCCTAAATATATTCTCTTAAATTATGACTTTGTCGATAATTAAGCTGTGGTGGCCGGATCCAAAGATGCCGACCGAAAAAAGGGTGAAAAAATCTGTCTTTAAAATTTTTTTTTATGTTTTCGGCTTTAAAACGCTATATTTCATTTTAGAAAATCAATTCGAGTGTGAAGTTTACGTTTTATTTTTGAAGCACAAAAAAACTGTGGGGTGGAAAATGTCTACTCGGCTATTTTACTATGTTTACTCTGGGGCTTTGTATATAGACGGGTTGATTAGATGTTTTCCAACCCCTTCCTTCTTAACTTTCTCGAAAAGAAGTTATTGTAATGCCCTCCATGTTCGGTTTTTGGAAGAGAAAAATTTTTTTTTCTAGGGAAATATAGAAGGGGGAAATTTGGGCTGTTCACCCCTGTTAAGTATAGCGTAGCTCGGGGAAGACTTCATACTTTCTACCTTGAAATTCTTTTAACTTTAGCCGATTTTTGGGCGTTTTCCTCCATCTTTTTGCAGAGAAACTTCATTTTTATAATAATAACTTATTCCTTTATTAATAATTTATAACCTTTTAAAAAAAATTCTTCTTTAATGGCGACAGTAAAAATTCAATAAATTAGGTCGTTTCGACATTTTTATGAATAGATTTCGAGTTCGAATTAATTTTTCAAGTCAAAATTACATGTTCTCAGAAATGGATTGCGAAATGGGGAACATGACAAAGACGTACGCAAGTCACAGTTGCGTCATTTCATCTCGGAGAGGCTAAATAATTACGTTTTTTCCTTCGTTTTTTTCTCTTTAGCTCTTCCATTACGAAAGAGCGTCCAATGATGAAAAATTGATGGGAAAGGGAGAGAGGAAAACGTTGTCTGGAAAGGAGGACAGGGGTGAAAACGGTGAAACGGTCTGGAAGTAAACGGGCTAACGGAGGAAGGATCCTTTTAAAGGCTTGAGGGGGGAAAATAAGATTGAAACCCCGAAAGAAATTTTATAAAGAGGCGAACCGTGTAACGTTTCCCTCCCTTTCCTTATTCCCGGTTCCCCATACGTCAGATTTATTGTCTAACTGTATTCGACAATTCCGATCCGACGAAAATCCCCCCCTTTTCGACAGCACTTTACTCGGATCTCATTTAAATTTTTATTGTTTCAGGAAAAAAAGATATTTTACTTTTTTGTGATGAAACCTTGCAGACACAGCAGCCACCGTGGACACTACAATATCACCTATCTAACAGGTTTTTAATCGATTATTTCAAAATATTTCATTATTCCGTTTTAGGTTTCCCGGACTGTACTCTAGCATCACACTGGCCAGTGTACAAGGTCAGTATCAATTTCGTGATGTATTTTTGTATAATCAGAGTAGAGCATAATAGTAATCATATATTAGCTTTGTTCCAACCGCCGTTTAAACTCCTGGAGCATGCTCAGAAGGATTTCGACGTCAAATTAGACTTAATCCGTCAAATCTGAAGTCATCTGACGTCAAATTTCAAGTGCATATCCTACAGCGCATGCTCCAGGAGTTTCAAACTGCGGTTGGATCGAAGATGTTATTTGAAAATTTATAGAAAATCGTTGTTATTATAATTTTTTTAATCCAAAAAATCGTATTTTTTTAAAACAAATTTTTGATAAAAATTACATTATTTTAAACGTTTTTTTGAGAAAATCATAATTTTTTTAACGATTTTTTGAGAAAATCGTAATTATTTTTACGATTTTTTGGAAAGTCTACTTTTTTTTAACGATTTTTTAAACAAATTTTAGCAAAAAAATCTGTTTATTTTCTCAAAAAAATCGTTAAAAAATTATTTTTGTATAATCAGAGTAGAGCATAATAGTAATCATATATTAGCTTTGTTCCAACCGCCGTTTAAACTCCTGGAGCATGCTCAGAAGGATTTCGACGTCAAATTAGACTTAATCCGTCAAATCTGAAGTCATCTGACGTCAAATTTCAAGTGCATATCCTACAGCGCATGCTCCAGGAGTTTCAAACTGCGGTTGGATCGAAGATGTTATTTAAAATTTATAGAAAATCGTTGTTATTATTTTTTTAATCCAAAAAATCGTATTTTTTTAAAACAAATTTTTGATAAAAATTACATTATTTTAAACGTTTTTTTGAGAAAATCATAATTTTTTTAACGATTTTTTGAGAAAATCGTAATTATTTTTACGATTTTTTGGAAAGTCATACTTTTTTAACGATTTTTTAAACAAATTTTAGCAAAAAAATCTGTTTATTTTCTCAAAAAATCGTTAAAAAATTGCAATCCTCTCAAAAATCGTGAAAAAAAAGATTTTATCAAAAATTCGTAAAAAGTATAGTTTCCCCAAAAATCTTCAATAAATTATGATGTTCTCAAAAAAATATCATTTTCTCAAAAAAAAAAACGGTAAAAATAATTTAAAAATACGATTTTCTTTTTAAAAAATCATAACAATACACGATTCCAGAAAATTGTAGATAAATATGATTATGATTGTAATCGTGATTATGATTACGGTTATGCTCTACCGTGTAAACTTCAAATGACATTCAAAACCGAAAATAGTGTCTCCAAAACCAGTTTGGATTCAATTTTGTCGCTAGGAAACGAAATTTTTGTTTGAACGAGTTTCACCGGTTGACGAGGTCCCTAAAAACTCTTTTCTAAAAACTGGTCCCTGAAAACGTCTGTTTTTAAGGATAGGTTTCCTCCTTTGTCTAAAGCCGGAGCCGATTCCGTGTAATCGATTAACTAACGGTATCCTTGGAGGCTGGGTTGAGTAATTTACCGTCTTATTGTAGGCTATCTCATCCTTTCTAAAAACAGTCTTTTTCCCTCTTAAAAAACCCTCAAAGTCTGCCTTCATAAGTAGAGGAACTGTCCGAAACAAAACGGATTTTCTTATTCAATTTTTGCTCAACTTCATAAATATATAAAGGATGAAAATATTAAAAGACTCGTCTAATTTATGTGACAGAAGGGAAGGGTTAGAATCTTGAATATATAATCCTTGGAGTATCTAATCCGCAAAAAAAAATTCTTATGGTTACAAAGTGGTCTCCCCACCTGCTAGGATTTGCTCATAAATTGGGTCTGGTTTCGAACCCCGAATAACCGGCTGTAATATAAGTATTAAGGATTATTTCCCCCTTTTTCTATAATCCTTTCTAGATATAAAATTCCGTAGAGGGAAATGGTGAGGAAAGAAAAAAGGAGGATAAGAGGATTATACTGACAGAAGATTAACTTAAATTACGGGTGAGAAAAGAGAAGCCATTTTGAAAAATCCCTACTTTTTTTTTTAAATCAGGGTTAAAATTACCCGTTTTTTCAGTTTTTTGAATATCGATGTTTTAGAGGGGGCGGCCATGGTTAAATGGGAAGAGCTTGAGGGGATGAAAAAGGAAACCTCCCCGTACGAAATCCCAACCCTTTTCACCCTCATTCTCCGCCCACAGGATATGGTGAATCCGAAAGATTTCTACCCTTTTTAAACCATCAGTAGCTTTTTTTTATTTGATAACCCTTATAAAAAGTCTTAAACGGTGTAAAAAGTCGTAAAATTTTCTAGTACACAAATTACTTTTAACGCAATCTTTACCGCTTTTTAAACGATCCGAGTACCTAACTATGAATGAGATTTTATTGACCTAACTCCACCAATGAAATTTTTTTTTCTTTTTAAACTGTTGTAATTAAACATCTTTTTAATTATCTCTCAATTACGTTGACTATTACTTCTACAATAATTTATTTTTAATTATAATAGTTAAATTTTAAAGTTAGATAATAATACCTGAAAACCCTTTCAGTTTATAATTACCGGAAGTAGGTTAACTATTTTGACACAAAACCAATAACTTCTTGGGGTTAAAAAATTTTTTTTCTTCTAAACATGATGAAACGTTTGAAACGATCACAACAGGGAAGAAAAAAAAGTCAAGTGGCGTCGTAAATTGTCAGAGGATTAGTCATAGATGAAAATAAAAATGTGCTCCCCAAGATTTAAAAACGTATTTCCTACCCCCTGATACGTGCTTGGAATTAGGAGATTTTTAAAGCAGTTAAATATATTTAAGTATTTAACTCTAAAATAGGGGAACGTCTTTAGTGTTTTTCTATTATTTGAACGGTTTATTTATTTTGGCTTAAAATTTTACAAGAGTTTCTCTTAGGTGACAATAAAATACCAATGGGTTTTCAAGAAACCCACCTTTTCGCCATATTTTTGAACACTTCCTCAATTTTCGCCCAAAAAAACCAGTTTTACTGGATTTACGGAAGTTTCCCGCGGCCTTTTTTTCCAATAAATCACCTTAACTACTTTATTTTCGTGCATTTTCCTAGGTTTTTGCCGAATAAATCGCATTTTTACTAGATTTTCGGGCGGTTTTCTTGGTTTTTGTTCAGAAAACACCATTAAAACGGGCTTAAACTGTTTCCTCGGTTTTTACCCATTCTCCGTTTCCGTCCACTCCTCAAAATTTTGCCGGCCTTTCTTCAAAACTGGCCTCATTGTGGGGTTTTTTTCTCCCCCAACCATATGTTTATAGTCTGATATCTCCCCATTATGTTCGAATTTTTACGCTTCCTTAACTTCTTCCCCTTTTTCATTTCAGTCCCATGAAAATTAAGTCTTTCAAGAATACAAATTACCTACAATTAGAACGGGGAACACCTTTTGTCTTCTCAATAACGATTCTTCCCCCCCCCCCCCCCCCATCAGGAAAATAAGTTAAAACTTAATATGTCAATGTAATAAAATTAATTATTTTTTAATTTATTGATTACTTTTAGTTAAATTTTTTCCAAAAATAATTTTTAGCTTGTGCGTTGAAAGTAGGATTGGGGACGAATATTTTTGTCGGTTACGGCCGTTGTTGAATGGTTACAAAGGCTGAGAAGGGACAAAGAGAAAGGGGGAAAGAAGGTGAAAAAAAAGGAAGGTCTGACCTCTTGGTCTATATAATTTATTGCGATTATTTTTATAAAAGTAATGTTAAGTCAAAAAGGAGGTGGTTTAATAGATAAAGGGTTAAAATGTGCGAGAGGGTAATATCGAGAGAGGGACGTAGTTGACGCGTGAGCCGAGAGATAGCGGGAAAATCGGGGCTAGGTGGCGCTAGAGACGCCGCGGGGTGCTCCTAACTCCCGGTTCCGGCCTCCTGGTGGGCGATGATGAACGGGAATTCGTATGAGGAACAGGCGCCTCCACGTTAACGCCGATCAAAACGTCGCCAAGTTCGACACCAGTGACGACCTCATCGACGAGCTCGACGTCGCCAGTGACAAGCCAGGCAGGTCCTTCACATACCGGCGAAAAGGCTCGGATACGAATGCTGGACGCTCCGGGTGTCATTCGACATTCACATCATGGATCTCAACCCTGGAACTACTCGCCCGTTGACGGTCACCACGTGAGTCCCGCCTTCGAACAATACGCCCAACCGACCTATTATAATCTTCCCGATGGACGGGACAGAAAGTCAGGACTTTTCTGGAGTCCGCCGGACCAGATTATAAATATTCGTCCTCCGTCACCCGTATGTCCTCCTCCGACCCGACTTCTACAGGACCCCAAAGCTTTTCCCAATCGTGGTGTAATTACCCTTCGCCCTATACCGCCGCAGCGTCCAGGCATCACGACGGACATCACCAATCCGCCGTTCCCTACCTCTCACCTCCACCTGCCGACCGAAGGGCGACCGCAGCAATGATCGAAAGTGCGGCTTCCTTCTCTCACGACAGCTACGGTCTCCGGAACTACCCGGCCCCAGAGCCAGTACCGTCCACACCCTACCCACCTCCTAGTAAGTACAAAATTCATTCATTTTAATCTGTGAAAACTTTCATTTTCATCATTAATTTCTTCTTACCCTCATTTGTAAGTTTTCACAAATTAAATCTTTTTTACCCACATTTTGCTCTAAATTTATCCCGAGACACATTTTATTGCCGTAATAAGTTTTACGAGCATAGTAGAATGACGACACCGCATGCATGGAATCCGCTTCAATCTTTTTATATCCTTTCTTACTACATTTGGAAAACCTATCGAATAAACACACACACACGAAAAAAAAAGTGTTAAAAAAACATCAGGAGCGCTCTGACGGTACTTCTGTGAATTCCGACTTAATTTACGATGTCATAAAACCTGGAAGCTCCTTCAGTAGTTTTCGCTTTTCAAGTATCAGGGGGAATCTTTTGTTTTTGTTTGTTTCCGTGATATTTTGTCACGGAATTTTTCTCCCATTTCTAATTGGTAGGTTTTAATTAATCGATAAATTAAGTTTATTTTAATCAGGTTGATACGCTTTCCTATTTCTTTTAAAATATTTGATGAATGAAAATTTTTTTACCCTCTTGGCGAAAAAGAAATGAAAAATTTGGTTCTTTAAACGTGCCTAAACTACTTTTTTTTTATGCAAATAATATTGCGAAATAAAATGTCTAGACATTAAAGATCGTTTTGGACATAAAATTTCTTCATTTGACACTTCGCGAGGCGCCTTCGATATTAAAAAAACCACCCCAATAAACAAAGGACAATGTGAATTCCTTTAATTTTTTTCAACCCCTCTTTATTCTCTCTATTCTTTTCTTCCTTTTTATTAACGAGGGGAGAGGAGTTGCGACGTCGAACCGATAGATGGCAGGGCGATGAACTTGATAGTCGCGGGGGGCTCCCCCTTTTCGTCTCCCGAACGGACCCTTTCACTAAATTCTATTTATAAAAAAAAATTCTCCCAAGAAAAAAAAATCATAAAAGTCGTTATCTCGAAAAATGTAGAACAAGCATTAAAAAATTTATCTCTTTTAACGTCTTCATAATGATGTAAATTTTATTTTTATTGGATTTCAGTGATGTGTCATTCCCCGATAACCGTTGCATAATCGGATCTTATGAGGGAAAAAGAAAATTGTGCGGTGCTCTTTGACGACTTTACATAATTTTTTTTAAGATAAACTACGCGGGAAAGGGGCCTTGTCATCCACGCCTACTTATCATGAACGTCACCGTGTGAAATTGTTATTTTTAGCCTGTCAGAGAAAGAAAAAAAAATTATTTTGAAAAGATGCGAAAACACAAATCGGGAGAATTTTATGCGGTTCAAGAAACCAGATTCTTTTATTCATCCCACAATGTCGGTCACTCTTCCCCCTTTCATAATGATGTAAATTTTATTTTTATTGGATTTCAGTGATGTGTCATTCCCCGATAACCGTTGCATAATAATCGGATGAGGGAAAAAAAATTGTAAACGCGGTGCTCTTTGACGACTTTACATAATTTTTTTTAAGATAAACTACGCGGGAAAGGGGCCTTGTCATCCACGCCTACTTATCATGAACGTCACCGTGTGAAATTGTTATTTTTAGCCTGTCAGAGAAAGAAAAAAATTATTTTGAAAAGATGCGAAAACACAAAACCATCGGGAGAATTTTATGCGGTTCAAGAAACCAGATTCTTTCTTATTCATCCCACAATGTCGGTCACTCTTCCCCCTTTTTGACCCTCTCCTAAGCCTTTCCATAAGCGGATCGATATCGAGCGCCTCGAGGCCTCCTTGAATATTCAAATGTGTAAATAAGGATAAATAATCCGTCCCCATTTTGACTAATTGAGCGATGGAAAAAACATTTTTTTCCCCTCATAAGTTAATAGTAAT
Source organism: Orius insidiosus (assembly GCA_014119065.1). Taxonomy (NCBI): domain Eukaryota; kingdom Metazoa; phylum Arthropoda; class Insecta; order Hemiptera; family Anthocoridae; genus Orius; species Orius insidiosus. The sequence goes on from JACGAQ010000133.1 coordinate 125,705, forward strand.
TTTTTTTATTACCTCGTTAAACTACTGTAAATTTCTCGGATTTTATCGCGTTTTATTTTATTAAGCAGTTTTAATACAGATTGATTTCTGCTGACACGATTGACTGGCTTTTTCAAATTAATCAATTAAAGCCGAAAAAAATTTAAATTTAGATACCTTTAATATTTTTGTCTTCTTTTGCTTTATTTCAGCTGAATATTCTTTCAGCAACAGCAGAAGATATATTTGTGAGTTTTCAATCCGAAAAAAAATTGACTTTTATTTTTTAATGAAATTTAATAAATGGATAATTTTTTCCCATATTTAAGCATTTATTTGGTTAATTTAAAATAATTAACAATATTAACACTTTTTGTTACTTAATTTTTGGTCAATTTCATAGAGAATATTTACTACCAAGTTTTTCTTCTATAAAAATAATAATAATAAACAGACATTTTTATGACACAACCTTCCTGTTCTTTATTTCCTGATTTTGGAAGCCATGAAGTCCCTTAGATCCCTCGCGCTATTGCCTTGTACCTGTGCAATTTCTTTTTAAGCGCCAGGATGCTGTAAAAAGTGTAGCATGCGTTATTCATAGACAAAATTAACTTTTGCATGAAAGATGATTTAAAATTGATGTTTATTCATGTAATTTTTTTATTTCAGCTTCATTGACAGGTGTTGGTATGACGAGTATGGGAGTGGGAGGTAACCCTTTGGAATGGACAGGCAGGTGACTGTTCGGAAGAAGAGGAAACCATATTCAAAATTTCAGACGTTAGAATTAGAGAAAGAGTTTCTTTTTAACGCCTACGTCTCAAAGCAGAAGCGGTGGGAGCTTGCGAGGAATTTAATTTGACGGAGCGGCAAGTGAATATGGTTTCAGAACCGGCGGATGAAGAATAAGAAGAACAGTCAGCGTCAAGCGGCTCAACAGCAGAACAACAACAACCCGGCGAACGCAAACGCGAATCACCACGGACCAGGTGGACACCACGGGGGACACCATGTCGTCGGCCACCATGTTCCCAACGGCCTCTCAAACATCATCAGTGACCATCGCCTTTCTCTGGGGTCGTCTTCGGTCACCACCTTCATCACAACCACCACGGCGTTGCCACCTAAAAACACACGAAAACACCACATCTAGTCAACAGATACCCTCAACCAGACCTCCCTTCCCCCAGCGACACCCAGAGAGATCTCATCTTAGAACAATTTCGAAGTGACTATTTTAGCGTCTTTTCCCCCTTATTTTTGACTGTTATCGGCGATGCGAAGATTGACTCTTAAACGCACTACTCCTAGTTGCAAATTAACTTCCAAAAATACAACCTAGAACTTTTAAAAAACCCTTTTAGGTTGATTTCTTTTCTTCGAAATCTACCTTCATTTTCAATAAAAATAGAATCTGTGTTGTAAATAATGAACTATTACAGGTTAATGTTCGAGAAGGTATTGTCAACCCAGAGTAGTTCGTTCACGAGCTAACAGGCGCGCTCGTAATCTTTACGTCGCCATAGTCCATTCTTACTATTCAACCTAAAGAAAGGACAGTAGAGACTTAGAGCCCTTTAGATTAGTTCTATTGTTATTCCTTAAGTTTTGAAAACATTTTTTCTTATTTATTTGTTACGTTGATACTTTTTTTTTCTCTACTCCTCTAAACGTCTGTACATTTTCTATTATTTATAAATAACCTTTTAAAAAAATGTACAAAAATTAATAAGTGTCTATATTATTCCCGCTGTATAATAAAGCTTTTTATGTCTATTTTGTTTTTTAAATTTCCATTTTTCTAATTAAAAAACGTTTAGAGGCTTTTACGGTAGAAATGAGCAAAAAAATAGTCTGGGTCTGTTGTGTTTATTTTACCTTAATTGCTCAAAAGTCCATGTAGGACGATAAAAAGTTAAATATTAAAAAAAAAATAGTGCAATAATATTTTGTTTTAGTTTAATTTTTTTTCTTCTGTAAAGTACCTTTGACTACTTTTTAAGCCAAAGTTTTCATTGCTATGTAAAAAAAAAATTAATATTTTTATGTTTGTACAGTTACAAAAAAACGTGTAACTTATTTTAGTTCAATTATGTTTAGATTTTTTTTTGTTTTTTATATATAAAAATAAAATAATATATAACTAGGGTTACCATGTACTGATTAGGTAAATGTATTTTATTTCATAGATGTACGTGTTCCCCTGTGTATGTGAACTATTGCAAATTAGTAATTGTGTCCTCAGTTTTGTTTGCTAATGCCATAATTTAGGGTTTATTTATTCATTTTTTAAACACAAAAAAACCAGAGAAGTTTTATTGTTTTTGTATTGTTTTTTTTCAAAACTGAAAATCGGTGATTTTTTAAATTGTTGTAAACATTTTTTTAATAAATCTTTCATTTTTTTTTATTTTAGTAAAAGTTTATGGTTAGCTGAAGAAAACCACCTTGTAAATTATTTTCATATTTAATTTTTTAAGAAAAGAAATTTTTTGATGTCATAATATACTGTTTTAATGATTCCTTCTTTATCTCTTTGAGAGAAGAAAGTAATAAATACATATAATAGAAATTAGTGTCTGTTTACCCTCAAATTCATTTCAGGAAGTGCTTCAAATGATTGCAAAAGTAAGTATAAGACTCACTTTGACGTCGCAAGTGGTGAATACGTGCCCGAACCGGTCACGAGACTTGGAAATACAAGCAGGTAATTTAATTTATTTAAAAGATAAGATATGTGGGAACGCGCTAACAATGAAATCAGTTTTAATAAATTTATGCCACGTGGTGCAATTGTTCATAATAAATATAATCAAAGACTCGCACCTAATTGGCTGGACAAAAATTTATCAGTGTCCAATACTCCGGCGTTGCCGAGAAGATTAGGGCGGCCCTTCATTTGGTACGTCGGTAGTAATAAGATCGTAGATTAGATTCACCGGAGCATTCCCGCTGCAGCCTCTGGCGTTGGAAATCTGCCGGGAATGGGAAGATCAGGGGATTTGTATCCATCCAGTTCTTACATATAAAAAAAAAAGGATGGACAAGAAAAGAGGCCCTCCAAATTTAGGGTTCACGTTCCAGTTGAACGAATTGGGTTCGTCGAAAGGTTTGCTAATTTTTTACCGTCTACTAGCCATGAAATCAAGTTTTACGTGATATTGGGTATTTTTCGTTCGTTCGGCCTAAAACTCCATATTTTCAGTTTTCACCCGAAGTAAATATCCAAATTGACAGAGCCCTCTGTAGAAGGTCAAAAGTAGATCCGCAGTTCGAAAATTTTAGGTTATCAACAACCAGAATACGACCCTCCTCCACCGGTAAAAAAACGCTTATTCGACGACCCTAAAGTTAAAATAGGTATCTTGATAGTTAAAAAAGAAGGTTTTCTAAAATCGAGCATTTAAATTTTTTTTCGAATAGGCCACTTAAAGAAGCGTTTTCCTCCTGAGGTGAAAATGAAGTACGATGGAAAACCATCCACTTTTTTCCGGAAAGATAAAATATGATGTTGCAAAATATTCAAGAGAATTAATTGTATTTTATGCATCTCATGATGCAAAATGCCAAATGGTTTTCTCCCTCACTCTTCAAGTACAATAGGTATCTGCAGTGGCTCAAAGTCAAAATGATGCAAACGAAAATTTATACTTCGGTTGCTAGCTACTTTCAATTTGATAAAATTGAAATGCTAATGCATATGAAGGCATAATGATTCATTATTTATTTGACTATAAATTTAATGTATGACAATGAATCATTATGCCGTCATATGCATTAGCATTGCAATTTTAACAAATAGAAAGTAGCTAGCAACCGAAGTATAAATTTTCGTTTGCATCATTCTGACTTTGAGCCACTGTAGATAGAGTTCGAAGTAAGGATTTCACCATTACAGTAGTTCACTTGCTCTGCCGCAACGTTTAAAGCGCTATTTTCTTTTAATTTTAAAAATTTCGTTAACTCATAATTTTTGTAATGTACCGCCCCATAAGAGGTCTCCTAATTTTTGTTTGAAGGTTGGTACATATCTGGGAAGCGGCAACGCTGAAATACCGCAAAAACAAAAGACTACGATGAAAAATGATATACTAAATAATAGAAAGTGTACATGATATGTACATTATATTATAATGGGTATAAGTACCCTCAGGTGGATAAGAATTAGTAAAATGCGTATTCATTTTTATGACATTTGGCAGTTGTAAACTGCCTATTCCTTAGGAAGACTAATACCGTACACAGACGATTGAAGCTAGAAACTAGGGATATCAGATTTTCAATTTTACAAAAAAGGATTACATATTTTTCAAAAAACGATTGACTCAATAAACATATTGTTGACTATAAGAGTAATTTATTTTTATTAATGTTTACCCTAGAATGAAATGTGGTTAGATACTTAATATTGTTTCAAGCAATTTGAATGTATGAATTTCTTTGTTGGTCGTTTTTGATTTACGCTCAGACTGTTTTATCTGGAGGGTTGATATTTATTTAGAGATATACCATCCCTCTTTTATGCTGGAGAGGCTTCAACTGCTTCATCTGTATACATAGTCGCTCATTTGTATTTATACCATGTCATCCCGAGGCAGTATTCCCTCCGGCAACCCTGGGATTAGGATACTAAAGGGAGGCATCCCCCTTTCCCAACATGGCTGACGTCGTCGGGGTGTTTTCAACCCCCTTCTGTACCGTCCAATGGGAAAGCGGTTCGATACACCCTCCACCCTCTCCGACGAAATACCCGCTACCCCTCCGGTCTACACCTATACGCCTCGTCCGGTTATTCGACTGTATATAAATTGTCATATTTGACGGGTGATTGCGTTCCACCACCCCACGCCCGACCCTATCGCACCGATGAATTCAATTAGAACTTGTGAGACGGGTTTATGCCCAAGCATAAACTAGTCCAACGTCTTTGTACTTACAGGCTAAAGAAGAAATATAATATCAAAGAGAAAAAAAATTAAATTGAATTCACTCTTCTTTTACTTTCAGGTAGATTTTTATACCCCAATACGACAAGAAGAAAAATAACTTTCGAACGAAGTCTCTGCTTCCAAATAACGACTTCATCATGTGTTGCCTTAGTTTCCCAGTTTTTCATCGATCAAAATCTATTAGGTTCGAGCTTCAAGTGTCTCTTCAACTTTTCTCCAGCTCCAACAGATCTGCTTCACGGAGAAGGGGGATTGAAGTCGGTGGCAGATGTATATGTGGTACTTGCCCGATAGGCAAGTGAACATTCAATTAAAAATGTGCACTTGCGTCCTCAGCGGTGGTGCTTGAGTGGACTAAAGTGGTGTAAGCCAATCAAGGGATGCAACGATTGATATCCTTTGTTTCCAGGCCCTTGGGCAGGATTTAATTTCGGGAATGGACTGCTATTGAATAAGAATAATATTGATAATTAGAAATTTTCCGTTCAAGAAAATACCCTTTGCAGGAGTTATTTAGTTTTTTCGTCTAGAAACGCCTCTTCGCAGAAAGTTCCTAGTCTTTTCGTCTAGAAAGCACTTTTAAAATATTTTCAGGCGTTCCACTCGATATTTAGGCCAAGAGGCCGAGAAAAAATTGTCATTTTTCGGCCGAGAAGCAGCACCCCTTTAGAATCTTTGGGAGTCAATTTCAAGAATTTGTAATGAGCAGATACTTCTGTTGGTAAATGTAAATAGATGATCTCTCGGCGTTGTACGCAGTTGCCATTCATTCGTATGAATCTATCACTGCACCTGCCATATAATTAGAGAAAAGCCGATATGCCTTCAAACCCTATTTACGGTTGCAGGCTCCTTGGGGCGCCTTATCTTTATCGAAATCCCCTTGATCTCTCCACGAACATGGTTTTCAATGCATATTGTCTTGACACTATGAAAATCAAGTTTAAACCAAAATCTAATTTATTTTGTTGCCGCGGGATTATATTTCAGACAAAACCCTTAAAATTTTTTGCTTTATGTCTCTAGATTCTCTTGTTTTTAAGTTTTGATATTAGGGGCGAGAAACAGGGGGAAGAAAGAAGGTTAAAAGAAAAAGAGCTCAAGAGCTTTTTCGTCTAAAAGTTTTCTTTCGCGACGTCGGAAACGCGGAGAAGGAAGAGAAAAAAAAAGGAAAAAAGGGGACGAAGAAGGGAATATCTGAGAGCCAAGGAGGTGCTGGAGGCTTTGATGCTCTCTCTCCCAATAAGCCAGGCTCCTACTGCCATCACATTAAGATGTACGACTGCGCCCCACGTTCCAACCCTCCTCCCAAGCCCCTCATCCCTCTCTCTCCCTATGGTTTTCCCTCGAAATTTTATTATTATTTTCCCCCCTTTTGGGTAAGGTAAGTCCGAGTACACCTTCCATGTCATAAGAGTCCGCCATTCCGCGTCTGTGAATCGAGTTCGTACGTGAAAACCGAGGAAGGATCAGGTAATTTCTCTTTTTTGATTAAACCTTTTTTAACCTCTCCATGTTTATCAACCCTCTTGACATATCCACCCCCTCCACCTTTGGACCCTTATGGCAAATCAATTAGCGCAGACACCCCCCTGCGATGTTAACCTATCACCTCTCCGACTCAATTAACCACCCTGCTTTACAGATTTTCTTCAATCTTCCTTTTTGTTTTATTTTTTCTAAGAAACATTAACACTAGTTTATCTCTAATTTATGTTTCTTGCGGCTCCGTATTTGTAAAGAGAAAACCGCTGATGTGTAATAAATCATCTTTTTTTTTATGTAGAACAAAAAGGACAGATAACTTCTCTTAGATAAGCTAGAAAACTGCAAGTTTGTGACCATGTAATTAATCATTGCTCTAGTGATTCCCTCTCAAAAATTCGACGTAGAACTCTTTTTTAGGTCCTGTTTTGGCTTTCAAAATTTGGCCGAGGCCGAATACCTTCGCTTCTATGCCTATATTTTCGTCCTCCAGAAAAATTCAGTACAACTTTATGTCCAACAATTTCCATCAAATCATTTTTCATTTGGACATTCTTGTAGACTTCACAATATTATCTCAAATGCCGAAAAACTAAAATCGCAAATTTTTAAGGCTCTTGAATTTGATGCCATTGAAGCCAGGGAACACGGAAAGCCCATATCTTCGGAGAAAATCATTGACTTCCGCCAAAACAAGATTTACCTCCGGGATTACTACCAGGGAAACCCCTTTTCGACATTTTACAGGACTTATCTCCTTATATGGTCTTTTACACCTGATTTTGAGGAGTTCTCCCTTGCCGAAAAACACCCATTATATTACCCATATTCCAAATAATTTGAGGGCCTTAATAAGGGGAGGATTTTAAAAATTGTCTTTGAGATAAAGTGAGATAGGGTAGAATTTTTGAGGCCTTTCTAGGGCTCTCAAAAATGGTCCAATTTTAACTTCAACAATTTATTTCTTCATATTTTGGGTTCGAAAAATTTTCTGTTGGAATTTTTGATCAAATTTTCGCAGGATTTCTATTTTTCTAGAGGAAAACTGAAAAAAGGGCCACGGAGCGAATTTTTTTGTTCAAAAATATGATGAAAAAATCGACATTCTAAATTAAAATTTATATTTATTATTTATAATTATAAATTATACAATTATATAATTATTATATATTATATTAAATACGGAATTAGGGTTTTGAAACTATATTAATTACGAAGTCAATCACTCCAATCTCGTTAACCTTAGCCCTAAATTTAAAAAAAGAATGTGCCGAGAACCTGTTTATATACGTCATAAGCGGAAGAGGAGTTAATTGGTCGCTAATTTACTCATCGCTTATTATAAAAAGCGTTTTGAATTGTTTAAATCGTAGAAAACAGGAAAAGGATGTCTTACGCTTCGAATATCAAAAAGTTAAAAGTGGAAAATGTCTAATTGATATTCAAGGTATGGTTAAACTACATGGGTGGTATAAAAAGATACATTCAACAATAATTTCTTCTGAATCTACCTACAGTATACTATCTTAAATAAATAAAAAATTAAATATTGTTTAAATTCATAATAACTTACCGATTACGGTTGTGAGTATGTACTTGTTTCCTCTTAGAAGTTACTTTTGTAAATGTGTGGTGGGTAAAAACCAACCCCTTCATGTCACGAAGAGAAAGTCGCTGATTTTTTTCCCCATTTTCTGTCCCCTATGAATATTTACGATTTCCTACTCCACACGAGGACAATGCGGCGATTCTAGGGACGGTTTAGCTTTCACCCTTTTTTTTTGCCGTTCGTCTCTCCGGAGAATCCAAGCAGAAACGAAAAAAAATTGACCCAACCTCGACCTCTATTTTTTTTTGCCTCGACTTTCACCCACTTTGTATCTAAACAGGTTTAAACGCTATGCGATTAGGAATTTGAAAATTACAGAACGTTAATTAATTATTAAGGGTTTTTGTGAGGGAGAGAGAATGAAAAAAAAACGGATATTCCACGACCGATTTCGGCGTAATACGCCTCATCAGGTGGACTATTTCCTAGTTTTTCACTCTTATCTCATTAATTAATTGGAAGTTAAGGACCTGCGTTATTTAAAATTTCTTTTTTCCTTACATCCTGCGTTTTTAACCTATAATCAACTCTTAAGTCTGCTTGGTTACTTTTCTGGAAAAAAGTCGAGTTTTATTTGAGGCGCTCCGAAGACGAAGGGCGAACTCGACAAAACGTAGTTTCGAGATATTCGCATTTTAAAGTTTTCTGTTAAGGGCGAACTCGACAGAAAAGTCACTCTCTGGAATTTTCGTGGCGAGATTTTAGAATCATCATAGAATCATCATAGAATCATAGAGAAAAGGGTTTTTTAAAAATCACCAAATCTCGAAAAGAAAAAAAAAAAAGGTTGAGAGTAGAGCTTTGCCGCATATCGGTTTTTACGTATTTAAAGGGGAAAAAAGGGGAAACTCAATATAAAATTACATGGGTGTATTCTTCAAAAGGTCTAGAATCTGAAAATGAAAAAAAAAAAAATTTGTCCGATGTCGAGTTCGTCCTTCGTATTCGGAGCGCCTCATTTGAATCTTAAATTTTGAATAGAACTTTTATAAAAGCAATAGAATGATGTGTTTTCTATTTAGACTTTCCCAGAAAGTTTAATCCTTGAGGCCAAACGTTTCCAAGTATTTTGATTAAATTTTAAGTTTTTTCTTAGTAGGTTGCGTTTTGTAAAGTCATAAATAAAAGGAAACGCCGACGTTGAACGTGATAAAAAATATATAAAAGATTCCTGGGATATTTGGTCGGTTGCTCAAAAATTTTTAAGCGTTTTGATAACTTTCCCATAAATAGAGCCATTGTAATACCCTCCAAACTATGGTCTCTGGAAAAGGGCCTTCCAGATCAAGTAGAGGAAAAGCCGATTAGTGATTTTTACCGATCATCAGATTTTCTGAGGCGCTGGCGATTTTTTCCTGAACACTTCACGGGCACAAAGGGGGCTGAGTACTGGGGAAAACCCTTCCAATATAGTAAAAGCTGGAAAATCCAGTAAATTGGAAGGTTTGTAATTTGAAAAAAAAAAATCCAATCACAGTGAAAAGAAGAATGATTGTGATAGAGGGAATAGCTCACCTGACGAGGCTTTGTATGCCGAAACGCGTCGTGAGATACTCGTTATCATAGTCATTCTTCCTCCATTATTGGTTATTCGCAAAATCAAGCTCCTTGCGGAATAATACGCAATAAATAAATAAATTAGAATATCAAATAAATCCTTTTTACGTAAATTCATAACTATCACTTTTTTTTAAAAATTTAATACGTATGATAAATAATCCCGCAGTTCCGTATATAATCGATGCTCGCAGAACACCAGGGCCATGGTTCGAAATTCTCCTCATGAGGTCCCCTAAAATTTCTCAAAAGACTGTTAATAATACCCTCGACTAACAGTTTTAGGAAATGGGTCTTTAGGAACATTAGGATGAATATGACCATTGGTCTTTATCCAGCTTCATCCTTCAGGCGCCATTGTTTTTTCCAGGAATACCACAAGACAGCAATATTTATTCGATTTCCCCCAAATTCCAAAATTATTTTTATAATTTATTTTAATAATTTATTTTTATTTTTCGTGGGGCCGTTTGGGGCGGCAGCCCTGGTGGACCGCCTCCCGGTAGCGACGCCACTCGTTCCTCGGCAGAAAGAAAGAAGAATTTTTAAAAAACCTTTAAACAAATTTTACTCTAAATTTTAGGATGACGTCCTCCAATCAGCTTACCGTTTATATTAATTTATTATTGTATTTATTTTTATTTTTACTCAATTAATTTTTTTCTGCTATCTAGTTAGAATATGAAGCTAGATTTTTAATAAAAATATATTTAGTTTACCTACACAATTTAAAATGAAACCGTCCGCCCCAAGAAATAAAACGGAGGGAGGTAAGATTGTAAAAGAGAGCGAGAAGGAAACTTTTGTAGGGTGACCGTATCTGGGATATCGAGTTCTGTGGTTTTCTCGCGTCACGTGTTTTGGATATCGACAAATCGGATAACAAACGCAAGAAATACACAGGTAAATTAATTAATTCTAATTAAGACAAGATAAAAATCAAAAAAAGTTTTTCTTATCTCGCTCCATTTGCGTTTTTAAATCGTTACCGTGTATCTAATCTTTTTAAAAAAACTGATTTTCTGTGTAGTCATTCATGTTTTATTTATTTTAACCTCACGCTTGCTAAAATATTCAAATAATTAACAACTTTAAACACTTTTTATTCATCGCAAAATTAATTATTAAATGAAAAATCAATTACTTCTGCCTTCAAATTGATCAATTTTAGGCTTCCGTGTATGCAAATTTCAAAACCTAAATTCGTTTAGCTTTTCCTAAAAAAATATTAATCTTTCTCTACTCCCTGACCTCTGTTATCTTATCAGTTTGTTTACAGCCGCTAAGTGGGCTCCTAATTGTAACAGTTTTAGTTGTGGCCGAGAAATGAGACGTTGGGTATCTTCTTAGAAGTTTTTAAACCAAAATAGTTTAAAATTATTTTATCCCTTTTTTTCAACTCCGTGTACGTATTACTTAATGTATACACCTATTTATAATAATGCCGATGTGATTCTATGAATTCATAACCTCCCTAGTAGACCACCATCTTTAATTTGAATTGGTTTCTATAGCAACCATGTTTTTGTTGATTCTAAGCACTTTTTCTCATTCAAACTTCCATGTAATTTTTGAATACCTAATAAAATGTTAGAACTCTTTAGCTTCTTTGAACATAACTTTTATGAGATGGCTAAATTGGTTCATTCATCTCTATTGAGCTAGAGCCACTCTCAGCTTCAGACACTTATTTCTTTACACCATGAACCTAAAATACAAATTCAAACGTATTTAAATTACGTACAAGATATATTTCTGTGCTATTTCTAGAAGGCGCTGCTGTTGAAGAAGCTAAACTTTCTAAAGTCGATCTGGAAATCTGCTCCCTCTTCCTCTCCCAATTATTTACTTAAACTGTGGGTTGGCAAGTTTGTACGTTGCTAGGTCCAGGCCTATATAGGGAGGTACTTATACTTTTTATTGTAGCTATATTCCACATTAAGTGGTACTTATTCATTGAAAACAGTAGGGCTTTGTTTTCCGAGGTTTATCCTCGGAACTAGCTGTTGGCTAGGGGCTATTTTTTATCGTTTAGCAAGAAGTTCGGTGTGATACTATGTGGAAGTGGAATCCCATGATATCTGGCAGCCGTTTTCCTATTGCATGTATCGTTCATTTGAAACAGAAGCTATATAGACGTCACTTCTAGGCTGTGAGTTTCTAGCAAGTCCTTGTATAGGCTAGAATTTAGGAGCACTCCTATTCTACTTACATTTGTGGGATGGATCATCACCACTAAATTTAGAAATAAAGAAGTTGTGTTGTGTGTGATGTATTTGACTCTGATGATCATTTATAAATCATATGTTGTGTACCCACATCAGCCCCCCACGGAGAAAAGAAGGGTGAAGGTCTGAGGTGCTGTGTGTCGAGCGATGATGTGTCGAAGATGTGTGTGCAGGTGCTGGAACGCGAACGGTCGAGCTTTGACGTCGTCTCAGATGTTGAGAAGTTCGTTCCGAGGTTGAAAGTTCCACCAATTCAGTGGGTCGAAGAGGTGCGGAACTGCTGACGAATGAAGAATTGCTGGCACCGTCGTTGAGTCATCAAAACTTGCCGGAAGCTCGTTCTGTGAGTGTACGTTGAGAGAGTGTAAATATGTACCTTGTTATTGTTGTTTCATCGCTGTGTTCGTGTTCGCGTTCATCGTGGGTCACCGATTGTGGGATAGATCATCACCACTAAATTTAGAAATAAAGAAGTTGTGTTTTGTATGATGTATTTGACTCTGATGAACATTTATAAATCGTATGTTGTGCACCCACATATGTATTCCAGGTAGGATCTAGAGCAAAGTATTTGGCAAATGTCGAGAATCGCAGTAATAATGCCCTGGGAAGCGGTAGAGTTCCGCCGACCAAGCAAAAGCCGATCGAAAGCCCCCAAGAACGTACTGCACCTTCTCTGAATGACTCACGATCTACACTCTATCCTTCTTAATGGCTTCCAATTTCTGTCTAGGCCTGCTTCAGACTAGTACTTTTTAAACCTTTAAGTGATAGTAGCGTTGGAAAACCTGGTAATTGGACTACCTACTTTAAATACGCCACTCGCAGTGCATTTATCTCCCTGGAGCTATTATGTTAATCCTATCATTTATGCCCACCTCATGGTGGGCCGGGCGGCCTCTCCCAGGATGTGTGAGGGTTGTGGGACCCAATCATATTCTGCACCTTTTAGTGGGTTTGATGGGGCCAGAGTCGTAGCCGGTATGACTGGCAACCTTTAGGAAATCCTCTCATGAGAAAGAGAGTAATCTCGTTTTTGGAGGCACTGGCCTAAATAAGTTTTTTAAATACGCCGTCTCGGTAAGCGAGATGTCTTACCTACATTGCGAATCAGGGTTGGAGAACCATTCAACAAGATTGTGGGAAAAATTCCTCTGGCTTGGATGAATTAATGAAACGAATTCGCCAAGAAATTAATTAAAAGTTCCTTTGTAATTATCCTCAAATAGCCCCACAAATCTCCTATTTCTTTCTTAAAAATTGTTTTCTATTTGCAGTTGATTGTAGGCCAAAATAACCTCATTTTCACAGTCTCTATTTTCATCTAAAGTTCGTTCCAGAAGCACTAATAACAGTGCAATTAATATCTTAAGCTAACATTTCACTCCTTTTTCTTTTAGCTCCTCCCAATTTTTTTAATGACGGGAAGGCCTCGCCCGAGTCTTAATCGCAAGAAGTTTACGATCGAGCGATCTCATTTGCGGAAATTTTAATTGACGTAAAAAGGCAATTAAAGCCCGGGCGAACAGCCTAAATTCGCAACTCTTAATTACTTTAAAATTATAAGCCTAGTGAGAAAAGTAATTTTGTTTTTCTTTCTCCTGACCTGGAATCCATTTTGATTCAGTTTTCAAGACAGACAGAATTGATTTTTCTGATAGCATCTCCCCCCTTTTTCTATTCTTTCAAGGTAACTTGTCTGTCCTTCATAGTATAATGAATATGAAAATTTCTTAGCATAAAAGAAGTTAAAAGTGCATTCAAGAATAGCATTTCCCCTTGATTTCACCGGTGATCACTGATCAGAATTCCACTCCAGGGTTTCGGGACGTCTTTGATCCTCGTTCACTATTTAATTTATCCGATGCTTCCCTTGGAATACCATCGAATCTACTAGAATTTGAATAAAACATGACGTATATCGTTATTTATTTTTCTTATATGAAAGAATCTCCGGACAGTAAAATATGAAAAAGTTTCCATTTACCCGGATTAGTAAAGTTTACGATGTTGGGTTTTATGGGGAATTTCCCAAAGGGGAGGAAAGGGACGAGGATTGATTTCAATTAGCTCTTCCATAAGAAAACTTGTTTACCTAAAACGGGCGGGGCGAAGGGAGGGATTTCTTGCTGCCTTTATTATATTTGATATATTGAATACGTGATCTCCATTATTATGTCTCGGATATATTCTTTAGGGGCATCACCCGGGATTATCCGGATCAACAAAAATTTCAGACGTTTCTCTGGGAAAACTAAAAGAGCGGCGAACATAAACTTCGCTATTTTCGTACAGCGTCGAGAGACTTGGAGAATTTATGGAACAGGTCGGATTTCCTTTAGTTTTGACTTCGGAGTTTTTTATTATAAGCCTTTAAGATTTACAGCATTATTTTTACCCATCCGAAAATTTAAATCTCTAAAATACAGAATTTGTAAAAATAAAGAGCAGTCATTAATGCAATGATGACTTAGGTTTTTTCTAGATTAAAGGAACTCCTATTTTATACCATTGTTTATAATTTGCTATATTGGACTTGTAGTTTTCTGAGAGTGCAATTAGAACCAAGTGCTTATTTATGGCTGGGCAAGCTGTTGTGCGATAAAAGCCCTGAAACTAAGGGGAAACAGAGGGAGCTAAATTAGCAGGAAGACTATTAACAGGTTCACTGTGGGGGTTGGAAAGAGATTTCACTGCCGACATATTACTTATGACAACACAGATTCCTTTCTTTGCTATTCATGAAATTCTTTCCAAACTTCTAGGCGGTTTATTCAGATTTGGGTTTTCAACGAGTCGCTGAGTTCCTCAAGACAATATCTTTTGTGCCTGATTACTGTTTTTAAGCTACGTATTAGGTGAATTTTTTTTATTCAAAGTATTTTTTATAAGACCAAACAAAGGGTGGTTTTCCATGTAATAACTACGTTGGTAGGTTGGCTTGAGGGAGGGTTATTCGGGGGAGGTAATCTCTTTACTTTATTACCTCCCTCTTTCGCCCGAGGAAAGGGGAGAGAGAACCAAGGAGAGAACCCTTCCATGTATAGTTAATGGAGCGAGAGAGTGGGTGTTCCCAGGGCCTTACAGCAGTTCGCTTTAAGAACCCCACGTGCCCTAGCTAAATTGAAATACATTTAATGAACTCCTCCTTCCAATCCTTGCCGAGTTAATGTTTCAAATGGAATCATAAGCTTAGCTATTGTCCCTCTGGGCTTTAGAAAATTATTGAACTGCAAGTTTTGGTGAAAATTGGAGCACCATCGAGGCCATGACGTTTTATGGATTAAAGAGGTGATCGGACTGACTAGAGGGCTGGCAATCTTATGCACCGATTATACCTAACTTCTTTAGCAGGTGTTGGCGTTGTTCGAATGTTTTGTGTACCTAGCAGTATTGCAGGAAATGGTGACTGATATAGTATTGATTCCGTTGTTCGAATGTTTTGTGTACCTAGCAGTATTGCAGGATATGATGATAGATATAGCGTTGATTCCGTTGTTCGAATGTTTTGTATACCTAGCAGTATTGAAGGACATGATGATTGATATAGTATTGATTCCGTTGTTCGAATGTTTTGTGTACCTAGCAGTATTGCAGGAAATGATGATTGATGTAGCATTGATTCTTCAGCGGGGTCATGAAGACCCAAAGCTTGCTCTATCGGCGTGACTGCACTCTTTGTATTTAACCGGTTGCTTTGTTCGAAGAGAAATGTTGAGCAAGTGTGTAGGTACCAGGGCTCTTGAGAAAAAAAAATCATTAATCGGCAGCTCGGTCATATTGACCCTTTAAAAACTGGCGTTTGGAGGCTATTCCGATACCTTTTGAACTTGACTTAAAAGTGCTCAGTAATTTTTGTCTAAATTTTAAAAAGATATAAAGTTGTGAATCCAAATTCTTTGAAATTTTTTAACCTCTACCTTTAGAATAAAATAAAGTGATTAAATGTGCAGGAAGAATTATAAACTAAAATGATATTTTTTAAAAATTAAAAAGAAAGGAGGTAGCAATATTTAATATCAACGTATGTAGATACGCTGGATAGTTCGATATAAGATGGGAGAGGAATCGGCCTCCCTTAAAAATGGGGTCTCCCAACTTGAGGCCGGAGGAAAAAACAGTCGAGGGAATAAATTGAAAGGGTCCAAGAGTGCCCTGTCGGCCTTTATCTGTACTAGAATACCTCTGAAGAAGTTTGCTGAAAGCCCAATGGAGGCCGGTAGATGTATTCGCCCTCCCCACTTATGGATCAACCCACCCTTCCCTCACCACTTGCGTGAGTATGAAGCCAAAAATAACAGCCTTTAACGTTTGATCTGACTCTTCTACTCTTCTACATTACTATTGTTTTGGATTGCTGGTTTTTTCAATTATTTTGGTCCACAAAATAATCAAAGATGGATGTCCAATGATGTGAAGAAATAAGCCTCCCAAGTTCAGACTTTCTTTTCAAAAATTTGAACTTTTTGGCTGCTTGTCTAATTTGAGGACTTCAAAGCGTTCAAAGCTGCCTTACCTATTTTAAATTTTAATTCTTCATTTCTTTGAATACTCTGCAAAAAGTTGACCTAAAAACCGTCAAGAAAATCCTAAAATCCTGTTAAAAATTGAATTGTCAGACCAAAAATATTAAATAACGCTCTAAAATCTTTCTTGAAGTTAAAAAAATGAAATTCTAGGAATATAAATATAAGAAAACTTATTGAAATCCCCTAAAATTTGTATTTTTGGGGGGGAAAAGGCGAGGAACTCGGTAAATTATGGGTGTTTCTTGGACTAAAACCTATAAAAACGCTCGAAAATCCTGTTAATTTACTATTTTGTGTTTGACTTATATAAAGCTAAAGTTAATAGACTGTACGCACCCATGATTTTTATAGAATTTTTAAATTTCTCAATGTTAATTTATTGTGATACTCTTGACGTATGGTATTTATCAACGAGCCTTCTAGGAACAGGGTGAAAAATTATGCCGAAAGATTTTTATATGGAGGGCCATGTTTTCCAGAGCATTGCGGTTCATTAATTTTATTTTTTTGTTTTTCCTATTTTATTTTGAATACGTATTTATTCTTTCCATATAATGAATTACCATTTTGAGCACAAGTGATTACGTCGTGCGGGAAACCCGCCGTTTAGCCAAAAAGTTGCGCGAATCCGGCTGCGCTGTCGAACCGAACTTTCGCCTGGGACCCCGGAGCAAGTCGATACAATGTTAAGGCCGTTGCCTTGGCGACAAATAACTTTGCGCCATTCCGTTGTAAAATATTGTTATACCTACCTACTTATAACTTACGCACCGGTCCACATTTTAATAACGAGAACGAAGAAGAAGAGGGAGAAGAAGGTTCATTAAAATTTTTATTGAAAGACCCTTGTAAAATATGAGGGAATTTAGGGTTAAATTAATTTATTTTTTAATCACACGTTTTTATAATTTCAAGTCTTCCCCAATTTCATACAGCCCTCAAAAATCTAGTAAAACGGTTGTTTCACGGCAGAAAAGTACGGAAAAATGAACATTCGGTAAGACAGGGATTTTTTGCACCAGAAGACCTGGGAAATACCAAAAAAGTTGTTACTGGGCCAAAGTTCTGGTGGAAGCACTGTTTACTCGTCTGACTGGCCGCGGTACTTCTTGTCCAAAAGACATAGGATGCCTCAATGCTTTTCAACAGTTTTGCTCTGGCTTAAGTATTTTTAGACCTAAAATTTACATTTTTTTTACATGAGTTTCACCGTTTACAGTGTTTTTTATCCGGGTTCAAATTTTTTTCTGGCCATGTGGAGATGCTTAGCCTTAAGGTACTCTGTGCAGTGAGCAATCTAATCTACTATCGATAAATCGAGGTCTATAATAAACATTTTATCAAACCAGAACAATGTGGAAGTACTTTGCTGTACCTACCAGGGAGAAAAATTGATGTTGGGCTTACTGACCTCGGACAATTCCGAGACGCCTTTGTTTTTGAGGAGTTACCCTTATTTATTTTCCGTTTCCCTCCTCTTCCCTATTCGTAATCCATGTTATGGGACAGCTTCTCCAGACCACACACGTCTTCAGATTTTCCCCTCCATTTCTAACCATCCTTAAAGAAGATTAATCGTTGCTAATCCTTTTTATATATTTTTTTTACATCGAAAAAGAAGGACTCGCTGAAAATATCTGAAGCTTTCATCGAACCCGTTTTCTAAGGGTAACATAATTTTCACGGAGATTATGTAAATTCCTTCTTTAATATTTTTTTCATTATGAAAGATTTAAAATAAGTGTTTTCTAGGCATTTTGTTGAATATTTTATAAGATTCCTTTTCAGGATCTTCCTGAATAGATAAACCTTTTTAGACTACGAAAATAAAAGAGGACCGTAGGGTCCGAATCTTTGTAGTCGTTTTAATCAAATTTGATTTAAATATGTAAATCTTGCATTTTCTTATTTTTTTTTAACCAACTCTAATTTCTGTCAGGCTTCTGACAAATGATAAATTTCATGGTGGAAAAAAAAAGTTCTCAGCCGTTGTCCAGATGTCACTAACTATAAGTTTCCTGTATGAGATATTTTACGCTTCAAAATAATTTTTATATTAAAAGGGGGGCTTAGAGGAAGTCAATTAGTAAATAAAAAAAATTGATGTGCTGCTTTTTTTTTTGTTGGTTGGTCGGGTTGCCTTTGCGCTAAAAGGAAATAAAAAAATGTATTGCTTTTTATTTATTTATTAAGAAATAACTGTAGGACCATTAGGTTTCGTATGAATTTAAAGTATGTACTGGTCTGGAGCTGCCCCTGACGGGAACTTCCTAAAAGAGAAGGTATAATATGGGGGGAGGAAGTATAACGGAGGGGAAAATACGTAAAAAAATATAAAAAGTGATATTCTAATTTTTGTTGCGTATGTATTCCGCAAGGAGCTTGATTTTACTAATAACCAATAATGGAGGAAGAATGACTGTGATAACGGTTATCTCACGACGCGTTTCGGCTTAAAAAGCCTCGTCAGGTGAGCTATTCCCTCTGTCACAATCATTCTTCTTTTCACTGTGAACCCTATCACCGAGAGGTTTAGTAGACACAGCGGGAAGCTCGAAACAAACAAAGAGAACGGTGGCGGCGGTGAGCTTTCCCGCTGTGTCTACTAAACCTCTCGGAGATAGGGTTCACAGTGAAAAGAAGAATGATTGTGATAGAGGGAATAGCTCACCTGACGAGGCTTTTTAAGCCGAAACGTGTCGTGAGTTACCCGTTATGACGGTCGTTCTTCCTCCATTATTGGTTATTACTGTTATTAGTAAAATATAAAAAGTATTTGGTAGGATGAAAATCGTGCCAAAGGTCCGGCCTTAATTTTTAAAATTTGAAACTGACTTATTTCTACCATTTTTTCTATATTTAAAAAATCGCTCCCGAGAATTTCTCTCTCAATCATTCAGGAAAATAATGTGAAAATTTGGAGCAAAGCGGTTTTATTAAATTTTTCAGGTAGAAAAATGGTCTGCCGTAGGGGTGTCCTTCTCGTCCGTGATAAACTTTTCATATTTCTTCCTAGAACAAAAAAAAATTCTAAATTAAAAATTGCACTTAATTTCTTTTTCAACAAAGTTGGTGTGAAAATTTGGTGAAAATCAGTGGAGTTTATTTTCTGCAGAATCTTAAAATTTTAATAAATAATATTCACACTTTAAAAAATAGGCTATAATTTACTTTGGAAAAATAATTTTATAGGAATATGGGTATAGGGGATACTGCTAATTTTATTTTTTAATTATAAGTTTCACTCAAAAGATCAAATTAAATGTAAAGTTCATTGGGAAAGAAACAAAAAATCATGGTCGGAGGGACGCTGGTAGATATCGGATCCTATTGGGCGTGTTTCATGGCCTCTCTCTCTGCCATCTTTCCCCCACATCTGCCTTCATCCATCTGAACTGAAAAAAACGAAAACATTATTATTATCCAAGAGTAATAAGTCCGTAATTAATTATCAGGTAATGCTTTAGTAATAATAAAATATTGTTTCTATTGGCGTTTTTAATGAATGGAAAAGAATAAAAAAAAAAAAGGAAAAAAGGTTAAGTGTCGTTTATGTAAATTGACATGAATACAGCCATTCATACAATATTTTATTGCGGTCGTTACTTAACCTCGATTTATTTTACGCTTCTCTCGCCCGCTAACCTTCTGCCCGTGAAGCGGGGGACCTCAGACAAAAGAGACCTGTTAATTTTACGATCGGGAAACACGTTTGAAAAAAAATTAGTTCTTTAATTATTTTCGGAATCATTTCAAATATTTGGTCAATTTTAATTGTTCACTGGCGAAAATGAGCAAATCCTGAAAGAAAAAAGTTAATTTTATCTCGTTTTTCATTTGATTCTGACTGAACAAAGGTCTGAAAATATCTTACAAGTCTTTTGCCAAAAAAAACCCTTGAAATAGAAGCCTATTTTTATTTATTTTTTATTGCGTTTGTCTCAAAATTATTGTGAAATCGATCATAATGTAAAACATCTAAAAAAAACGAGTTTTTTTTTGGTATTAAAAAAACGAAAAGCTTTCCCTTATTAGCCTCAATTTTAAAACCCTCTTTCGAATCCCGCACTTAAAAAACCCCTTCCATGAATAACAATACAATTACCATTTAAATCAATCGATTTGTAACCTCGGGTAGATAAAAATAAAAAAAGGATTGAAGACAGAAAAAAGCTCTTTCTGGATATATTCTCCTATCCAATCTCAACGGATTTGAATACAAAAAGGACTTATTTAGCATAAAGTTCAAAACCAGATATTTTTTTTCTTAAAACAAGATGGAAACTCCGGTAGTCATCTCATTAAAATTTTTATCGCATATTTTAAAAATAAATATTATTTAATAATCTTGTCCAATCGAGGTTGTAAACATAATTTTCTAGTTTATATACAAGAGAGCGTGTAATGAGTCTAATCTTAGCCGCTGCGGTCTTTTATAACTGGAAATTGAGTTTGAATGTTAAGATTAATAAGAGGGCAGTTTTTCTTATAAGACTAATTAGTAAGAAAATGTTTATTTGCCTTAATGAATGTTTAATTATTAATAAAATCTTGGGCATCCGGAGATTCAGCGGTCGTGACTAATTTGAGGAATTCAAACCTTGTGGTTTCTTAGAGTGTTTAAAAAGACGGAAAATTTGAGTGAAATTTTTATTAGAGAGGAAAGTAGACGAAGGAAACTGTTGGAAGTGAGTAATTGGAAAATATGGCGGAAAAAGGACAAGGGTGGTTTATGACCGAGTAATCCATCTCCCAGCGGGTTGTTGTCTGGAAACGAGGGGCGGTGAGGGTGGAGGGGTAAGGGTTGTAGTCTTATTTTATATACAGTCATGACTCGGTGTATAAAATCAGGCAGGTGTAGGTAGAAAAGAAAAAGGAAGGGGGTCCGGGGACGGTTTACAACCCCCTGTAAACTCTGTGTGTTTTGCAATTACCATAATACCGGAGGTATGTGTCTCCGTGTATGTCTGTGTTAACGGGATAGTGTCTGTATAAGACGAAAAGGGAAAAAAAATATATAAAGGAGAAGGGTGTAAAAGAGGCCCTTAGCCACCTCCCCTGCTATGGCTATATGCAGACGGAAACAAAGAGAGATAGAAGGAGAAACCCGTGCGATATGTTGTTTTGTCTTTTTATAGTTGAGGGCGAAGGGGAGGGCGGGCTGAGTTTTTCTGGCGGCGGAAGTACGACAGCTCCTTGTCAACGTCCGTCTCCCACCCTGCCAGGATCGTCACACTGCCGCCTCTTAGGTAATAAACAAATCTCTCATTTTCTTTTTAGCCGGTTAGTGAACTTTTCAAATTGATAACCACTATGGGAACCTTCTTCCACAGCTGACACGTGGGGTACTTGACCTAGTCACGGTTTACTTTCATTAACCATAGAATTTTCCGTTTTACACTCATCCTAATCATCCTACCGTCTTTAAACCTGTTGCTTTTCAGCAGCTCTTCACCTACTGGGTGGTCATTTCCGCCATAGACGCAGACCGGGCTTACTCAGTAGACATTACTCATCACTAATTGCCTAACTAACCGGACCCTAATCAACGATTAGGGCTCTTTCACCGCAATCGACTGTCACTGATTTTCTGATTAGCGCAATCTAACATTTACCTCTTCTTATCGTATAATTTGGTAAATTAGGTTCCTTATCCATGAGGCACAACACAGTTCTGATAGAACTCTAAGGATTTCAGGGATTTCTTAATGGTGGGGACCTCTCATTTTATGCTGGGCAAGAAATTCCATCTAAAACCCGAGTTCCTCCATTCCAATTCTGCCTCAAAAGGAATCCTTCCGATTTCGCGACTTATTTTAAACGTTCTTTTGGTAACTTATTTGAAATATTTCGCCGGAATCTGTTAAATCTTTAAACGGCGAGGGGAAAGGCGCTTTAAAAATGGAAAGGGGGAGAGGTTGCTAGGTATAACAGAATAACGGAGGTTACATTTCATTCTCACTTTTTATTTTTAGAAGTAAACAACTTTCGCATCTACAAAAAGTAAGTAAAAACGCTACCTTCTTACGGAGAATAATTATAGAAAGGTTCCTAAATGGAGTTTATTTCTAACAAGAATTCCTTCTATTTTATTTGGTTTATTCGAAGCAAAAACGCCATTTGTGATTAAATGATCGAATAGTCGCTTCGCGTTCCCCGAAATTCGTTCATCATTTTGCATAACCCGTTTCTCATCTTAAACTAATGGCCTTTGGGAGAGAAGAGAACAAGGATAAAAAATCACATCTTGAAAATATTGTCTTTTTTAGGATATCAAGGAGCGATAAAGAGTGGAAGGAGTGGGGAAAAAAATGTCTCTGAAAAAGGTCGGGGAACGAAAAACGACTTTTCACATTCCAAGAGCCCTCCGATACGTCCATATTCGCCTGGATCGATTTATTTAATCTGGTCCTATCTTTTTAAAATATCCAAAGCGGCTTTTTTTTCTTCTGAACCACGTGGGTGCTCTTTTGACCTTATGCTACATGTGTGTTTTATCTTGAGAGTCTTTGAAAATAAGGGTGCGCAATGGTGTCTTATTTAACTTGGAAATCGTGAGGTATTAAAAAAGGTGAGAGCCGAAGGATGGGAACGTCACGATCCCTCCAGGGATTCAATTAACGATTCTGGGGCCGGTCTCTCCATTCGAATCTTCCCTTTAAACACACACCTCGCAGGAAATCCCGTGACGTGAATCTCAAACCATAAACAACTTGAGGCAAAGAAAAGGGAAAAAAAAAGTTTTCCCCTTATACATATGTTAAGGCTGTTGGAATCTCGTAAAAAGAGGTGGCGGAGAAAATAAAGTAATAGCTGAGACTTGCGACACCCTTTCAGTTGACAACCCTTTTTTTATCAGAAGCCTAAGAACGATAAAAAAGGAAGAATTCGCCTCCCACTTCATGGTCTGCAGAGCTCACTTAGGCCATTCACTGTATTCAAGCAGATTTTCCCCGTTAGGTAATGATATTTTCCATTGATTGTTGCCAAAATCAGAGCGCGTTGCGTTTTCCCCATTGGCTGAGTATGCACAAGACATTGTGGATAAAATCTGGTCAGCGGAAAGATATTTAAGCCCACATAATCATGGAAAACACCTTAAAATGGGCTTTTCTTTTTTTAAATTTCTTAGGAAAAGCCCAAAATATGCGATCCTTGGCCGAAAGAACTGCTTCTCTGAGCTGTCCTTAGTCTTCTCCGCCACCTACCCTGGAAGAGGGGGCCGTTTTTGTGAATTGCGCGAAGTGGTTTTGATTACCCGCCCTCCCTAGGTAACCCACTGCCTCCTGGATTTACCTATATTTAAGTGCTTGAAATTTTCCCTTTTAGTTTGGTGAGATTCAATCGATCGTAGTTGCGTTGGCATGAAAATAAATTCAGAAGACATCCTTTTTCTAAATTTTATTGTTGGGAAGTTATTATAGGATGAATCGTTCACCTACGATGGATTCACAAATAAAACAAGTCCTGATTTGCTTGCAAATTTTTCCCTTCAACAAACAACACCATTTGTATTCTTATTAAGCGGAAAAAAAGCCGATCTATGAGGAAAATGTGGAAGCGAGTAGGCGTGTTTTGAAAACGGTTTGGGCGGGGATTGCAGAGGTGGCGTCCCGGAGGGGTTTTTACAGCCTGCGGGTTTCTCCTTACCAACCCCGCCACCCCGTCCTTTTTTTGTGTGGTCGGGGAGGTTTCTTTTATTCACCCCCTCCACGTCAAATCTTAAGGAAGGGGAGTTTTTCAGTGAAAATCGATGGCCCCCCTATAATTAAAGAATAGCCAAGCGGGGGTGATCTCTCTAGGTCACGTACTTATAACCTAAAATTTTTAAAACTTACAGCAGACCGGTGATTATGGCCAACCCTTCTTAAAAATTTTCACAAAATTAAAAGTTTATGCTAGACTCAAGAAGTAATTTTCTCTAGTCAAACTTTTTAATAATCAAGTGTGCCCTATAAACATAAATAAAATCCAGCAAAGAGCTAATCAAAATTCAAAGGGAGTACGTATTATAAAATTATAGTTGATAAAACTGGGTGGAGTCCGACGGCAGCGGTCGCTGTGGAGAGGAGCGGGTATGAAAAGGAGGTTTTCCCTTTAACTTTCCTCTCGGAGAACGGAGAATATAAAATATTTTATGCAAAAAGGAGATTACTCGTTTTTCCGCGTACTTTCAGAATTTTACCCTCCACTCCGCCAGTCGGGGATCTCGTCTTAATTAAAGACCCCGGGGGAAAATTAATATCCTATTCGAATTTCCCAACTTCAAGTTTGAGTTAGTGCGGTTTTTATTAGGTTAAAAAGTTTGCTTCGAAAAAAAACCTTCTAAACTTTCTGCTTATTTTTTTTGAAAAGTCCCTTACAAACAATGAATGTTAAAAATATCAAAGTCCATCAGTGCTCTGCAGTCTGCACCGTCCCCTGAAGACATGGAGGAAAGGCTGATTAATGAAGGTTTTTTTGCTAAAAGGTGTTTCTTGCCCAAAATTGGGTTCCTAAAATCCTAAAATTAGAAGTAAACGCCAAAACGGGGATTTTTGGGCTTATAAATTGGAAAAGTTAGTGTTTCTCTAGCTAGAAGGGGTCGCAAATTTCGAAATCCTCGTCGTCTGTCTTCAAAAAGAGTTTAGAGAGTTTTGTTTTATTTTGAAAAAAGTATAAGGCTTTAAAGTTTTATTTATAGAATCGTTTTAGTGGAAAATAGAAAGGGTAAAGTGTATTAGGTCGTTAGGAAGGAGTCGCAGCTGTTGTTTTCAACCTTTGGCTTGATTGTTCCCCCCTCGGAGTCGTGGAAGGTAGAAACGTGGGTCGTTTTCTCGAAGGAGAGAGAGCTCAAGGATCACGGTTTTTAAGTGAAGAGACTATCTTCCCTCCTCCGGGGCACTTAATCTATTGCCCACTCAGAGGGACCTCGTTCAATTGCCCTTATCTTCTCCGAGTACTTTCATCAAGGACGCGAAATATGGAGGCGGTGGGGGGTGTTTGAAGGAAATTGAGTGAGATATGTATTGACAAGGGTTATTCTGTTTACTCCAATCTACGAACCCGCGAACCCCTCCACAATTTTCCGAAAGGTCGCAAACACGTGCTCGACATTTCCTCCTCTCATATCTCACGCTATAAAATGACACCTCTATTTTCGTAACAGATAAACCTTGATGGCGAATTTCATTTGAACTTTCAAGTCTCCCCTTCTATCTTCAAATCTATCATTGTCATACCCCCATTTATGCTTTTCCGCAATCATCTCAAACAAATTGATTACCTCTTTGCGCACTCTAATTTTTGTTCTTAACTCTAAAATCAGTTTTTGCATTGAAAAAACAGCAGAACATTCTCGAAAATGGTGATTCATGTTATAAAAATGGGGGAAAAGTGGCAAAAAAAGTTTTTTAAAAGAGGTTTCTTCGACAAAAGACTTTAGAGAGCACCCGAAAAATGGTGTTTCTTGGCAGAAAGACCGAAAAGTACGCTTGCCAAAGCAAAATTGGCGTTTCATGCGATATAAAAAACGAGGAAAACTGCCGGATATCTGCTTAAAAATGGGTTTTCAGGCCATTGAACCGCAGGGAAACGCCCAAAAAGGGTGTTTACCTGACCAAAAACTAGAAAATTGTGTTTCTTGGCAGAAAAGCCGAGAAATTCGTTTTCCAAAGCAAATATGGCGTTTCATGCGGCTGTAAAAACGGAGGAAAACTGCCGAAAAGCTGCTAAAAATGCTTTTTTTTTTTAGTCTGCAAATCCGTATGCAAATGGGTTTTTACCGAACTAAAGGCCGTAGAAAAACGATTATAAAAGAGACTTCGACAAGAGACTATAAAAAGCGTCCGGAAAGTGGTGTTTCTTGGCAGAAAGACTAAGAAGTACGCTTGCCAAAGCAAAAGTGGCGTTTCATGCGGTATAAAAAAGGAGGAAAACGCCCGGATATCTGCTTAAGAATGGTTTTTCAGGCCATTGAACCGCAGGGAAACGCCCAAAAAGGGTGTTTACCTGACCAAAAACTAGAAAATTGTGTTTCTTGGCAGAAAAGCCGAGAAATTCGTTTTCCAAAGCAAATATGGCGTTTCATGCGGCTGTAAAAACGGAGGAAAACTGCCGAAAAGCTGCTAAAAATGCTTTTTTTTTAGTCTACAAATCCGTATGCAAATGGGTTTTTACCGGACTAAAGGCCGTAGAAAAACGATTATAAAAGAGACTTCGACAAGAGACGAAAGCGCCCGAAAAGTGGTTTTTCTTGGCAGAAACAAGAAGTACGCTTGCCAAAGCAAAAGTGGCGTTTCATTCGGTATAAAAAGGAAGAAAACGGCTTAAGAATGTTTTTTCAGGCCATTGAACCGTTGGGAAACTCCCAAAAAGGTTGTTTATTGGACCAAAAACGTTAGAAAATGGTGTTTCTTGGCGGCAAACAGATTTTGATTTAGGATTAAGAATTTGAACGGAAAGTGCGCAAAGGAGAAATGGCATAAAGGAGAAATGGCATCTAACGAAATCCACGAGGGCTTATTTAAAAAGGTTTTCAACGTTCCTAAAAAACGGTATACTATAAAAATAAACCCTTGAAAATTAAATGGACATTAGGAGTTTTCAATTAAGGAGGACTCGAGAAGATAAGGGTTTTTCTCTTTTGTTTCGATTAATTACTTCCTTTTTAGTACTCAACCCTATTTTATGAACGGAGGTGAAGAAAAATCCCCTTTTTTGATCCATAATTGGACCCTGTTAATATTAATAGCCTTTTAAAACTTCCATCAAAAGCCCCCAACCCGTATCAAAATTTCATTTTTCTATTTAAACTTTTTTTTGTTTTATGTTCTTTTCAGGAGGGGGAAAAATGTCTGAAAATAACATTCAGTATGGATGATAAATTTCGAATAAAAAGACCGCGGCCTTCGTAATTTTTCTACCCCTTTTTCCGCTCAGTTAGACGTCAGCAATATTCATATTTTTTTCATGGCCCCCTACATTGTAGATCATTGGGAAAATCCCAAACAACGTTTGTCATTTAGTTCTAATGGCGCAGAAGAAAAAAAAGTTCAATTCGGTTATGCTAAGTCGAAATTTTTTACTAGGCATAAAGTTCGAAATATAAACAAAGTCTTAAGAAAAAAGCTTTTTCTTAAAGAAATTTTATTTTCAACCCTCTCGCCACCCCCTGGGTTTTGCGGAATTATGCAAATTTCAAACTTTATAGCTCGTTCTTGTCTACAGAGATTTTTTTTTTTCTCTCGTCTTGGGAAGACTCTAATTACGGACTTCACTCTGAACTTTTGGAATTACCGAGATAAGTTATACGATTTTTTTTCTTCTTTTATACCCCGAAACATCATAAATGAGAAAAAGCAGAAAATATTTTTTTAGGGTATTCCCTCCTTTGAATAAACTTTTTTATATTTAAATTTTTTTAATATCATAAAAAGGCGTGGAATTTTATGTCTTAAAAAATACCCATTTTAAATATAAAACGTGGAAGGTAAATAAACATTAATAAACCTTTTTTGGTTCATTTTCTGATTAAATTCTCAGGCATTTTGCAAAATTTTTAATAAAAAATTTTCTTTTCCAAAAAGGTCATTTTTAATTATAATTTAAATAAATCCTAAAAGGAGATGGAGTAATGAAACTATTTTTAATATTATATCAAGATAAACGTATTAAAAATAAATCGCTAAGTATTTTAACTTAAACATTATTTTCTCGAGAAATGGAGGATAAAAATAAGATAAAAAATGTCAAGCTTCCCCCTTCCTCATATCATCGATCTTCTGTGGAATGCGGTATCGGTGACATGCTTGTCAGGGCTGACGAGAATCAAAACCGGTTCTTTAGTCTCCCCCGTCGTTTTAAATGGTCTGAAAAAAATGGCTTCCAATCGTTTATTTAAATATCGAAAGGAAAAAAAACAAAACCCGTCAAGAGAATTTGGGTTTTTGTCTTAGCGGCCGTTTTGAAGAAAATAAGCTTATCTTTCTGTGGACTGTAATTAAAATTGGATGAATTATGACGTTTTTGTCGGGTCAGTCGTTAACCTTAGCATTTGCAATGGAAAAACTTGATGGCAGTTCGTTAGTAAACCGAAAAATCGGCTTTAAGGGGGTTTTCAGACGGAAAGCTGAAGAAAACGCCCAAAAATCTGCTGTTAAGGCAGTTTCTCTGACGAAAAACTTATTGAAAATCTAGAAAATGAGGTAAAAATGAAATTTTCGAATATAAAGTCGGCTGTGAAAGTGGTTCCTAGGGCGAAAGATTAAGGAAAACTCCCAAAAACGGGGTTTCTGTGACTACTAATCAAATAAAACGCCCCAAGTCCGTTGGGAAGGGTATTCGTGCACAAAAACCATGGAAAAAGCCCCAAAAAATAAAATTAAAATTTGAAAGTAGTTTTTGGGGACATAACAATGAAGGAAAATTTCCTGAAAATGTTTGTCGGTCTAAAAATCAAGAAAATCGCCGAAAAATGCCGTCAAAAAAATGGGGTTCTCGAAGGAATGACGGTAGAAAACGAATATAATTCCTGTTCTTAAGGATTTCTTGGCCAAGAACCTAAAAAAACGCCTAAAAATTTGCTTGAGAAAACGTAAAACAAAGTAAAGCTGCCGAAAATCCGGTTTAAGGGAACTTCTTTGACTTAAAATCAAGGAAAACACCTGAAAAACCTGCAAAAGTAGTGTTTCTTGGTCGATTAACAGACGAAAACGCCCGAAAGTCCTGATTTTTGTGGACAAGAAGCCAGGAAAACTATCGCAAATCTTCGATAGTAGTTTTTTGAATCAAAACCTATAAAATTTCGCCAAAATCCGATTAGAACGGAACTTATCCGACCAAAATCCTGTAAAAACGCGTTTTTCGCCAGAACAATCGACCGAAGTCAAGAAAAAAAATTGTTTTTCAGACGAACGCCCGTGGAAAACGTCAGAAAATTGGTTTGCAAAGGATTTTCTTTGACGAGAAACCGAGAGGTCCCCCATAAGTACGCCATTGTTAAAAATGGCTTAAAAAAAGATCATATGCGAAATAAAAAGCCTTTTTATATAATTTTTTGCGTTTTATGATAGATATTTCCAAGAGTATCTATACGACGAGTATATGAAATATTCAGGGGATTAAGGCATGCCTGATTAAGTCAGGTATATCAAATTATCTCACCTTATCGCGGGATGAGCTATGAAGTTGTGAAAGGTAGGAAGGAGGGTGAGGTTATAAGATGGAGGGTGGTTAAAATGCAAAGAGGTCGCCTCGGATAGAGACTGGGAGAGGCGGTATTAAAAACGTGATGTTACCCCGACCACCTTCACTTCACCTGTATAATCCACCTCCGGGTTTATATAGCGAAAGGTTTTTTTTTGCCCTCCCTCGTGGGAAATGGAAGTTTCCCGGGGCCGGCCGGCATGGAAAAAGGGCGGGCGGAGAGGCAGTGAAAGAAGGCAAATTGCTACCCTCCCGCATTTACCCCGTCCCGGGCCTTAGGAAATAACTCGGCGACGTGCTTCGAATTCCCAACCTTTGATAAAACTTTTAACCCCCCGCGACCAATTATTCAACATCCTACTTTTTGTTACCTTTCCGTATTTTTCTATTCGTGAAAGTGCACCTTAAAATTTTACTACATTTTTTCAGAGCCCCCGACTCTTTTGAAAAATTTACGCCTCTAAAAAAAGGTTCGGAAATCGGAATTCGACCCGATTAAAAAACACCCCCGCGTTCCTTGTTCTTTCTCTTTCTAAGAGACCGCAAATAAACCGTAAATCAGTTCCACCCGTTTCACTGTTAGCGTGCCTTCACGAGGCGGTGTTAAATTTATGACCCCTTCGAGATTCTTCCTTCTTCCCAGATTCGAAATCCGAAGCGGGCGGGAACTTTTTTAACCCGAGCCATCACTCTTTTTCAATGTCCCTTCGGTTCCTTTTAAGTGGTTAAGCGTTTTTACTATTTAGGGTAATTTGGTTCCCATGTTTTCGTATTTTTTTTAGGGGGAGAAAAAAAAAACTTTATTTCTTTTATTTTCAATACTGAATCTTCTTCCCGTTGACATAAAACGCGAAAAAACTCCAAATGTTTATTTTAGTTTAAAAAATATATATTTATTTTCTACTATCTAATCCGACTGACCCAAAGAGACGGAGGCGGGAACGGGAAGCGACGTATCCCGCTGAGCAATAAACTGGGGGCGGAAAAAAAGTCCCGAGGAAAAGAAAAATAAACTTTTTTCACTGTCGCGCTTCGAGTTTAATCGGGACAAATAAGTCTGGGGTACTGAAACGGGGAGATGTTTTCTCCCATTCAAATTCAATTGGAGTGGATTGAAATCCGGAGTAAATTATATGGTTTAAAAAATAAAATTATTGCTTGGGAAAAACCGAGTCCTGCATTTTTAAAATTACTTTCTTCTTATTTCTCTATTATTAAGGTTATTGTTAATATAAATTTAAAACAACCTATTTGGGATATTGTTTTGAGTTCAAAATATGCATATACATACGTAAAATCGGAAAAAATGAGAAGAAAAAACCGGTTAGATTCTAACCGGTAGAAGAATGTTATAGCCGAAAAAGTTTAGCCCCTGTCGATAAAGTGGCGTTTTCCACGAATTTTCTGGCCTAGAAACATCACTGCGTTTAACAACCTTTTTAACAGGTTTTAAGTCATCTTCCTCGATTTTCTGGTGTAGAAACACCCGTTTTATCAGGTTTCCGGGCGTTTAACACCTTTTTACCGGGATTTTGGTCATTTTTCTCGATTTTCTGGTGTAGAAACACCCGTTTTGTCAGGTGTCCGGGCGTTTAACATCTTTTTACCGGGTTTTTGGTCACTTTCCTCGATTTTCTGGTGTTGAAACACCCGTTTTATCAGGTGTCCGAGCGTTTAACATTTTTTTACCGGTTTTTTTTTTGCAATTTTCCTCGATTTTATGTTGTTGAAACACCCGTTTTGTCAGGTTTCCGGGCGATTAACATCTTTTTACCGGTTTTTTTTTGTCATTTTCCTCGATTTTATGGTGTTGAAACACCCGTTTTATCAGGTTTCCGGGCGTTTAACATCTTTTTACCGGGATTTTGGTCATTTTCTTCGCTTTTCTGGCCTATAAAACCCCATTTTATCAGGCGTTCAGGAGTTAAACATCTCTTTTACCAGGTTTTGGGTCGTTCTTGTCGACTTTCAGGGGGAAAACACCCGTTTAATCAGTTGTCCGGGCGTTAAACTTTTTTTACAGGGTTTTTGGTCATTTTCCTTCACTTTTTGGTCTAGAAAACCCCCTCTAATCGAGCGTTTGGTAGTTCAACATCTTTTGCCGAGTTTTTGGTTGCTTTCCTCGATTTTTTGGTTAAAAACCTTCGTTTTAGCGGGTGTTTGGGCGTTTTAACATTATTTTTTAGCAGGTTTTGGAGCTAGTTTTAATCTCATGTTTTGAAAAAAATATTAACAAAAAATTTTGAACAGTAAAAGAAAGAGAGGAAAGAAAAAATTCAAGGGAGGCCTTCTGTTTCATAAGTTTTTCACATCCGCCGGTTTCACGGAAAGTGTTGTGTTTTTTTTCCCTCTTTCCCCTTTTCGTGTCCCGTTCATAAAACTAGCAGAGACCTCCGCCTGGTGAAATTACGACTCGTCTAGTATTCATATTCGGGGTTCGTGCCCGTTTTTCCTGTCCCATCTTCCATATTGGCCTCCCGGGCAACCGGCTTTTCCCAGTTACGAGAGACACCCAAAGGAAATTGGCTTCCCTCCTTCTCCTCCCCCGCACGCTTCTCTCTTATTAAGCCCAACGTGGTGGCTATAAAAGAATAAAAAAAAAAAGAAAATAAGGTAGGCGAAATGAGTTTTAGGTGAATACATTATAATGCGATTTTCTCATTCAAACCTTTTTTTTATTTCCTTTTTTCTTATAAATAAACTACCCATCCTTTTTTATAGTTCACATTTTAAACCTAATTAAGTAGTCTGGCACAAAATATGAGGCCTAATTAAAAAGAGGTGAAGATAAAAAGATTTGGTGTCCCCTAAAAAGTGACAAATTGCGACTTTCACCTGCAGACAGGTGAGAACGGTTTTTTGCTCCTTTTTTCTTAAATTTGGGCTATAAAAATCTGATAATTAGGTTGCGTAAAAGTCAATGGAGAGGGAAAAAAACCTTTAGGCAAAAAAAAACCGTATTCTACCTACTGAAAAATTTGGGAAGGCAAAACGATGTTTGAAAATCTTTCCCGGATTTTAGGAACTTTGTTCAAAGAAAGCGGAAGTTTCATTGGGTAAGGTTTTTATATTTTTTATAAATAAAAGGATATTTTATTAATTATTACTCCCCTCATTCGTTATTCAATTGCCCAGTTTCTCATGCATTTCAGATTGTTAAACATAGAAAAACTTTTATGGTAAGCAGTTTTTCGAGAATAAACAAGTCGAAAGGGAGAATAAAATGTATAGAAGTCCAATTATCTCGGAAGAGAATCGTCCCGTTCGGCCCTGAATCGGTAAAAAGAATGTTTTTCCTTCTAGGAAGAAAATTGGAGGGGTTCGCCCTCCAATCCATCTTCGAGATAAGAGAGATGCGTGATCCGAAACCAAAACAAGGTGATAAACTTCTAGGATACACTCCGCCATTCTCCCAAAATGTCACACGGAAAAAAAAATCTGACGAAATCCAACACTTTATTTTTAAAAAAATAAAGGAGTTCGAAAAGGAGACTTCGATAACGATCTTCCGCCATTTCGGTCCGGATCAAATGGTGGACTAAAAGGAAGAGTCTTATTTATCGTTTCGAAGGCCTAAAAAGAGGCTTCTCTCTTTTCTTTCCTTTTTTTACAAGATGGATCCGGACCGAAATTATCTTATCTCCTACTTTCCTGACTCAATATAAAAAGCCTCTCAGGATTTCACACTAAAAGCTTTTTCCTAATTAAACCTAACACTTTTGCCACAGAAGGTATTTAACAGCTGAAAAAAATTTTTTAATAAATTTTTCTTCTAGGCACTTTTTTTACTTGGACAAAAGTGCTCGTAATTTTAGTTATCGGGTGACGACTCATGACTTAATGAAGGCTCTGTTAAACAGTCGTTTGATTGTCAGCCAAACTGTTGCCGCTAATGCTAAGTACAAATTTGTGCTCTACTCAAAAAGCTTTCCAAAAAGTCTAGTCCCATGAAAATCGGACCATCCGTTCTCGAGATATATTCAGATATTGGCAAAAGAGCATATCAAGCTACATATTGAAATATGGGAAATATCTCAAAATCTATAGGTTTTAGAGACTCGATCATTAAGTCCGAATTTGTGCTCCATTCAATGAGCTTTCCAAAAAGTCTAGTCCCATGAAAATCGGACGATCCGTTCTCGAGATATCTTCAGATATAGGCAAAGAGCATGACATCAAGCTACGGGACGATTAGTTCTCGATGCAGATTTTGGCCCAGTTGTAGTTTATAGAATTTTAGTCGTTGGCCGAGTTGGGATCATGACTTTTGAGTCGTTCCGAGGCTGGGCGAAGACATTCTTTTTTTCTTTGATTCTTACTA
The DNA here is from genome assembly GCA_014119065.1 of Orius insidiosus. NCBI lineage: Eukaryota > Metazoa > Arthropoda > Insecta > Hemiptera > Anthocoridae > Orius > Orius insidiosus. The sequence goes on from JACGAQ010000133.1 coordinate 159,550, forward strand.
GTAGGCCCAACGCTATGAGACTGCTTGATCAAATGCTTGAGAAAATTGATTCAAGCGTGATTGATGGTTTAGAAACCCATTTCATGCTAGAAGCAAGGATTGCCGTTGATTGATAGAAAGTTTGAATGACTCATGCGGATGATCAAGGCGCTTGACAGTCTAGGAAAATTCTCACCAAGCAGTGATGGAAGTCATGGCGTCTTCTACCCTAACCACATTACCGAAAACTCGGGGCAAGAATTCATTAGTTGCGTAGATGACCACTAAAACCACCGTCGTCTTTTCTTTTGCTTGTTTTTCCGCTTCACGGTAAGCAATGTTAAGGCGAGGAAGCCCAAAGTATTAAACTCGCTAAGGATTGGCTAAATACACTGCTCGACTTCTCAGCTTCGACTGCAAGCATTGGCGGTGATTGATTGAAAATTTGAATGACACAAGCTGATGATCAGTGCGCTTGATAGTCCAGGAAAATTTTCACCAAGAAGTCATGGAAGCCATGGCGTCCTTTACCCAAATCACACTTTCCGAAAACTCGGGGCGAGAATTCATCAGTTGCGTTGATGACCGCTAAGGATTGGCTAAATACACTGCTCGACTTCTCTGCCTCGACTGATATGTGGGTTTTGATCCAAATACTGAAGGATTGATTGATGTGCGCTTGAAGCGAAGGTTTAAGCATTCGATCAAGCCGCTTGATAGTCCAGAGCATTCTTGAATTTTTGCAAGACATTTTTTTTTCTTGATTTAGATGATCAAACGTCGTTAGCTAACTACTACTAAGAATCTCACGAAGGTGAGATTGCCCTTTAGGATATAAATCAGGGAACGAAAGAAACCTGAAACGTTTATATTTTTAACTTTTTTTAAAATATATTTTTGTCCCCATTTTCTCATTAGTTCTAGTATTTTTTTCACCCATTGACGTGGGAGTTTTTTTTAAAAACAAAATTTTATTTAGACAGCGACCTTCCCCTATGGGAATATCCCATTTTTAAACCTTTTTTTGCTTTTGCTACGCTCAGAAAAATTTTTTTAGAGGGGAGAATCACCTTTTGCTTGAGGAAACCTCGCCCTTTACAGTCCTAAATCCTCGATGTTTATGTTCGAAAAGACGTCTTTGACATCGAGCCAAAAAAAACTCACTGACGACCGACATGAGAGTTTCTCAAGACATCGAAATCCTTCCCACTTCCGAGATCGATGGGGGTGGCCCCCACGAGTTATTAATTTACGATTCGATACGGGCGCCGGAATTACGAGTTGTTCTTATAATTTTATAACACGCTATAAATTCTAGAAGAACTTTTACTCATGTATCCACTTGAATATTCATCTCCATCATGTACGTTAATTTAAAAAGAAAAACGCCTTTGAATATAAATTTTATAAATTTTCTAGGAGGAAATAATAATTTTAATAAAAACTCTTCTTTTCAACGTTTATCCTACGCAGAAAAAAATATTAAAAATTTTTGATGCAGAGAAGTCCAAAATTTAGAATCATCTGCCTACTAAATTTTTGATACCTTTTTGTGGCTTTCATAAGGAAAACCTAAAAAAAAGTCTATTTCGGACTAAAACCCCCAAAATTTTTTTTGGAATTTGCGCGTAACTGTCATACATCCGATAAGCAAAAGCAAGCACAATGATTAAGCAATATTTTGAGATCCTAAGCATCCATAAAAATATAGAACTGTGGATAAAAGTGCTTTTTACTTACATGTTTCTCATCTGGATTCTTCCTATGGACTGAATTCGTTCACCGTAATGACTACCGTTATGTTTACAGATATTTTTTTCACGCCCTTTAAAAAAACGGGGACATTTAAGGTCCTTTTTTCTCGTTTTCTTTGTTAACGTCGACTAAAATAGCGTAGAAAAAAAAGGGAAGGGTTGATTGTTCTGGTAAACAAGGGAACTTTTTTTTTTGCGGGCAACCCGTTAGGTCACTCACCCACATGAAGGCCCCTCTACCTGATAAATTGATGGCCCAAACGTTATAATGAAGATAGAAAATTCAATTTTATGTCTGGTGTGAAAATGACGTTATCACTTTTTGTTGCCGATTAATGTCTTGACGTTTACAGTCGATGGCGAACTCATAAATGCGACGTCACGAATCGAAAATAACACCGCACCGCCAAAGAGAAAAAAATTACTTGGAAAATGGCAAAAATAAGTAAAAATGGGTGTTCGAATAACGGGATTCTAACGTCAGGTCAGTTATTGAACTTGAACCAGTAACGTTTTTGTTCGGGTTCTAACGACCTCCACCCTTTTTCCTACTTTTACGGCCTTCCGAGTACCCTCATAATTCATCCAAATCGCTTCCTTTCCGACATTCTTCCTTTCATGATCGTCGATCGCGTACTGTTGGTTCTTTCGCCGCGATTTTTTGACATGTCTCCATTAGTAAGTATCATCCTAATTCATAACCGTTTATAAAATTATATCAAACGGTTGCTAAATGACGGTCTAGCATGCAGAATCACTACTCAAAACTAGCTTAAAATTGGGTAAAAAATTTTTAAAAACCAATACCCTACTTATTTGGGGGCAAAATTATTTAATTCCGAACAATTTGGGATATATTGTAAGTCCATATTTTTTTTTCAAAATAAGTAGTTTTTATTAATTATTATTTATTATTTTTTTAAAGGGCTTAATTTCGAGGAGGGGAAGGGGAAAAAAAGTGGTTCAGTAGTGTATGGCCGGGTTTTTCAGCCATGATGTTAGACAAATGGAAGAGCCCGGGATGGGGGAAGCCATGTTTGTCGCCGGGAGGGAAACCATTAAAGACCCCTAGACCGCCGACGGCTTTCGATCAGGTCACAATTTTTATTTAAATGCCCCCAATCGATTTCGAACGTTTCGTCATTCTCCCTTCGAGAGGTTTCCTTTCCCCTTTCTTGCGTAAGGTTCTCCGATTTAATGACTGGCAAGTTTCGTGACTTATGTCCGACCTCCTTATGTATCATTTTAAGCTCCGTTTAATTAAGTCTCCCAACGTTAAGAGAGAAAAAAATGTTTTTAAAAAATTGTACCAGCATTTTGGGGCGAAATTTGCCCCTGCCCACCCCCGAAAAAAGTTGATTATGAAAATTGTTACTTTTGGTCTATAAAGAACATTTATTTTTTTGACAGGTCAGAGACCCCATGTAATTTGAAATTAGGTTTTTGGTTCTTTTCGGCTAACATCTGTTTTAATTCAAAATTCATTATAGTTGAAAATTAAGAACTAGAAGTGACTATAAATTTCGATTTCACTTTACAGTACAATCGTTTTGTAGTCATTTGATGGACTAACAAAATTATACCCATTTCCAAAAAACTTACACCGAGGGTATTACAATAGCTTATCCTTTGTGTGAAGGGGGGGGGGGGTCCCACAGGATAGCCTACTCCATTCTTTCGAACTTTTCATTGACTTTTTAAATTTATCAGTAGTTGGGTTAAAAATTTTAACCTTCTCAAAGATACTTTATTGTTATAACCTCGACAGATGGTTTATTAAAATAATTTTTTTTCTAGTTAGTAGTTTCAAAACGATTCTCAAAGCCGCCGCTTTTTTTCCCCCAATTTTCCTGGATTTCCACCAAATTTTTTGGCCTAATTTTTCCTTCGTTTTCTTGAAAATTTTTCTAACCCGAAGAAAATCTGCCATCGGTGTTTGCCTACATTTAGAACTATTGATCATGGCTCCAGGGTCTAAATTTTGCTACTTCAAAATAAAAAAAAAAATAAAAATTATGAGGAGTGCTCTAGAACTTGCCTTACCTCAAGTCCACCAACGTCCCCACCCAAAATTTCTCAGCCAGTTTTCTTTCTTTACTAAACTATTATTCAATCAAAACTACTTCCCCATTTTAACTTCAAAATAATTTTTTAAAACAACCGCAATTATTATTTTTGGCTTTTTCTCAACTCATTACACCGAAACTAATTAGCAATTAAGAAAAAGAAGCTTGGCCTTCATATTTTTAATTTTTTTTCTTGGCTTACATCCATAACCCCCTCCTTTAAGTGATACCACCATTTAGGCCAAGACATCAAATCATAACTTAAAAAGCTATTTTTGAACCGTCGTGTTACACTATAATTATTTTAGTTCAAAAGAAAAATTTTATTTATTTTTATAAAATGAGTTTTTAAGCACTAAAAAGCAGCATAAACAAGCTTAGATTGAATTTCATCAAAACAGAGATTAATATTATACTTTACCTTGTTTTTGTTCAATGAATAAGGTTTTATTATACTCTTTTATTGATTTTTTGAACAGTAATAGATTAAAAACAATAAATTTATTTGTGCTAATTATGTTCTTTGTTAAATTGTAACGAAATTAGCTTTCTTATTTGAGAAATCGATGATGTTTGAGGGTGAAATAAAATGAAAATAAAATTATTTATTTTTGACATTTTAAAGCGTCAATTTCAACAACGAATTTATGAGTAAATGATATTTTTGGTTGATATTTTTCTCCATAAACTTTTGGAAGTTTTAGTACCTTTTCTCGATGACAGGGAGCCACACTTGCTTGACGTAGTTTGAGAAGTTGTCGGTTCGGTTCGGGGGCTGCGCTAGCGTCCAGCGTTTCTCACCTGCTCCTCCGTTTATCGATCTTTCCCTCCAGAGGACGACAAACGTCTTAAATTCACCCGAAAAGTAGAAAAACCACTGGAGGTTTAAAAAAAATTTTTTCATAGCAACTTGAAATTGTTTTCTTTTATTTTAAATTTTTAACTCTGATTCCATGATTTATTTTTTATTGGATCAATTAGTTGCTCTAAAATGTTTTTTTTAAACAATTGTTCAAACTGAGCGTTACCTCAAAAAGTCATTTTGCACACGAATGCAATTTTTATAATTTCCACATTTGCAAACAAAGAAAATTATTGCCTTTTCAAATTTCCAGCACTTTTTCCCCTGACTATTTTTCAACTTTCTGAAAGATAAAGTTATTGTGAGACCCTCGACGGACGACTTTTGAAAATATGGTTTTCTCTTCTGCGACAAAACTTTCGATTTTATCGATCTCTGTATCTGGCGCCGGCTGTCAGTCGCCCCAATTTTCCGTTTTTTCACACCTCAATTTTACAAACTGTAAAGTTCTGTCGGTTATTTCATTACCTACTTCCAAAATTTTGAGAAATTTTAGTAGTTTTTACTCTGGAATAAATTTGTTTTTGAAGAAAGCGAGATTTTTAAATTAAAATTTGTATTTATATGGGAACAATTTTTTATTTTATTGTCAAATAAACGATCCGTTTAAGCTCCCACCCTGCACCTACCGATATATCCGCTTTTCCCCGCGCCTTCTATTTATTTATTTTTCTTTTCGGATTTTTTTCTTTTACATCCATGTAATAAAGTGTATTAGGAAAGGGGGTGGACAGAAGAACTCCCGTATAGGACGGGCGGGGCGAAGAGGTCTTACCTACCAACGAACCGTGTGAACGGATATTTTTTAAGCAATTTTTTTTTCCTCCTCCTTTTACCGTTTTACGATTCCGGGCCCGAAATTGTTTCCCGAGGATTTTCCGAGAGGAAGGGTTTAGGGGGGGAAGGCAAGGAAAAAAAGCATTACTGCTTTGTCAGAAAATAAGCAATATTTTCAGTATCCAATATACCTTTGCAATAGATACCTAGCCATCAGAAAAAAATAAAAATAAAAAATAAAGAAAATAATTTTGTATTTCATTGCTATAATTAAATTCAAAAAGTTTCAAATTTTAGATGATAACTGGAAGGTCGAAACTCATGATTAGCAAAATATGTGATACATACCTAAATAAATGGACGTTTTTTAACTAAAAAACGATTAAAAAGCCAGAAACTCCGATAAAAAGGGGAGTTTTTTTGTCCCTAGACCGCTGAAAATACATCCAAACGACTCATTTTTGCCGAAAGGTCGCGAAAAACGCTTTAAAATTCAGCAGAAAAATAGCTTTTTTCTTCTTGCGGAGGCCATTTCTACAGCAGTTTTTTTTCGATCGGTACGATCCGTTACGATACGTTACGTAAGGAGGGTCAAACATCATTGTTTAAAAAATGGAGCCTTAGAACTAAAGGTGCTACTCATATAGGTACAGACTACCAGCTCTGCCTTATTCTTTATTTCTTTCCCTACAATTATTGGAAAACGCCTTGAAATCCTGCAAAAAGAGTGTTTTTTTGGAAAAATATAAATAAATCCTTAAACGGTAAAAAAATCCTGTAAATTGGCTGCTCCTTTGACAATAACCAAGGAAAACGCTTGAAAATCCTGAAAAAAAAAAGTTATTTGACTTCGTCGGACAAAAGGCGAGGAAAACTATCAAAAATACCGTAAAATGGGGGTTTTTCGACAAAAAGACAAGAAAAATTTTGAAAATCCTGCAAAAAAAGGTTTTGTGGGACAAAATCCGAAGAATTCTCCATACACTATTACGGGTGCTTCTTGGAGAAAACAAAAAGCCCCATGAAAACGCTCAAAAATTTTGTAAAAAGGGTGTTTTTTGGACGAAAAACCTAGGAAAACTCACGATAATCCTGCAAAAAAAAGTTGTTTGACTTCGTCGGACAAAACGCGAGGAAAACTTTTAAAAATCCCGTAAAATGGGCGTTTTTTTCGACAAAAAAGTGTAGGAAAAATTTCGAAAATCCTGCAAAAAAAAAGTTTTGTGGGACAAATTCCGAAGAATACTCTAAAAATCCCGTAAAATGGGTGCTTCTTGGAGAAAACAAAAAGCCCAATGAAAACGCTCAAAAGTTTTGTAAAAATTGTGTACTCTAAAAATCCCATAAAATGGGTGCTTCTTGCAGAATACAAAAAACCCAATGAAAACGCTCAAAAATTTTGTAAAAAGGGTGTTTCTTCGACAAAAAACCAAGGAAAACTCTCGAAAATCCTGCAAAAAAAAAGTTGTTTGACATGGTGGGACAAAAGTAGAAAAATACAATCAAAAATTCCATACAACTCTCGAAAATCTTGCAAAAAGAAGTTGTTTAACTTCATCGGACAAAAAACGAGGAAAACTCTCAAAAATCCCATAAAATGGGCGTCTCTTTGACCAAAAAAATCTAGAAAAATTTCGAAAATCCTGCAAATAAAGGTTTTGCGGGACAAAATCCGTAGAATACCTACTCTAAAAATCCTGTAAAATGGGTGCTTCTTGGAGAAAACAAGAAGGCCAATGAAAACGTTCAAAAATTTTGTAAAAACGGAGTTTCTTGGACAAGTACCAAGGAAAACTTTCGAAAATCCTGCAAAAACAAAAAAAAGTTGTTTGACATTGTGGGACAAAAGCCGGAAAAAACGCTAAAAAATTCCGGCAAAAATAGTTGTTTGACAGTGTGGGACAAAAGCCGAAAAAAACGCTCTAAAATTCCGTAAAAAAATACAAAAATTTTTGGACAAAATCTGTGGAAAACTGTTCAAAAATTCCTTAAAACAGGTGTTTTTTGGGCAATAAATCTACTAGAATACTTAACTCAAAAATCCTGAAATAAATTATTTTGGAAAAAATCCGAGGAAAAGTAAAAAATAGCGCAAAATGGTGCTTTTTGGACCAAAAACCTAGGAAAACTTTCGAAAATATTGTTTATTTAGTCTTTATTCAATACTTGATTTTGACTTAAAAAAAGCTGAAAAGCCTCGACTGTACTCTGAAAAAGGATTAGCCGATAGTCCGCATACTAAAGAAGAATCCAGCGGTCCGCATCGGCATGCACATTTTATGTTTTAACAGTTTTTTTTTCTGTTACAGGTACCTAGTTCGGAGTTGATCCGTAAGTAATTAAAGTAAACGAGACTTGTTTTATGTAAAGACATGAGCGATAAATCTTTGAGACTCTTTAAAGTAGTGAACCGTTTAAGCGTTTTGTAAGTGGGTTACCTACCTCCTTCAACTATATATACGAGTTAATCGAGTCACGAGCAATTCACAACTCACCGCCTCAAGTCGTCAAATATTTTATGGCCGGCACTTGCCCCGAACTCGATCAGTGTCGGCGGGTAGGGAGCAGAGGAAAAAAAAGGATGTCCTCTTTTTAAAATACGCAGTTTTAACGGAATAATTAAGATTGGATTACTGCGACAGGGTTATTCTCCAAAATATTCCTTGAACTTTCGCGGTCAAATAGCCCACCAATTAAAGACGATTTAAAATTCTAAAACGATTGAACATCTGCCTTCAAAAGGCATTTGAGTGTCTTTAATTTGTCTGGCATCCAATGGAAGAATTTTTATTTTCATTTGTTTATAATAAAAACGTCGCCCTTTATCTGTTTTCCCGCTGGGGGATTTCATTTTGAATTATTTCAAGTCCGAGAATCCCCTTTTTCCTTTGGATTATTAATATTTATAAAAGGTATTGGAAGTCTTGGGTCGAAGGCTATATTGAAAGTCCGCCCTCGCCTTTTCTCTCTACCCCGCCGCCGCCCGCCTTTTATCCTCTTCTTAAATGAAATATAACTCGGAGAGAAATAAGGGTAAGATTATATTTATGTATTCATAAATAAAATGCCGATTTCCATTCTCCGTGCGTTCTGAAACAGAAAGTTATAAAATTAGCCAACAACAAAATAAAATATATTATTATTAAACTGTCATAAATCATTTCGTCTAAAATGTAGAGAACAATGTTATTTCTTCTGATAAACGTTCTTTGCTTGAGAAGTCATCAAGTATTCACGAAAATTAGCAATGGGAAATCATTGATTACGCTAATTACATCAGTTAACAAAACGTAGATTAGCATCCAGTTTGTATTTAATCAATATTTTATCAACTATTTTGAACAAAATAAAAAATTATTGATTACGCCAACTACACGTAGATGATCTTTGTCAGTCTGAAGATTTGCCCCAATGCCCAGAGTTTGGTGGATCACCTCTATTTTGTTGGTGAAATGGGCCTTTGGAAATTGCTAAAATTTCTATTATAAATCTACTGTTCTTCTTATAACTTTTAATTTGAAAAGTAAACTCGTCAAAGATCCTTGCATCGAGCTGTTTACCAGACGGACGAATCAAACAAGAACTCAAATTATTTTTCTCCTAAGTTTTCAATCGGCCCCGGAATAAAAAGTGTCTCGCCGGACTGATGTGTTTACCCTCCCGCCGGAAAAATTCTATTATCTTTATACGGAAGGTATTATCTTTACGGTCTTCCCCGATCGTTTACAACCTTAAAAACAATATTTTTCAATAAAACAATGTAACCCAGACGGAATCAATTATTTTTGGACGCCTGCATCAATATTTCGACGTAAAAATATTCAAGAATTTTTATTAAGTAAAACAATACTATAAATATTAACGTAGGACCGGACCTTGCGACTTCTTTATATGGCTTCTGCCTAAATTTGGAAAGACAATATCGAAATATTGATGCCAGGTCAGTTTTTTAATTGCAAAGTGATAATTTAATTAAATATTTAAATTGGTTTTTTTTAATACTAAAATAGAAGATGAGGCTACGTTAATAATTTCGATTTGTATTCCGTGTACGTAAAGGGCATTAGACCTTCCTCTCCAATCGAATACGTTAGAAACTGATTCCTCTCGGGCTTAAAAGCAGTCCCTCCTCCTTTGTAATGAAAATCAGAAAAAAAAAATACGGACGAAATCCATCACATTAATTGGATCTAAAAAATTTTTTCGGCTTCCTGTGCGCAGAGTTCTGCCTTGTTTGGAACTAGACCGGGAAGGTGAATTTTTTAGACGTTCCTAAAATGCTCACTGAGAAATTCTGTTGTTCTTTGTTCGGTTTTGGAAGTTTTTTTTATCTTCCTTCTTGGATAAGTCACGTAATTTTCCGAACCTAGAGGGTTGGAAATAGGTAGGGCGGTAAATTCTCCCGGAAAATATCATCAACCGTCTTATATCCCCGAGGGTAAATGAAGGTGGGCTCCGAAAAGCCTATCAACTCCAAAAACATGAGTTGATCCCCAGACCGGAGGAGGGTAGAGTAGGAGGTACGCAATATACCCTTCCCATATAGATCCTTCCTAAAGAGAAAATGGAGAGAAAAGGATCAGTGCCGGACAGTTCTTATACCTGTGAGGAATGACTATCGGATTCTGAAGATCAATACTAGAAGAAAAAGTATTTTGATAATTAGAACATGGAAAAAACATGAAGTTATTGAATTCATCAATCAATATTCAGGCGTCCGATAAAAGCGAAATGTGTTTTTTTTATTCATTGTCCTGGTTCCTCTTGATTATTGAAGTTTTTATTCAATGTTCACCTTTTTATGATAATAATTATCCAGGGGGGTTAACGAGTTGTATGTTTAGTGTCTTCCCCTCCCCGTCGCGTTTTACCGGCAGGAGCTAATCAGTATTCCCGTCGATCTGCCCTCCTTCCACCCATTGGCCTTTCCCTTCATCATGATATTACCTTGGGAGTCCCTCGCTTTCGATAATATACACAAATAGAGGGCGTATGTATGCAAAGCGTTCCCTCCAGACGAGGATATTAGCCGGGCATTTCTATTCCGACGTACTCCCGTTTCTTGCTCTGTCGTTTCCCGGCGTTATAACAAGAAGGGTCCGACGTTTTGGACATCAACTCCGGTGGTCCGTTTTTTTAAAAAAGAAAAAAGTTCTGGAAGAAAAATAAAAATTTGGCTCGTGCCCGACAGCAGCCGTCACGTAGGTCACGTAGGAAGCCCAAGTGCAAGATTGTGTCCTCACGAAACCTTCATTTTTTTAAAAAAGTAAAATCGAATTCTCAGCCCTTATTCTTAGCTTAATAATTTTTTTTGATGAAGAGAAGAGAAAAGAGTTTATTTTTTAAAAAACAAATTTCCTCCGTGAACATGAGAGTGGTTTTTAAGCCGAGAGTGCCCCGTCGAGATCCCTGTATAAAGTCCCCTCTTTCCCGCCTCGAATATGAGACGTCGTTGTCATATCTCAAGGCGTGGAAGTATCAGGAACCTTCATCAGTTTCACCCCCTCTCATCCCTACTTTGATGGTCGGCAACAATGTGCTCCTATGATAGCCCAACGACCCCGGTGAACCCTGAAAATTGGACTTTTATAACGTCAGCATTAGCACCAGCTTACTTTTTCCTTTCACTAATTCACTCAATTTTTACAAAAACCAGTTCTTCAAGATTTCTCCAGTATACCCAATTTCCAATTGTCCAATATTCAAAGGTTCATAACGGTATCCTAAGGAGAGCCACATATCAAAACTGACAGGGTGGAATATTTTGTTTTTTTGTCAACAAAGGGTAGAAACGCAACGTTTTTCCCTTCCTTTTCACTACTTTCTTATTCCTCTCTTCCTAGTCGGAATTTTATGAGGGGGGTTTCTATGTTCTACATTTCCTCGCTTGACAGGCGGACTTCATTTACAAATAAATTATGACAAGAATCGAACATTTTAAAATTTTTTTCCATTTTAATCTTGGGATCCAATTAAAAATTCTGATTCGTTAATGGAAAAGAACCATTGTGAATTCCGTTACCCGTTTTTCTTTTGATTGGGCGTAATATTGAATAAATTAAAGAGACCACACACGTGGCTACTCGTCACAAAAATCACGTGTCATTGCGTTCAATATTAAAATTTCTCAAAAGAATTTTTCAGAGTGAAGATCACCGTTGAAATAAAAATTCTCGAAATTTTTAACCTTCGAGATTTTCAGGCAGATAGAAAAATCCGTTTTGAAATTTAAAATAACCGGGATTTCCAGTTGGACTTATGTGAATAAACTGAGATCGAGTACATAATAAGATAATTTAGAAACCAACGAAAACCAGATGTCCTCTCTTCCCCTCCTTTTCATATCCAGGGGCGTTCTGGCATCAAAACGTCTTTAAATCAATCTAAAAATAATAGACAAACGTACAGGTTGGCGGCCTCATTTCAGTATTATCCCGGATTAAAATCTGAATTATTGGCTTGGCCTTTTAAATTTAAATCCTTTCGATATTTTATTTAAATGAAGTAATTTTTTTTTATATACGCGATAATTTATACAAAGCAATTTTTTTTTCCTTCCACAAGAATTTTTCTTATTGCAATCGCGAAGAAAAACTCTATAAAAAATAATTCAATAAAGGGTGGAATTTTAAAATAAAATAAACAGACATAACGCCGCCATTTTTTTTGAAATTCAAAAATCGTTCCCGTTACATTCTTGTTCAGCGACTAAGAAAATTGTGTGAAAATTTGGTGAAAATGGGTTCAAAACTGGGGCCGTGAAGTGTTGCGGAAAAATGCTACGGCCGGCCGGCACCACAGACAAAGTTGAGATCGGTAAAGATCAATATGCAATTTGACCCTCCGAGATCTGGAAGACCCCAAAACCCGACGTGTATCACAATTATTTCTTTAAGGACGTTAAAAAAAATTTGAAAAAACTGTGGAAGACGGCCGAAGGTTGTTTTAGTATTTTAACGTTGAAATTATCCTATTTTATGAAGTTATTATATCTTTCTGAAACATCTTTTCGAATGCTTTCCACGTTTTGTCTAAAAAATACACTGTAATTTTGGCGTTTTTAGCGGTGTTTTGGTTGAGAAACATCCTTTTGGGTGTTTTCCAAGGTGTTTTGCTAAAAGAAACACACCATTTATCGTATTTTATGGCGTTTTTATCAGTCTTTCTGCCGAAAAACATCCTTTTGGGTGTTTTCTATTATGTTTTGTCCATAAAAACACTATAAACCATATCTATATGGCGTTTTTATCGGTCTTTCGGCTGAGAAACATCCTTCTGGGTGTTTTCCATAGTGTTTTGCTAAAAGAAACACTCAATTCATTGGATTTTATGGAGTTTTTATCAGTCTTTCTGCCGTGAAACATCCTTTTGGGTGTTTTCTATTATGTTTTGCCCAATAAAAACCCCATTAACCATATTTTATGGCGTTTTTATCGGTCTTTCGGCTGAGAAACATCCTTCTGGGTGTTTTGCATAGTGTTTTGCTAAAAGAAACACTCAATTCATTGGATTTTATGGCGTTCTTATCAGTCTTTCTGCCGTGAAACATCCTTTTGGGTGTTTTCTATTATGTTTTGTCCAATAAAAACCCCATTAACCATATTTTATGGCGTTTTTATCGGTCTTTCGGGTGAGAAAAATTCTTTAGGGTGTTTTCTATTATATTTTGTCTAATAAAAACACCATTAACCATTTTTTTATTGGTCTTTTGGCTGAGAAACATCCTTTTGGGTGTTTTCTATTATTTTGTCCAATAAACACACCATTAACCTCATTTTATGGCGTTTTTATCGGTCTTTCGGCTGAGAAACATCCTTTTGGGTGTTTTCCATCGTGTTTTGCTAAAAGAAACACTCCATTTATCGAATTTTATGGCGTTCTTATCAGTCTTTCTGCCGAGAAACATCCTTTTGGGTGTTTTCTATTATGTTTTATCCAATAAAAACACCATTAACCATATTTTATGGCGTTTCTATCTTTGTTTCTGCCTTCTTCCTTTCCGCGGTGTTTTATAAATTTTACCAGATTCCTGGTCAGTCTTTTAGGCCCGAATAGATAGAAGTTTGGGGCCCTTTTACCCCCTTTATCTTACTAATTACTGCATAGACTTCTTGGTATGTATAGGTGTCTGGGACCTGACTTTTTTCACCGTAATTAAATCTCATAAAATCGAGGGAAGAAAGGGAAAAAAATGCCTTTTGATATCCTTATCGTTAATGACTAATGAAGCCGGGGAGTTGTGAGTGCCATGTTTCCTGTCCCGGGAATGGGACTCTCGGAGCCGGAGGTCATGGACCAGACGCGGCAGGACGGGCACCCCCTACGCCAAACACGCATGCGCTTCTCTAAAGATCTCTAAGGCACCTCTGGCGCATGGCTTCCCCCCTTCCCCTGCCCTATTCTCTATTCTTTTCTCTCTTTTTCATTTCCCATTCTGCTTTTCACACAGAGAATCCTTCATATTTTAATTTAATTTAAAAAAAATAAACTTCATATTATCATCCTGAGACATGAATAATAATTAGTAACCCCCTGGGACAATTAACTCATGTTTTTATACATGTCTCTCCGGGGTGTCTTATTAAATTATTAAGTTTTATAGGACACTAATTTTTTTTCTTAGCAAAAATTTGTTTCTAATGAATTAAAAAAGGTCCATCATACAAAAAGTTTATTCGCAGATCTTAAATGTGGCTCTCTACTTTTTTTATTTAAATAATTAATTATTTAGTGTTTTTTTAAAAGAAAGTGGAAGTATGTATCTTATGGTTAAAAGCTTTAGAAAATATAATTTAACGTATATTACGTATAAAAGAGAGTAAATTGAGGAGAAAAAAGGGGAAGTTGGAGATGGAAGTATTTTGAGAGAAGAGGGTGTTCTCATTAACCCAGTTCGCCCTTTTGTTCCAGAAGATTGGTGCGGGGAAATCGTTTTTCTTCGTGAGGGGTCCGGAAACTATTGAGAAAATAAACCTCCCGGCTCAATCAATGTAAATGAAAGTTTTTTCCCTCGGAAAAATAAGGTTGAAGGGGGTCGGTGGTTTTTCGCCGCACCTTGTAAGTTTCGCTGGAGGTTTTTACGAGGGAGTCATCCAATTACGCCCCCGCTTCGCCCCGTCCGAAGAAGGGCCACCTTTTCGAGTTTTCCCGCACGACCGAACAGCAAACAAACTCGGGTAAACAAGAGACCTTTTCCGTCCTCCGAGAGTAAACTTCGCCCTTGTTTACGTCTTGTAAATTACACCCCCGGTTCTCTCACTGCCTCCGTGACACTTATTGCTTGCCGACTCATATTTACTGCCAAAAGGATAATAAAAGCAGAAAAAGTGATGAATTTTTTGGCTGAAAAAAATTGAAAAATATTGTCAAATTTAATTCTCCATCGTTAATTTTTTTTTTCAAATTATATACTTTATGATAAAAATTCTTTGATCCAAAAATGGCTGTGAATGATGGAGGAAAAGGTGGAATTAGCGGTCGGCAGGTGAACAAAGGGTTTATCCTCTCTCACCCGATTCCGTATCTCGGGAACGTCTTCATCTGGCGGCCGGGGGGTATCGGAGTAATCAACGTTCCTTTTGTGTTCGCTCTCTTGAATTCCCGTCGGCATTCCAAATGAAATCGATCCGATTATACATCTGGACCAATGGGAATCCTCATGTTACGTTCTCGACCTTGAACGAACGGAATCCATCTGTACCCGAGGCCTCCATCTCGCATTTTTTTAAAAACATATCTGAAAAATATCTCTGTCACTCAGTAAATATTTATTTTAAATTTTTTACAAATTACTTTTCAAAAATTTTCCGATTTAAACAGAAACTTCGATAACTTCCTGCTAGTGGAGCAATCTCAACCTAATTCTGAAGACCAAAATCGACCTGGAAAAAAATAAAAAAACAAAGATTAGTGTGTCAGCAAAAAATATATTGATATCTAAAATGGTATTGAAGAAAAAAAAAATCAAGATATTGATGATTTTTTTGGGGGAAAAATTATTACTCCTCGACGGATTGATGTAGCCTTTTTGCTGGTAGTAAATTAGCGATATTTACACCCTGTGTTTCTGTTCCTAATGGACAATTCACGATTTCCGGCCAGTACTGCATCCATCGAGGAGTTATGATTTTCTCAAATCTTAACCTAGTTATGAACCTCCCAAAAAAGTTTTTGACCTGATTTCAGCGTTTTTAAAACCAAAAAAAAAACATTTTTTTTAGAAATCAGGTTTTTGTGCTTTTTAGTCGAAGTAAATTGGTCTAATCCTTTTTTTTTAGTTTTCAGACTGTAAGTTTTCAGTTTGTTGAGACTTTGGGTTTTTGCTCCTCAAATATTACTTCTCAAACTAGTAAATAAGCTTTTATTAACATATTTCTGAATTTTTAGTATCAAATACATTTTTTAAGAAGTTTCTTTTAATATACTTTCGGCCTGCATAATTTTGTCTAGCTAAAAAAACTTTCAAAAAAAATTAGAAATGATTTTTTTGATTAAGGGTTTTTTTTTTTTTTTTTTTTAAATAAATTTTTATTTGCACATGCTCCATGTAGCCATATTACATGCTTGATTAAGGGTTGTTTGTGGTTGAATTATTAAGCTGATTAGATAACGGATCAGAGACTTTTGCAGATTAGAAATGCGGGAGAGAGAAAGAAGAAGACGGGAAAAATAAGGCTTCAATCCGCTGTCGTTTTCGCGATAAAAAAAGGGCAAAGTCGTTGACCCATTAACATTTTGCTCTCCTCTGCGAATTCGTGGATCACCTCGGACTCCAGAGATAAATTTCAACATGAAGAAAATTTTTTATAACTTTTTTTTTGTTTTACTTGTTTTAGGTAGGTACTTTTTAAAAGTGGTGTAAACAAATGTTTTGAGGTGAAAGACCCTTTTTATTTAGAGAATTCCATTTTCGTTGTTCATTTGAATAGAACTTTCACTTCCTAGTTTGACAATTATTGTAGGAAAAAAAAAAGGTTTTTACACCTGCGTAAGAATTTCATCTCAGCCTTCGTTTTTTTTTCTCTCGTTCGGACAGGTAGGAAGATGGCCGGTGACTCGATTCCCGTCGTAAGATTTATTCGATCTCCGATGGCAGGTCCAAATATGGTTTCGCTTCAAAACTTATTTTTTTTTTAATTTTCTAAAGGAATCCGCACGTTTGAATCATTTTTCTTGCCAAACGTCATTTTTCTTCCAAGGTGAGGGATTTTTATGACATCCAATATTTATAAACAGTTTTTTACTTTTTTTCTTCTTCTCCATGTTCTCTCAATTCTCACATTTCAAGATAAAAATTGAATTTTTTTAAAAATGAAGTTAACCTTACATTTTATAAAAATTAAATTTCAAAACCGTATTGAATTGAAATTTTGGGGATTATCGAGTTGCTCAAAAAATACCGCTGGAAGTTGGCTAATCCGCTTTAACTACCTCACAACTCACGTTACAACTGCGCCAAATTTATTTATTTAAAAATTAAATAGAAAAAAGGTTTTTGTGGTCAATAAATTTTTAAAAACGCTCAAAAATCCGCTAAAACGGGTGTTTCTCGGCCTATAGAACATAGAAAACTCTCGAAACTGGTTTTTCTCCAAAAACCGTGGAAAACGGCGAAAATTTGGTTGACTTATTAAGAAAAAAAAACAGGTAGTCATCAGAATCAGAAAAAAAATAACCTGAATCCAACGCCGTTGGAATTTTTAAAATTGGTGTCCAAAACTGAAAAATGGGAATTTCAAAGGAAATCCGAAAGCAGCTGATCTTGAGATCTAAATAAGGTTCCCAATCATTTTTGAAAATAAATCATTTTTTTGTGATAGAGGGAATAGCTCACCTGACGAGGCTTTTTAATCCGAAACGCGTCGTGAGATACCCGTTATCACAGTCATTTCTTCCTCCATTATTGGTTAATTATACGATTATAAATGTTCTTTCGAAATTTATCGTCTGAGAGGTTTTCTCAAATTGATTTCGGGAAAAATTTACAATTTTAGAAAAACGCTAAAATGGCCAAAAATATCTACTCTCTTTATCTCATAGCCTCTTATCCTCTGACCACCTTTGCGGAGCAGTTGACTATGCTTATTCAAATTACCCGAAATTTTGGTTATTTTAAAAGAAGGCTAAAAAAGTTCAAAAATTAGATTCAGAGTGGACGAGACATTTTTGACGTATTCCGATGCAACAGTGTCAAATCATAAAAGAAAACTTTTACACAGTTTGCCTTTCCGCTTTCGTCAAAACATAAAAACCCGCCTTCGACCCCCCCGGACTTCCACCCTACCGCGCGTATAATAATCCCGTTGGCCCGAGTCCTGGGAAATACATTTTCCTGCAACATAGATGAAGGGGCTTTCCGTTGAGGGGTAGGTCGGAAGGGAAGCCTTTCAGACCCTGGAGGATACGCACTCGCCTCCAGAATAACTTTACCTCACGTAACAACTCGTTTTTCTTACTTTTCTTTACGAGTGTCAAGAGCGGAATTTCCACGTGAGAAAAACAAAAAGTTTTATCTTGCGAGCTTGATCGCAAGTTTTAATGAAAACTTAACAAAAGCCCTAGAACAACTTTTTTTTTACTATATGAATATTATAAAAGTACCTACGTTTGCGCGTTTTAAAAATAAATTTAAAAAAGAAATTAATACTTAGTTTATATTAGCTTTGTTCCAACCGCAGTTTGATACTGCTGGAGCATGCACAGAAGGATTGGACCTCAAATTAGACGTCGTCCAAATCGTTTGTCCGTCAATTGACTTCAAATTTTACATGAAAATCCTTCTGCGCATGCTCCAGGAGTTTCAAACCAGTTTCCAACTGCAGTTGGAACAAAGCTATAACATTAAAAATTATCAAATGACGCTATCAGGCAGAAAAGCTGTCATGAAATCCCCTAAAAACCATTCCCCAGTTCTAAAAACGCCTAAATTATTTTAGAAACACCAATTTACCGTCTTAAAAAATTGAAATTGGGGTATGAGGCCTAGAGCCGAGAAATTGGGTGCCATAAATTTGCCCTAGGACGACAAAATGAAGACGAAAACAAGAATTAAAATTTTCGATTCACAAGGATCTCAAAAACCGGTTAAACCAACGTTTTTCCCTCCCTTTTAAAAAAAGAATAAAAAAAATAAGATAAGGTAAGCATTAAATTAAGGTGGGCTCCCTGTTGCGGCTTAATTGATCCCCAGACCCAATTACTCGGCGTTTTCATGCGTCGGAGTTCAGGGCGTCTAATATTTCCACATACACGGCCTTTAATACACAAGGAAGGCCTTCTTCCTTAATTATACGAGTTACAAGCCTCCCCTTCTCTCCTTTTCCTTCAGTTGGGGCTTCATTTGATATTCACCTTAGATACACGAACTCCCTGGCTTCGTAATCCTCTTAAGGACCGGTGTCTGGGCCCACTTTATTGAATAAACTCCCCTTCCCCTCTTTCACCTACGTAAATTGAAGCCACCAATCGAATTACATGTTTACAATAATAATAAAAAAAAATTATTTAAAATTCCCAAGCCATTTTTTTTCCACTCTTTTCAACATTTTGATAAACTTGATAAACACCTTCATGCTCAAGTATTCACGTCTATTATTTTTAAGCGGAACTAACAAGACTCCCTGGAATTTCTAGCGAGTTTATTTAATTTGAAGTCAATTATTTGCATCATTTCCGCTAAGCAGGGAAAATACTTATCCTAATGATGAGATTCCCTATGATAAAATTATTCATATATGCCCATTAGATACATGAAATTAATTTTTCATAATTGAAATAAGGAGTTATTTACCGAGGGGCGTATTTAAAGAAATTATTGCCCCCCTCTACATATAAAAAGAAGAAAAAAAATCATTTTTAAAGGAAAAAAACAGGTTTTTGAGCTTTTATCTCTTATGATAGAGTAAATCACTTTTTACCTGAAATTCGAGGACTTACACCCTGGGATTTTTAACCGATTAACACCCTTGAAAGTATTTTTTCTGGCCGTATTTTTATTCTGAAGTCTCCACGCCCCATATTTATCAAATTTCTGGTAGTTTTTCTCTGTTTTTTGTTGGATAAATTCGCTTTCTTCATGATTTAATGTTTTTGTTGGATAAATTCGCTTTTCTTCATGATTTAATGCCTTTTACTCTCTCTTTCGGCCGAAAAACTCCCTTTTTACAATTCTTTTGGGCTTTTCCTTCCTCTTTCGACCAAAAAAACCTCTTTTACTGGGGTTTCTAAATTTATCCTTAGTTTTTTGACGGATCTTCTGGCGTTTTTAACGGATTTTCTGGCGTTCCGTCCTTCAGGCCTTAAAACCACCTAATAATGAATTTCCGAGGCGTTTTATCTTCGTCATTGGGCGCCGAGAAACAAATTTTTATTGGATTTTTGAAGTTTTCCTCCATTGTTCGATGGAAAAAACTCTTTCCTGATTTTAGTTGGTTTCACTATTTTGATCGAGAAACTCTTTTTTCCTGTGTTTTTGTGGTCCTCCTTCCGCTTTCAACCGAAAATACTTCTTTTTGCCTAACCGACGGACAAACTCCCTATACATTTTCTGGAGTTCTCCTCCTGCTTTAAGCCGAAATTCTGTGAAAATTCTGTCGAATTTTCGTTAGTTTTCCTCTGTGCAAAATTTGACGCCTTGAGTCCCCCACAAGTTTTTTTACGGATTTCTGGCGTTTTTAACGGATTTTCTGGCGTTCCGTCCTTCTGGCCTTAAAACCCCTTAGTAATGAATTTCCGAGGCGTGTTTACCTTGGTCATTGGTCGCCGAGAAACAAATTTTTATTGGATTTTTTGAAGTTTTCCTCCGCTTTTCGATGGAAAAAACTCTTTCCCGATTTTAGGTGGTTTACTCACTATTTTGATCGAGAAACTCCTTTTTTAGCGTGTTTTTGTGGTCCTCCTTCTGCTTTCAACCGAAAATACGTCTTTTTGCCAAACCGACGGACTAATTCGCAAAATTTTTTGGATTTCTCCTCGTACTTTAAGCCCAAAAACGCGTGAGTCGAATTTTCGTTTTTTTTTTTTTCCTCGGTGCAAAATTTGACGCCTTGAGTCCCCCACCACAGATGAACCGGAGCCTTCACCTCAATTAGCAATCAGAAAAAAAGCGAAAACTGTAACTACGCTTTATATTCGTCGTTGATCAGAAGTTTCTAAAATTTTTTTTACTTTGAGTATTTTTGCCTCCTTTAAAAGCAAGCTCCTAATCCCGTAAACCCTGGTTTTCCATAAATTGTGGAGATCACATTTTGAAAGATTTTGATGGTTGGCGACATCGCATACTCTGACAACTCGTAACAGCATATACACGTATACCCCTTTGGAAATAAACAGCCGGATTTATTCAATACTTTGTCCCTAAAACTCGTCCTAATGTCCCACTTTTCACTACAAAAGGTGCTGCAAAAACCCTCACTTGATTTGACATTTATACGAAAAGGGCAGCCATAAAAAAACCTAACTAAATGTGGTTTTGGGTTAATCCTCGTATATTCAGCAAAAAAAAAAAGTTGATAATTTATTAACATATCAAGATTTATTTCGTTTTTATTTATTTTCTGTCACTTTCCTTTCTCAAGGCGTATAGGTGCGAAGGATGGAGTTGATAAAATGCGTTATCAAAGGGTTTACCCCCTTCCGATCAATACTTTCACTCCCTCATCTCGTTTCATTTTTTCCCTCGAAAAAAATGTTTTATAAGAAATGTTTTAATTTAATTTCTGTCTTTTCCACTTTTTTTCTCATTCTTCATTAAAAAGAAAAACAAAGCAATTCGTACTCTTGAATCAAGAATTTCCCTTGGGTTTATTCCAGAGGACTTTTTATATTCTCTCTCCGGCCTAGATTTTGTCGGATACAAGAGTTAGGTAAGGGGGGGGGTAAAACTTATTTAAAGTTGGGAAGGCTCCTTGATTTATTCCATCTCCCGGTCCGAATCTTCATCACCGGCGACGTCTTTCCCTTAAGGCGGACCTTTATTTATTTAGTTTTTTTTCTTTTTTTCTCTTTTTCTCATTTCCATCGGCCTCATCCCTACATAGAAATCGACTCTTGATTTACTCAGAATAAATGGGAAAATTCCCCCGGCCAATCTAGAAATCTCCAAAAAAAAGACCTTTTTGACCCAAAATGTCATATTTCCTTATTTTGTATTCCCGACGAAATTGGAGGGGAAAAAATTACCCTTGGTCGTATTTTAGAGAACTTTCATAAAAAAAATTATATATTTCAGGGGAGGGGGTATTGTATTCTTTATTCCTGGAATTAATGTTAAATTATTCATTCCTCACTGGAGTTCCGGAGTAGACACGCACGGGGACTAATTTTACAGCTCGAGTTTATCTGAAGCGATCCCCTATTTACCTAATCCTCTCACGACGAGATTAGCCCTCAGAAACGTGAATTCTCGATGTTCCTTCGGTATTTTCGCGAAAGGTTTTTATTTAATAATTTATTCAAAAATCTTAAAATAACTAAATGAAGATATTTATGTTTTATAAATAGAAACTTTTTGAAAAACTCGACCAGTGGAGGTGTACGTACCTGAATTTTTCATTGGTCGATACACCTTCCATTTCGGTGTTGCTCTTTTAGTTTGTTTCCTTTTTCCGTTGTTTTCTTCTTTTTTCTTTTCGCCCAACGGTATTTTGTCTTCCTCTTTCGCCTTTTGCTTTCCCCTCTCCATCCTACCCTACGAAGGGCTCACATTGTCTCACCCCTTCCATATTCACAGCCCTCCCAGAAAAACCGAGGTAAATAATTCAACGGCCCTCCCTCCCCCTAACCCAGCCATGTCCGAAACTCTAGCTACGTCAACTATTCTCCAATAAACAAAATGAAAATTTATAGATTTAATAAAATACTCATTAATTAAATGAATACATTTGATCACCCAAAATTCGGTCAAAAAAATAAAATGATCTCCCAAAATTTAATCACTTTCGGATGGCTGTATTCAATGAATTTTACTTTTTTCAGCCATGGTTGGAAAGGCGAAACGTTTTCCTTTAACAATCTCTATGCGAAAATGAATAGCTTTAACCGTTTAGTTCATATTATGGATCTTTCGAAAAAGAAAGCCCACCATAATGGGGCAGTTCGCCGGATCGGCTGATGCCCTTCTTCTGAAAACAAACGTCGCCGATGGAAGTATGCAAGTGGGCCAACGCCTCCGAATCATCTGAGAGGGCCAATCGCTCGCATACAAAACTCTCCAATGAGGCCAATTTTTTACTATCAAACTCGGCAAATCAGTTCATGTTATGTCACTGTGGAGTGCCAAAATCTCGTCCGAAAGTATTCTCATCCTTAAGTACTCGTATAATAAATATTACTTAAAATTAAATGAAATGTATTCTCATCCGAAAGTAATCTCGTCCTACTGTCTTCTCGTCCTAAAACTAACGTACCAAAATTGCTGCGTCGGAGAAATACGGCAGCGTTCCACCCCAGCTAGTCACGGTCGGTTGTTGTTTATTTTTGCGAGGATCAGCTCGTTTTCTGATACAAGGGGGATAATTTTTTTTCCTCTCGCGAGGATGTGCTCGTTTTATGACAAAAGGAGGTTAATTTTCTTTCTCGCGAAGATCAGCTCTTTTTATGACACAATGGGGTTTAAATTTTGCTGGCGTGGAACGCTGCCTCATTTCTCGGACGCAGCAATTTTTGTACGTCAGTTTTAGGACGAGAAGACAGTAGGATGAGAATACTTCGGATGAGAATAACAGCTAAGCTAAACAGTCGCTTAATCCTTAACAGTCGTTAAATCTTTAGTTGAACATTCGTTGAATCATCAGCTATAAAGTCGTTAGATCTTCAGTTTGGCAGCTAATCAGTCGTTACGAGTTGGGGATCGAGTTTCGAGTAGTGGGTGAGGAACCTTTGGCCCAGTTAGCTACAGCCGTATAATTTTTCCTATAATTAGTAGGTATGTCATTCTTTAAAAATGTGGTAACAGTTTTTAAATTTCGATGGTTAAAAAAAGCCTTGAAGAAGTGAAATGAAGTGAATTTTTCTTAAATTCAAATGTAGAAGAAACATGTTTCCAAGATGTCTTCCAAATCTACCGATTGAAATGTTTATCTTTCTTCTTGAATAGTTGTTATCAAGTGGTTACGTAATTTTTAATTATTAAAATAATAATGTCGCGCCTTTTCTAGCTTACCTTGAATTGTACCCCATTTCGCCCTCAGAAAAAAAAAATTAGCATATTTCTTTCTTCCATTTGTTTCTGGGTAAAAAAAAAAAAATTTGGTGTGGGTTCATGCGTAGGCACATTGGAAAAAATACTACGAAACCCACTTATTGATTTAAAAAATAAAATTAAAGCTTGAAACTTACGTTTTACTCTCCTCGGTGTCTGGTATGAAACGGGCGACGTTATCGGCCGCTTTTGAAACGCCGTGCACGCGAGGCACGTTTTTTTTCCCCTCCAGCCTAAAAGTAGGGAAGAAGAAAAGATAAGCGAAACTTTGACAACATTTTAGACCAATAAAAAGTGAGGCTGTTTATCTTGGCTTTTTATCATGAAATAACCATTTTTTCCCACTTTTTTTGCAGTTTTAAACGCTTAGTGGTATCTCTATGAAGTCTATAGTATTTTTTAATATTGAAAAGTTATAATTTTATTGTACCTTATTTAACTTTTAACTTCCAATAAGTTATTGTGATACCCTCCTCGTCGGGTTTTGGAGAAGGGTCTTCCAAACCCGGAGGGTCAAATCAAATATTATCTTTACCGATCTCAACTTTGTCTGTGGTTCCGGCCGGCCGTAGCTTTTCGGTACACTTTACGGCCACAGTTTTGAACCGATTTTCATCAAATTTCCACAAAATCTTTTTGGAATTTCGAAAAAATGCGGAGATATGTCTGTTTAAAGTTTTAATTTTCCGGAACACTTTATGGCCCCTATTTTCACCTGATTTGTACAAAATTTTCACATAATCTTACTCACTCAATGAAGAAGAAAGTAACAAAGGCGATTTTGAATTTAAAAAAATGGCGGAAATACGCACGTTTGAAATTTTTAAAACTGCTGTGCTGCGGCCGGATTTTCATCAAAGACTCCATATATTCTTACAAATTTTTGAGCTAAAAAAATTGTCATTTTTTAAATATCATTTTATTTAGAAGGGAGACATTTCATACTTCCACCCATTACTAGTGGCACATCCCTAGGCCAAAGAGCCCATTATTTCTACCTTGATACATGAAAAAATTTTCGAAAAAAAAGGAAATTTTTCACAAAAAAACCTGCAAATTAAAATAAAAAAAACTTAGAAAATTTTTCGAAAAAGAAAAAAAAATTCTTCCCCCTCCGTTATACCGACGTCTCCTTATACTTCCACCTCCGCTGTACTTCCCCTCCTTTGTACTTCCCCTCCGTTATACTTCCCGCCCTTTACTACCTCCTACTTATACTTCCCCTTCTATATACTTCCCCCTCCTATATTTTTACTTCTTTTAAGGTAGTTCGTTGGAAGCTTTTCAAACTAGTACTTTTTTCCGTATCTAAAAATGTAGACCTTTAATGAGTGAAAAAAATCTTTTTTTTCAACACTTTTGGGCTACCTATATCCCGTACATATGAAATTCATTTAATCGTTTTGGTCGTAAAAAATAAAATAAAAAATTCGGAAGTAAACCGACTTCTGAATTTACAGAGATTTCCTGATCTCTATCGGCGTTTGATTGCTCGTAAATAAAAAGTTGGGGAGCTCTGCCTTCCCCGCTTCCCCGTCCCGTCATACACCGTCGGTCTCTCTCGCTCTTTTCTTTTCATAGCGTTTTAATCGCTTAGTTACAATTATAACACATCGTCCGGTCGAGTCATTAAACTGGGCCATAAACATTTTACACGACTATCAATTTGTATTAATAGCCTCGTTAGGGTTACACGTAACTTTTTTTTTTTCAAGTGGGTTTTTTTTATACAATCCTTTTTTTTATATTTGAGCAATAAATCATTTTGATAGCATTTATATTTGAAGAAGCCGCTTTCCGGATTTTTTTTTTCAAAGGAAGTAGTAATCTTGACTCTACCCTTTAACCTACAATTCACTCTTCTATCTATGTAGTACCTACACGAAATAAAAATTTGCACAATATTAATTACCCGATTTGAAGAAGAGAAAAAAAATACTCACAAGGTTGTCTAGTGGTTTAAACAAAATTGAGCTTAAAAAAACATTCTTCATATAAAATCTTTGATTACAGAAAAATTTTAATTTTTTTCAAAAATTTCGGTCTAAAATATTAGCGTCCTTCATTTATTGTGTGCGTCTATCGAATTTCGAGTTAGTTCACGCCGGGGTTGAGAGAGGGCAGCAAAATGTAGCGAGGATTGTATTCGGTACGGTGGAGCGGGTTCGGCCTTTTTACCACTCGAGTCCGCTAGTCACCGAGGGTAAGAAAGAGCCCTCTTTTAGAATTCAGGACAATTACTAAGACTCTCGAAGGTACCCGACTTCCCCAAAAAAGCAAATGAAAAAAATATACGAAACTAAAAAATGCCTAATAAAATTATCTATTTTTTTTGCTCGTAGAGCCTTTAAAATGAAGATAAAAAGTCCGTATTTTGCAATTTTAAATTATTCACTACTTTCAAGGGTTTATTTTGAATATTTTAAGCTAGAAATAAGATGTTCAATTTCAGTTACTTATTTTAATTTAAAATATTTTTCAATAATTCATGGGTATTTGTAATTTTGTAACACAACGTATTTAGGTATGTTGTCATAAAATATGGTCCTTCTGCCTGTGTGAAAAGGCCTTCCATTTAGTAACAATTTTTCTTAATCTTTTTAACGAGAAATATCCGTTCAGTAATTTTCGAAGGTCTATCCTAAATACACTCGTTTTACGGGTTATGGGGCATTTTTTGTGGTCTCACGTCCGAGAAACTGTCATTTTATGGGGCATTTTTCACCGTATTTTTGCT
Source organism: Orius insidiosus (assembly GCA_014119065.1). NCBI lineage: Eukaryota > Metazoa > Arthropoda > Insecta > Hemiptera > Anthocoridae > Orius > Orius insidiosus. The sequence continues at coordinate 185,924 of JACGAQ010000133.1, forward strand.
GATAAGCCCCTTTTTGGGAGTTTATGGAAGTTTTCATTAGTCCTCGTCTAAACTCCTTTTTAATAGCATTTTCGGGCGTTTTTCTAGGACTAAATGCCGATAAACACCATTTTGTTGTCCAAGATATACCCGTTTACCGAATTTTCAGGCGTCTTTCACGATCACCCGAAAAAAGGGGTTTTTTTCTCGGCCTTTTTGCCTATAAACACTCTTTTTATGAGTTTCTAACTTCTTTTGTGTCTAGGACAACAGTTTTACCAGATTCTTGAGCGTCTTTCATGGTTTTTCACCGTATTTTTGCTGATAAGCCCCTTTTTGGAGTTTTCTGTAGTCTCTCGCCTAAGAAACACCTTTTTTATAGCATTTTCGGGCGTTTTCTCAAGAACCTAATGCCGATAAACACCATTTTTTGTTCAAGATATACCCGTTTACCGAATTTTCTGGCGTCTTTCACGGTCTCCCGAAAAAAGGGGTTTTTTTCTCGGCCTTTTTGCCTATAAACACTCTTTTTAATGAGTTTCTAACTCCTTTTGTCTCTAGGACAACAGTTACCAGATTCTTGAGCGTCTTTCATGGTTTTTCACCGTATTTTTGCTGATAAGCCCCTTTTTGGGAGTTTTCTGCAGTCTCTCGTCTACGAAACACCTTTTTTATAGCATTTTCGGGCGTTTCTCTAGGACTTTATGCCGATAAACACCATTTTTTGTCCAAGATATACCCGTTTACCGAATTTTCAGGCGTCTTTCACGGTCTCCCGAAAAAAGGGGATTTTCTCTCGGCCTTTTTGCCTATAAACACTCTTTTAATGAGTTTCTAACTCCTTTTGTCTCTAGGACAACAGTATTACCAGATTCTTGAGCGTCTTACATGGTTTTTCACCGTATTTTTGCTGATAAGCCCCTTTTTGGGAGTTTCCTGTAGTCTCTCGTCTTAAACACCTTTTTTATAGCCTTATCGGGCGTTTTCTCTAAGACTGCCGATAAACAATGCCGATAAACACCATTTTTTGTCCTAGATATACCTACGCTTACCAAATTTTCAGGCGTCTTTTATGGTCTTCCGTCCCAAAAAGGGGGTTTTTTGCCTATAAACACTCTTTTTATGGGTTTTTAACTCCTTTTGTCCCCAGGATAACAGTTTACCAAATTTTTTAGCGTCTTTCATGGTTTTTCACGGTCTCTTGTCAGAAACCCCAATTTTCACGCACTTTCGGCGGCTTTTCTACCGATGATTGCCCCATATTCGATTATAACTTTGATTATTTTTGATGTGTTTTCTGACGCGAAAACAGCCTGATGATTTCATGACCCATTAAATTCGTTCTCGGAACGATTTGGCTCAATAAAATTTCATTGGCCTCAATTAATCAATTAAATGCATCACTAGAGATTTTTTTTTTCCTTAAAAACCCACGTGATGTCAACTTTTTGTAGAGGCGGGACCTTTTTTTTCTACCAATCTCCTTTCCCGGATCTCGTTATCCAATAATCATCGACCCGCATGGGACAATTGGCTACCACAGGGAAAAAAGTAACTGGTTAAATTGATTAAAAAAAAAGATTGAAGGTTTTTTATAAATAATTTATTTTTGAAGTTGCCCTTAGTAAGAGTAGGGTTCCAACCTTGACATTCCGGGATGCCTTTAAAAGTAAGGACAGGTCGTCAACTTGACTTTTGAAGTCCCGAAACGTTCAAAAGGTTTTTTTCTTTTTCCTTTCATTTATCCGCCAAGGTTTTTATCGATGGGTGATAACCCGTAGGGTCAAAAGACCCGTTTTTTGTGAACTTAAGTTGAAGATTGATTTTCTGTGGAAAAGTATTTTGAAGATATTTGTGAAAGAAAAAAAAATCTTCAAATATTATTTTTCAATATCTAGAAATTGAGATTAGGGAAAAAACTGGTGCGTTTTAGGACTCGAGATAAGCTGAACGTGTGGAGGGGTGATTTTCACCCATCTTAGGTTTACGTGTTTTCCTTCGAGGGAGGTTTATCACTCGCCTCAGGACCCCTTGGGTACAGGAGGAGGGGAGGTTGCAAGGTAACCCGTAGGTAATTTAGGTAAGAGACTCGCCCAACCCCGACGTCTGACTCACTTACCCACCTCCGAAGGCCGTCCCTACCCTGAGATAATGCTCACCATATTTCCTCCTTACCTTGTCAACCCCTGGGGCCTCCCGAACCAATTTCCGTGGAGCCACCGCCCCGCCGTCCTACCCAAGGCGAATATTTCACGCCGTGACACCCCCGGAGAAAACTCCCTTTTTTGCCCCTCCAATATTTACAACAACAATTTCTCCTTTTTAATTTTTTATCCGGACAATCTTCCAGCTGAGAGTGTAAAATTTTAAATAATTAAAAACAAACAACTCCCCTAATCTTGAGGTAAGAAGGAAGAAATTAAGAAAAACCACTTTCGCCTTTTCTTTTATGCAAATTAGACGCACCTGCGACAAAGTTACAAAAAAGTTAACAACTTTTTCTTCGTAATTACTTCAAAAATGATTTTTTTAAACAAAAAAAACTCCGGAAGCTTAGCCACGTTACTGGCAAATATGAGTATTTCCATAAATCCTCGCCCGCTTTATGTCTGAAAATGTATAGCCGAAAACGTCCATAATGCTATTTTCCAACAAAAAAAAACTAAGGAAAACTCCTTAAAATACACTAAAAGTGTTGCCCTTTGCCGAAAGATTGAGAAAAACGCCAGAAATAAGGATAATACGTGGTTTATAATACAAAAAAAAAACAAAGGAAAACCGAGTATATTAACCGAGAAAAAGGGCTAGTATAGATAGAGATCGTAAAAGGTGTTTATCCGGCAAAAGACGTCGAAAATCCTGAAAATGGTGTTCGTTGACCGAAAAACTGAGGTAATCGTAAATCGGTTAAAAAAGGTTTCTTATGGCCGAAATGTCTTGAAAAACGCCAGAAAAGACAGTAAAAAGCTTCTATAGAACAATAAAACAAATTTAATTCCACAAAAATCGCCCGTAAAAGGTTTTGTGCCCGATAAACCCGGGAAAAAAACTGATAAATCCGATAAAATTTGCCTTCAGAATGAGGAAAACTCAGAAAACGGAAAAAATTGTGTTTTATAAAACAAAAACATAGCATAGATAAACACGAAAATAAACATCCGACAAAGGAGATTTTGTGGCCGATAAACCTAGGAAAACGCTGAAAAATCCGATAAAATTTGCCTACAGATCAAGGAAAACTTCTGAAAACGGAAAAAATTGTGTTTTATAGAACAAAAAAAGATAAACGCCGAAATAATCATCCGACAAAGTAGATTTGTGGCCGATAAACCTCGTAAAACGCTGAAAAATCCGATAAAATTTGCCTACAGATCAAGGAAAACTTCTGAAAACGGAAAAAATTGTGTTTTATAAACAAAAACATAGATAAACGCCGAAATAATCATCCGACAAAGTAGATTTTGTGGCCGATAAACCTCGTAAAACGCTGAAAAATCCGATAAAATTTGCCTACAGATCAAGGAAAACTCTGAAAACGGAAAAAATTGTGTTTTATAAAACAAAAACATTGATAAACGCGGAAATAATCATCCGAAAAGGAGATTTTGTGGCCGATGAACCTAGGAAAACGCTAAAAATCCTATAAAGGTGTTTCTTTCTCGATAAACAAAAAGAGTGGGAAACGTCGAATTTTCGGCCAAAAAGATTCCTATTGGCTTGTTTCACCATATTTTATAAATGATATCTCTTTAAAATGATGTCCGGAACAGCCATTCAAAGCTTCAATCTTCACCAATAAAGGAAATAGTAAGAATGGCCATAAAACTTTTTTACGGCCTTCTTTTCGGAGTTATGAAAAAACGAAAATTCAATTACAGAACAAAAGAGGCCGCTTTTGTCTCCTTTTAACCCTTTTATTCTACAATTGAGAAGAGAGGAAAAAAAAATTGAATATATTTTCCGTTTTAAACACGCAACCTTTCAAAGATCCGCTCATTTTTTTTGTCTTAAAAAAAAGTTGTTTTGCATACGAGACTGAATAATCAATGACGGTAGCCTTCATTTTCTATAATGAGCGCCTATCTTAAAAGGAGATCTTAAAAAGATGACTTTTATAGACTTTTACTTTTTTTTAAAAAACGTATTCGTTCTGGATGGTGGCCCCCTCTGAGGACTGTTGAAAACTTTTTGCTTCTGATTGAACGAAAAGAAAAAAATGAGAATTCCCAAGGGTTTATCATGGCTTCCGCTTTGAGGCGATAACTTTGAAGCTTCGTTATCTCCTTAGTTGGGCTCTGTTATCATAAAAAACCCTTGTAATCACTTGACTTCTACTTTGTTCTTAAGAGGAGGGAGGCTTAGAAAACGAGGAGGAAGGGCCCTGGGGTTATCCTTATCCGAAATGTCTGCTGGGAGAACTTCAAAAGTCAAAGCGCGTTTCTCCATCCGATAAATTCCCCACTTTGCCTCTTATGTAACCAATTATCTCAAAGACTTCAACCATATTGAACGCGAGATTTAGAAAGCAGGCGTGCTTAATCAAGGACGTTTTTTCTATTTTCGATCGATGTTTTTTTATTAAAATAAATATTCGTCGAAGTTGAAGTTCGCTTACCTTTTTCGTTATCCAAGGGTGTATGCAGATGATCAAGGCCGGCGTTCAAGGTCTGAACTGAAGGACGTTCCTATCATAAAGTGTACTTTCTCTCAATTTTTACCTGTACACGGAAAGTGAAACTCTTCTTCCTAAAAAAGGGAAAAAAACCTTTTCACCTGCCCTTCATAAAAACGTTGCGTAACATCGGACAAAAGGGACCCTAAACAAATCAATTCCACATTTTTGTCCTTTTTAGGGTAAACAAACCCTTTCGGCCCCGATGTGTCCCTCAGTCGTCAAGTATGACCCCCGGGTATTTCCCATGTTTTTTTAGTTATGATTTTTTTTGCTTCTTCCGGGAGACGTCGGAAAAAGAGGTCTTGAAAAAAGAGAATAGGGAAATAAAAAAAGAAGTGGCCGACCCGGAAATCTTTCAGGTAAAAGCACTTTCATTTTTTACAACCTTTCGTGATTTTTTTCTTCTTCCTTTCCTCCACCCTTCGGCTTTTATAAAGAACTTTTTGATAACTTTTTTAAAGCTTAAGATTCTTGACCAAGTCCAAGTTATAATTGAAAACTTTTCATGCTAACCAGAAATCTTTTCGTGCAAATAAGTTTTTTCTGCTTTTAGGTACGCATTTAATGATTTCTCAAAACTCTGAGAAAAAAAAATTTGGACAAAAGGCCGTTTTAGGCAATTTTCCACGATGTAAAGGCCTACACTTAAAAGTCCCTTGTTCCTTATTAGCTCCGCGCTTAGTTGGAGGGTTTTTGAAGACTGTAATTTGCTGTTTCCCTCCTCCAGGGCGTGAGATACCAGGACTTATCTTTAAAGGTAATAACCCCACCCTCTCTCTCCCACACACAAGGCCTAATCACGCCGCGGGCGGGAACATTTTCGGGACAAAAGCCGACCCCCTTTTCCCGTGGCCGTTTTATTCAGAACGCCTCAAGATTTTCCTCTTGGGAAACGTTTTAATTTCTCCGTACATCTGAACCCTTCACCCTCTTCAAATCTCTCCCACGCGCGACTTCGTCTTAATTAGACTCAACCCTTCCTTGAAAATTTCTTTATAAAAATTACGTTCTAATTTTTTTTAGTTAAAATCTTCAAAGTTTCTTTTCTTTTAAAAAACTGTTTATTTTCCTTTTTAAGAATTGCTACAACCATTTTATTTAAGTGGATACTATGTTTTATCTAAAATTGTTAGGTTTGTTATTTTAAATCGGAGGCCGTTGAAAATTCGATGGGAGTTAAATGTACACACGAGGCGAGGCGTTCCCACCAGTTTTTTTTTGTACACTCCATTCTCCAGATTAGCCTAAAATGTCGAAGTGCCAGGGAGGGGAGAAGGCTAACAAAAAGGCGTGCTTTTAACCATATTCTTTTCTATCAATTTACCCAAGAAGGTGAAAAAAATTTTTTTATACTTTATTTGCTCAAAACTGTGGGGTCTCCGCGACGTATCTCTATTTGTTCAGGAGATAATCTCCACGCCAAACCGTCCTTTCGTCCCCAGGGGAGAAGGGAAAAACCGACGAAATAAACTACGAGGAAGGCTGTGTTTGTTCGGCGACCATAGCGACCGTTAAATAACGTTTCTTGGCCCGATTCTCGAGATAATAAAATTGAAAGTGAAAAAAAATTATCGAAGAATTTTTAATCGGAACGAAAATTGTTTGGATTTTTAAAATCGCGTTTTCAGCTATTCAAAATATGCCTCGAATACTTCTTCTTTAAAAAATTTTATCAAGATTTTTAAGCGATTTTTGCACTTTTGATCTGATAATTTTGTTGATGCATCTTCTTTTTATACCATCTTCTGATTGTTTAATTATTTGCTTTTTTTTTCTACGAAAATCAATCGACGAGAGAATAGACTTGCTACATTTTAGTTCTGCTAGTTATAATGCATTTGACCATAAAATAGCAGAAATCGCGAGTTAGCGTTCACCATAAAAATCTGCAACTCAACATAAAGAAAATAGTCGAAAACGTTCACCATAATGCATTTGAACATACTACATCTCACCATAAAGAAGAGATTTAGCACTTGTCGTTTGACATAAAATTCGTCGTTTCAACATAACGCAGTTGATCATAAAGGAAACTCTCATTTTAAAAACTTGTCGTTTCGCCATAAAACTGTTTCTGTCGTTTTGGCATAATACATCTCACCATAAACTAGGGACAGCCAAAGAGCAAGCCTATTTTGGCCGTTTAAAACGCGATTTTGGCGAAACGACAAAACCTTCAAACTTGGTAGTTCACCACAATGCAATTCAACTTAAAGCATCTCACCATAAACCAGGCGAAAGTAGGAATAAGTGAAAATAGGCTTGCTCTTTCGCTGTCCCTAGTTTATGGTAAAATGTATTATGCCCACACGACAGAAACAGTTTATGGCGAAACAACAAGTTTAAAGAGAGGCTTTTATGGTGAGAAGCGTTGTGGTGACTTGCACTTTTTTTTATGTCGACTTGCATTTTTTGAAAAAGTCGACTTAAGTTTTCCGTTTTAAACGCGATTATGGCGAAACGTCAAAAATCTTAAAACTTGACAGTTTACCATAATGCAATTCGCAAATCCTCGCGCGAGGAAAGAAATTAACCCCCTGTGTCATAAAATGAGTTGATCCCATTGGCTACCTGCTTGCTTTTCCTAGTTTATGGTGAGATGCTTTATGCTGAATTGCATTATGGTAAACTGTCAAGTTTTAAGATTTTAGTCGTTCCGCCATAATCGCGTTTTAAACGGCGAAAATAGGCTTGCTCTTTGGCTGTCCCTGGTTTATGGTGGGATGTATTATGCTTAAACGACAGAAACAGTTTTATGGCGAAACGACAAGTTTTAAGAGAGGCTTTAGGTGAGAAGCGTTATGGTGACTTGCGCTTTTTTTATGTCAACTTACATTTATTGAAAAAGTCGTTTGTGGCGAAACACATTATGCTCAAAAATTTTGAACTTTTTAGAGCTTTATGTTCAATTGAAGAAACGCACTATGCTGAACTACAGATTTTTTATGTCGAAATGCAGATTTTTTATGTTAAACTGCTTTAGGATGAAATACGTTATGTTGAACAGTGTTGAGCGGTGTTGACACCGAACTGTGTTCTCCCTTCGAAAACAGCTAATATTAACAAGTCAATATGATCAAAAATTTTAACCTTGACTCCTAAGCGACTGATAACTCAGCGGTTGTTTTTCTAAAGGCAAACGGACTCGTAAAAAATCGTTTAACGTTTTAGGTGAAAAATATGTAAAAAATATACATAATAAGCTTATGCCAAGTAGACAAGAAAAAAAATTCTTTATAACTTATGGGTCTGCATATGGTGTTTAGTAGGTGGGTATAAATCTCGGAGAAAGAAGGGAGAGAGAAAAAAAAAAAAAGAGGATGTTTTATTCATTTACACACATTCAAAGTTGCATTTTAAAAACGTCTTGGGTTCCGGGTACGAGGACAAGAGAGGGAAAAAGGAGAAGGAAAAAAAATCGTTGTAAATCAGTTTGTACAATAGTCGTCCTTGGTTATTAAAAAAGGGAAGGGAGTCTTCATTTGTGTGTACTTATATGCATTCTTGGGTAAACGAACCAAGGGTTGCGTAATTGACCGCCCAGGTACGAGGACTTCGGGAAAAAAAACTCAACATTCTTGTTACGTTTGTGCTTTATGATCTGCCCAGTTATTTACATTTCATTAAATTCGACTTCTCTTAATAGGATGTTTCTGGCGTTTGGGGGGTTATTTGGGTGCTCATAAATAGAAGACACAGGGAGAATTCTGATTAAAACTCAGTGCGTCCTATCAAAAATGATTGGGGTCTGTCGATAAAGGAAAAACCTTCATTTTTGCTAGACGAGCAAAAAGCTCGGGTCAGATAGAACGTCCTTCGGTTCACTGACTAAAAAATCTAATCTTAAAAATTGTTTTTTTTTTTCTTCTCTCCTGAAAAGGAAAAACTTTTTGTAGGTTCATTTGTGTGGTACGATTTTGCGGGAATAGTTTTGAATTTAGTGCGAATGAGATGTTTTCTGGTGGATGGGGGGAGAAAAAGATAGAAACCTGCGTTGCGCAGACGCTTATTTTTGAGTCGATAAGGGTAGAACGAAAAACCACCCCCGGAGCCGTCGCCCACTGACAAAACGCAATCAGCACCATTTCTACAACAATGTTACCGTCTCTTTATTTCCCTCTTTTCGTATCTGACTCTCGTCCGACAACAAAATGCCTTTTGCTCTCTTGCCTACTAATGAGACCACTTAAAAAGGAAATCCCCAGTCTAAAATCCTTACTCCGACATTTCATTAACTCCAAATGAAAAGGCAGAAAAAGTGGAAAAAGGCCTAAAAATCAACTTTCCATTATAGAATTTTAGCCACTCAATTTGCAATCTACGCTTAGCTCAGGTGGATGTTCACGTGTATATTTAAGGCTACAAATTCAAAAGAGCCTTTTCTATTCGAGCATAGCTATGAAGTGTTTGCCGCAATGCTTGACTTTTGAATTTGGGAAAAATCATCTACACTGAGTTACTTTAGGTCCTACCGTGCTCACTAGCTAACTTGCGGCGTCGATTTGAATCTTCTGGAAAGGATAAAAGTACAAGAGTGAGGAAGTTGTAATTTTGGTTTCCCAAATGTATTTTTTAAGCAAGTTTTTTTTTCCCCTTATGAGTACAGGAGATAAACTGAGAAGTGATTTGCATAATTCAATATTAAGAAAAAAAGTTTCAAGCATAAGTGATCCAATTTGGGTAAAACCGTATGAATACAGATTCCTGTTTAAAAAAAAGTTTCATATGAACATGTAAAGTTTGCCTTTGTCGTCCTTATTAAAAGCGATCAGAGAAGATGAGCGGTGGCTGTATAAGGTGCTTTATATTCCCACGCGAGAGCTCTCTCTCAAAATGAACGCTGATGAAAGGTGTATATGTGATGAAAGTTAATCCGGAGAAGATGACTCAAGGCGGGTCCGAAAGGGTGGGGGCGCTGTCGTGGGGGGTTTCTGTTTGAGAAGGTTTAATAAGAGCATACACAGACACAAGATAACGGAGGCGGCTCCAATCCTCCATGTAAACAAAATATAGCATTTTACTCAGCTTTCTTCCCCCTCTGTCGTACATCAACCTGTGTTTACTCTCAGACTTCATACGGGCTTCCAAAAACAGACGAAAAAAACTATAATTTATTCCGAGCCGTTTGTTTTTCCGAGATAAAACCGCTGTTGATTTTTCTGACACTTTGTATAATCCTGTTTTCTATCTTAAAAAAAGTACAACTTCATTTTTTTTTCTTTTCTTCATAATTAATTTATTCAGAAAAGTAAACCCGTCTTTTCTCCGGGATGTGGCCTCAATTTCAAGGGTGGCTTTTTTTCCGGGTTGAAAAGTTTGTTTTCCTCCTTTCTTTTTCCCTATCTCGCTCGAAGCTGGAAAAAGTTTTCCGTAATGGAAAAGCCCTGTTCAAAGTGACGCTTGGAGCTTTTGTTTTTCCGCACCCCCACCCGTGAAGCCCGAAAGCCCTTCTCGCTGACTCGATAGCCTAAAAGGATGGAAAGAAAATGAGAAAAGCGTAAGGAGCGAAGGGAGGGAGACCAAAAAAAAAGAGAAGATGAAAGTACAACAAACTTTTTATTGCGTTACAAACATTGGATCAAACATATAGAATAAGGATAGAAAAACAGGAATTCATTTAATTTCAAGTTCTCAGAACGTCTCGTCATAATTTCCACACAATCTCGTCATAAATTAGTGGGGAAAACAGAAGGATTTATCTACTTGAACTATATACTCTGGAGTCATTCTTTAAGTTGTATTCTTGCTGTTTATACTAAAAAAAGGTTGAGGTCCGAAGCTTCCATGTACTATCCGATAGTTATCAAAGTATATAAAATTCAATCATAAGCGCAAAAAATTCGACAAAAAGCAAAAAATTCGACAAAAAGCAAAATTCGACAAAAAGCAAACAATTCGAAAAAAACAAAAAATTCGACAAAAAGCAAAAATTCGACAAAAAGGAAACGATTCGACAAAAGCAAAAAATTCGACATAAAGCAAAAAATTCAACAAAAGCCAAAAATTCAACAATACTCGTATGCAAAAAATTCAATCATAAGCGCGAAAAATTCGACACAAAGCAAAAAATTCGACAAAAAGCAAAAAATTCGACAAAAACAAAAACTTCGACAAAAAGCAAACAGTTCGACAAAAAGCAAAAAATTCGAAAAAAAGCAAAAAATTCGACAAAAAGCAAACAATTCGACAAAAAGGAAACGATTCGACAAAAAGCAAAAAATTCGACATAAAGCAAAAAATTCAACAAAAGCCAAAAATTCAACAATATGCAAAAATTCAATCATAAGCGCAAAAAATTCGACATAAAGACTAAAATTCAATACTAGCAAAATATTCGACAATAAGCAAAAAATTCGACATAAAGCAAAAAATTCAACATAAGCAAAAATTTAACAATAAGCAAAAAATTCAACAATAAGCAATAACTAAAAAAATTCAATTTATGTCGGTCGTTTGAGGTTTGCACTTGAAAATTTGGTAGCGTTGGTTTTTTGCAGTTACCTACGGTGTCCTTCTTATATTTTTCATCCTCCTTATTCAGTTGGACCGGGCTACAGCCTCTCCTTGTGCACCGATTGACTTCAAAACTTTTTGGTCCTTTGCGCAATCGAAGCTACCCTTAAAATTTAACTTAAAATTAAGTAGGTAATAAAAATGTGCCGATCCAGCCGTTATCATCAGCCAATGAGAGCCCTCAATTCGAGAACTCGGTAACGGAGGGAAACGGGAAGGATTCTTTTTATTTGAAGGAACAGATCCCTCCAGGGAGTTTCATGAATACGAAATAACCTCTAGAAGACAACAAAATGGAACATTTATAAATATGGGCCTTAATTTATCTAAAAATTATAGTTTTTACAAGTTTTATTTTATTAAAAAAAATAATAAAAGTTAATTATATTCCTTATTTGGGAAGGATTTGAGTTTAGTGTGAAAAGAAGACGAATTATTTATTCAAAGTTGAGAGGATGCTCTTCCAAATAAATTTCCTTCTTAGCGCGGACGCTGTTTACTAAATCGCATATTTCAGGATTCGAGATTTTTTAAAGTGACATTTTTTATTTATTTTTAAAACGGCGTCCTTCCATTTTTGGCTTAGAAGATTTAATATTAAAAGTGCATATAATTTAAATTTTAAAACATAAAAATTTTCGCTAAAAAGTTATATGGGGGCTCGAGATTAACGTGTCATTTTGAAAGAGGGGCGAAAACTTTTTCATGGGTTAAAACTCCTAATTAGCCCGGGAACCCTTTCGTGCCCCTGCGGGACTTTGCTACATGACATGACTTAAACTTCCTTTATCACCCAAGGAGAAAATGAGGGCTCGGGGAGGAAAACGTCCCGATCGAGATGAAAAACCCAAGACTTTTAATTAAACCCTGATAAAGTAGCTCAACCCCTTATTTCGCTCCCTCCCAATTCACAGGGAGGAAAACAATCCGTCACTCCAATTTTCCCACCTTCAATTTTCCACCTTCCCCTTTCAATAAGTCACAATTTCGTCCCGGAAATAACGGAATTCTCCTCTTTCTGAATATAAAAGACGATTGGAAGTCACACATTTCTCGTTTCCTTCGACGATTAAATACGTAACGGAGTTCTCATAATAAATCGAAGATCTTGGGAAAGAAACACTAGGCTGGGCAAACGTCCAGAGAAGAATGGGAAAATATTACACGTGACTTAAAAGGTAAAATGTGTTGAGGGATCCTGACCTCTGAATATTATTTTGGGAACTAATGGGGTTGTTGACACAAATACAACGGCGCCCAAGAAAAAAAAGCGCATTCTCTGTGCAAGGTCGTATTTAGGGGGAGACCAGGATTTTATGTAACTTTCTTCATTAATCCTCCAATCATTTATTGCATTTCCAGAAGTTTCCCCGACCATTAGGCCAAAAATAACTCTTTTTTTCCCGGATTTTTGAGTGTTTTTTTCAGTTCTTTTACGGAGAAACCATCTTTTTTTCGCTGAGACTATTTCCTCACTCCTTCCTCCCAGACAGAGTTGGAAGTACTTAAGTACATTCGTACATAAGTACTTGCTTCAAGTACTTCTAAGTTTTTAGAAAATATCACTTAAGAAGCATCAATAAATGAAAGATGAAGTTGATTGAGTGTTTTTTAACGTTTAAGTACAACTAAAGTAATTGTCAAGTACAATTACAAGTACTAGTACTTGTAATTATTTTATTTTAGAACAATTACAACTACTTGTACTTGTATTCGTCAGTTCTCTACCAATCTCAAGTACTTGGGCTTGTACTTGTCTTTCTCAACTTGTAAGTACATTTACTTGTAATTGGTACTTGTACTTTAAGTGCAACAAGTACAGTTCGGGGAAAAATAACATAAAATAAATAACTCAAGGGACAAAACAAAACAACACAAGGGATGATATGTCATTGCACCATATTTACTAAGTACAAGTACTAAGTACAATTAAGTACTTGTTTTTTGTTTTAGATTTCAGTACAATTACAAGTAATTGTACTTTTCTTATAACTATCAGAACAAGTACAAGTACATGGACTTGGATGTGCTTGTGCAAGTACAAGTACATGAACTACTTTTAAAAAAAATGGCAAGTACAAGTACAAGAACTGTACTTGTACTTGCCATATTTTTTAATTACTTTACTTGTACTTTGTACTTTGTACTGGAAGTACGATTTTGCCAACTCTGCTCCCAGAGGCTTCCATTTTATCAGGATTTTGGGCATCCATTCTACCGAGAAAACCAGATTTTCGGGCGTTTTTCACAGTTTTTCGGCCAAGAAACCTCCTTTTTACAGATTTTAGAGCGTTTGAGTCGGCCTTTTGCCCAACTTACGCATGTTTATTGAGTTTTAAAACGTTTTCTTTGATATTATTTGTCTATAAATAACATTTTTGGGCTCTTCATCTAATCCTGAAAATTTGAAGCTCTCAGGATTAATACCATCCCCCTCGAGCTCAAGTTATTGTAATACAAAATTTAATGATACATATCAAATCAGGTTGGCAAACAAAATTAAAAGTAGAATCTTCATGTGTGGTCTTTTTGATAAAATATTCAACCTGTACCTTCTTATTTTTATAAAATCTCTGACTTTCTATAACTGGTTTAGCTGCATAATATTAAAACTTAAGTCTGAAATATGAACAATTATAAAAAGATCTTGTGGTTTTTCAGGTTTGCCATAATTTATTTGAATAAAACAATATTGGAAGATGGAGGAGTTTTTAGGGTGGAAAAAAAAGGGTTCCTTTCTATTTAATCCCTATGAAGGACTCGAGCGTTCCCCGCCCGCTCCCCCTTTTTCGTTGGACTCCAATCTCCTTGTATTATTTATAACCGCCGGGTCTGGTAAGGCACCCTTGGCTTAGGCCATGTAATAAGCTTTTTTTTCCCTCCCTTACCAATCTAAGGGAAAGAAAAAAAAAGCAAGAATTGCTGGGGGAATATCGAGAAAAATGAAAAGAGAAAAAAAAACGAAGAATTTTTTTCAAGTTGATTTTTGTGCTTTTATTCATAAGTGACCAGCTCATACCTGGAAATGGATGCGGCCATACTTGCTTCACCCCTCCAACCCCCTTTTAACTTTTAGATGGAGAGTAAGGGAAAGAGGACAAAAAAGGAACAGTTTCCATTTTACTGTCCTCTCTTATTCTAGTCCACCCATTTCCCCTCATCTGTAAACAAGGTTCTGTATACAAAATCCTACAAAAAGAATAATCCGGATAAGCCTATCTTCAATTGTTTCCATCAAAATCGACGTAAGTCAGGGACAACTTTTTTCTTTTCGTGAGTCGTTTTAACTGAAAGGTGAGGGGGGCTAGCTTATCCGATCTAGAAAATAGGATTGTTCCTTTTGACTTGTTTATACAGAACATGTTTTCCCTTCCCTTTCATGAATAAAATTCATTCCTCAACCGTCTTAATTTTCGCCTTGAATATCACGTTTTCGATACGAAAATGGGAAGATAAGAGTTCATTGACAGCGGAGGAAAAAAAATCACGTCAGTGGAGTTTGAAAGGGGGAGACGACCAGTTTTACGACTTGACAGTAAAAGTACGCGGGAGTATATAGGCCAAGGTCCGTCCCTTCAAAGGCCCTTGTCCCTAGATGACATAAATATCTCGAGGTTAAATATACCCCAAATTTACACATGTTATTTTTACTCGAGATGTTTTATCAAACCTTGCTCTATTATCAAAGGCCTCCGACCCCTCAAACCTATCTGCTGTCTGAGGTCAATGCAAACTGTACCCAAAATGCTCCATTTTTGAGTCACAAGATCGAAAGATCTAGCAACTTAAAATTTTTTTCATTGCTTTCTTCAGGTTATTCCGAAACCGCTTGTTGAATTTTGGTATTCAAAGAATCAAATTCATTGCATCCAGCTGATCTCGGAATCACCATCGAAACAAACTATGTTGGATGGTGATTACTGATTAATGATTATTATCAAAAATGCATGTGTAAAAAAGAGAGATTCCTCCTTAAATATGGATTTCCTCCTTTAAAACGGCAGTTTTGATCAATTTTAAAATAAAAATAGATTTGGAATCTGTGAACTCTCAAGATTTTGTTAGATTTTCAGTTAAACAACCATTTTTGGCGAAAAACTTTTATTTTCTGGGGAAAGAAGTGGCGTTAAAAAGTGGTTACATGAAAAAAAAGTTAAATGTAAACCCCCCTTAATTTAAATCAAAGAATTTGATGGTGTTGTTTAAACTGCGTTTGGATATACAGGGTGCCCCAAACAGAACCTAACTTCGTTATTTCAAATGAGAACCCCTATTATTTATTTCAGATTCTTAATCTACGCAAAATTTCAAGTTGATTGGACTTTTCAAATGAGAATTTTTGACAACTTTAAAAAATGTCAACTTTTAGCGTTTTATGCGCTAAAATCCTTTTAAAATCGACCTAAGAGGCTCTTTTTTTCCACTTATATTAGTCTTAAGCGCAAAAAACGCTAAAATTTGACATTTTTTAAAGTTGTCAAAAATTGTCATATGAATAGTTAAATTAACTTGAAATTTTGCGTAGATTACGAATCTGAAATAAAAAAATAGGGGTTTTCAATTGAAATAACGTAGTTAGGTTCTGTTTGGGGCACCATGTATAACCAAACGCATTCTAAACTACACCATCAAATTCTTTGATTTAAATTAAGGGGGGTTTACGTTTAACTTTTTTTTCATAAAACCACTTTTTAACGCTCTCCCAGATGTATGCCGCCATGTGTTTCTGTGTATAGTGATATCCTTAAAGCAGAGGGACATGGCTTCCCAGGATCATTTTTAAAAGCGCTAGAATGCTGCAGAATTCTGCCTAATCTCCCTTTTTGATTCTGTCGATCCCTACAATCTACCTCAAACTTAAGCTCTACGTTCTCCACAACCTTTTGGCTGCATATTTCAACAAGATGCAGATAAAACGTTGCCTGTAGCCTGGAAAACTGCGTTTTCGGCGAAAAGACCGCGAGGTTATACAAAAACTGAGCTGGAGGGCATCTTGTGCTGCAAAGGTCAACTTAGTTTTGATTTTATTTATTTTTAGATTGTTTACTGGTTTTTCACAAATGTCTTAATTTGATGCATTCCTTTCATTGTGTTTTTTCCTTCTCAAATTCCACTTTAGGTGGTTGAAAAAGAAATCCAATTAACATAAAATACGAATTCTACTTTTAACGAATGAAAGATCGGTCGGAATAAAAACAGAATCCATTTGGCGAGGGTCGCCGGTCTATTTTTTGGCTCTTTTTTTCCCCTCTCATCGTCGTCGCTCTCTCTACTTTTTTCTTAACGAATTAGAACGCTCCCTGTGTTTGTTTCCTTCCTAACGAGATTGCTCTCGAGAGGCCCCGGAGCAGACAATTTCTCTCGGGGCCTAACTCGTTTTTCCTCTCGCTCATCACGTACCCTCTTTCTCACTCCTTCTCCCGGTGGTTCATTCTATTTTTTTCCTTGGAGCCGACAAACTACAGGGGCCTCCGCCCATATACCTAATTAACTTTTCACCCTCTTCCATTATCCAGTCCTCTTTATTTAATCAGACTCCATTCGAGCTTTTTTGTTTCCAAGTTTCTCTTTCTCCAACTACACAGAAATCCCTTCAACATTCCCGAACTAGAAAGGCCAGTTTAACTCTTTTTCACCCAGCTGGTTATTAATAAATCCCCAAAAAGTAAATATCGTGTACCTTCCCCTCTCAATCTCCCTTTTCTCTGTTTACATAATGTATACAAGCTGATAGGGTTGTTTGATGAAGGGGAAGAGGTGAGAAGATGGACCGGGTGAGGAATTATTTATAAAATCCAACATGGCTGAAATTTCAAAGGGGGATTATAAATAAAGGAGGAAAAAAACGGCCTGGGCGTAAAGAAGTCTGGTTTATGTCCGACATAGACTTCGCCGCGGTTGATCCCCTCTCGGACAATAATTTAACCGACTCTTTATCGCTCGGATTCTTTTTCGGGTGTCCTTTTACCTTTAACGGGAACCCACACATATTTTTGTCGCCCCAGCCGTAAATTCTGAATTTCTACATATATAGTGGGAATAAATGTTTCAAATATGAGCAAAAAATTATATTTCTACTGTCAGAATTCGTTGATAAATTTCTATGTACAATAGACCACTTAGCCAGTGGCGTAGCTAATTAACATTCAATGATGGTTGTAAACGGCCTTAGAAGCTTAAAAGACGGCCGGCCGGCCCTGTTGTTACCCAATAGCTGCAGTTGGTCCTTTTTTCTTTTTCCTCTTTGACTGCTGTTCGGATGGGCCCCCAGAAGGAAGCTTTTATGGTTTTTCGGGCATTTTCTTCGGCCGTGAAACCCATGAAAGTACTCAATTTTGGTCACCTTTCAACATATTTTTTGGTCAAGATGCCCCAACTTTCGGACGTTTCTCCCTTTTTAATCGATTGGCGTCGCCACGGCTTGATTTTTGATGGTTTTAAGTTGGGAAAAAATTTGGATTTGGGTGAATCCTACGAGGAAGAAACTATAAAATTCCTATAAAGGACGGTTTTGTTGAAATAAAATAAAAATTGCGGTGAGGTATTCGTGGAAAAACCACCATACTGGGGTCATTTTGATCCTAAAGAATTCCCAAAACCGTCTATCGAGGGTATAACACCCTAATTCCTTTGGAAAAATTTAAAAACATTTTAGGAGACTTTGGAACCAGGGCCCCCAGTGTTCTAGCTACACGACGCCACAGTTTTGGACGTTTTTTGTGTTTTTTTTTTTTTTGGGTTTTCAGAGGCTAGTGACGTTTAGTGAAATGAGAGAAAAAGTACGAGTATATTTTTAAAATTATTTTTTGGCCGGACGTTATTCTTGGTTTTTCGACCAAGAAACTAAATTAAAACTAGATTTTCCAAATTTTCACAGAATTTTCCTTTTGCTTATTTATCTTGAGAATGTCGAGAGCTTTTTTGCAAGCAAAATGCGAAGATCTGTCTTTCTAAAGGTTTTTTAAAATTCGCTGTTATCGGAGCTTCACTTAATTTTCTCCAATGCTCATTATATGAAATAAAATTTTACCGAATTTGATAGTACGGAGATATTTGGGCCCTTCACGCCGGTTCCGTGTGAGCTAGCGGGGCTAGTTTTACTCTCCTTGAACTTTCCCTCCTTTATACTTCCCCCTCCCTAAACTTCTCTTCCGTTATACTTCCCCTCCTTAATACTTCCCCCTTCTTTATTGTCCCTTCTCTTTGAGGAATTTTTCGTTGGAAGCTCTTCAAACTAGTACTTTTCCTTGTCATCGTTTCTCCTGGTTTGAAGCGTTTTCCTCGAGGAAATTTTTCGTCCCTAATGGCCCCTTCATTCTCTTTGAGCTGTTTAACTAATTTTTCAGCCAAAAAACACCGTTCCCTCCGTATTTTTGAGCCTATTTCTGAACTTTTTTTTATACCTATCTTTCGTCCTTGAATTCTAAAAGCCATTTTTCTTCCTGTTTATAGGCGCTTTACTTCATTATGAAATAAATTTTAACCGAATTTGATAGTAGGGAGATGTTTGGGCCCTTCACGCCGGTTCCGTGTGAGCTAGCTGGGCTAGACATTGGTAAATTTTTTATCCCAAAACTATCAACTACTCTAGTTAAAGGAGTTTCCCGTCGAGGCTAAACAGCAATTTTATCTTAAATACGCTTTTATCGGAGTTTCACTTAATTTTCTCCTATTTTCAATATATGAAATAAATGTTAACCGTAGTAGGGAGATATTTGGGCTCTTCACGCCGGTTCTGTGTGTGACCTAGCGTGGCTAGACATACGTAAATTTTTTATCCCAAAACTATCACCTACTCTACTTTTCCCGTCGAGGCTAAACAGCAATTTTATCAGGCACGCCAAACCTTGGAAAACGAGTTGGCCGACCTATAGAGATAAATTCCATTAAAAATTTGCCGGAAGTTACGACCCTGGGCTCTTCATTATTATTTATGTTTCCTTCTCATGTTATACCACCCACAGCTAGAAGATCCATTTATTGATTAGCGATAGAAAATTTGAAAAATATTCGAAATCCAATAAATTTTTTTCTCTCACCTTTATTGCTTGTTCATCCCACGTATTTGGACAAGTTCCAACCTCATACATAACCAAATATTTTGTTTCAACCCTAATTATGAAGGAAAAAGAAGGTATCCAAAATTTTACTAAACATAACTTCCCTCTTGACTGGTTTTGAAGTATATAATTGTCAGGATAAAAAATGTTTAATGTCGAATCGTTTTGTCCTTGTCTCACCTTTATTTTTTACAGGGAGATAAGAAAAAACCAGCTCCGCCTCTCCAACATGGCCTACAATAAAAATGTCAACATTGTGTATTCGAATCCGATCTTATTTTACTCCTTCGCTATGTTTTACGAGACAAAATATCTACATTATTTTTATCTCAAGATCACTTTTTAAACATTTTTTTTCTGGTTAAAATATTGCTTTGGTATGCAAATAAAAAAAATGTTGATTTAGAATTTGTAAGTGAAAAATTCCGTTTTAAGAGGGAAGTTATAAAGAAATCAATGTTCATAAAGGGAAATAAAAGTGTAATAGAAACCGCAGTAAACGTCACTTAAGGTTAACCTGTAAAAGAGTCATTCCGACAGGAGGGGGGCAAGTGGGAGCAATTAAATATTTATTACCGGTTGTAAAAATAGCGCGGTGAGGAGGGGGCAGACTCGTGCCAACGGTGAAGTCTAGTGGCCCACTAAACACCTTGTTATCTTTTATTGTCAATACTAATGGTAGTAAAGTTTTTTATTAGCCTGTAAAACTCCGAGGCCGGGAGGGGGTGCCACTTGACGTCCGTTTTTGTGATTATGTACGTGGCTTTTTTTTACTCTCCCCTTCCTTTAGCTTTTTCATTCACAGATACACGTGACGTAAAATCACACGCTTGTTTTACAAGCCGGGGTGGGACAAATTTATCACCGGGCGTAAATCAAACAAGACGTTCTTTTTACTTTGAAGAGTTTACTGCCGCTTTATGATCCTTTTTTTCTCACGTCGGCTTCCTCTTTTTCCTCTCATTTGCCTACTTACCTCCATTATTCCTCTTTAAATGATGGCACTAAAAAAATTATTTTTTGCATTATTGAAATGCTGTATAGCTGAACAGGAAGAGATTAGGGTAGGGTTCGGGGTTGGTTTTATGTCGTCTGCAAATGGCCGGGGGGTTTCAGGGTCGGTAGCCATGTTTCTGGGTTAGGATGCCATTGGGGATGCCATTCTCTTAAACCGGGCTCATCTTCGCCCGCATTTGGGACGGCCGTTTTCTGCTCTTCTGCATTTCAAGGTTGATCAAAGAAGAAACCAGGCCTCATTTTTTTTCTATAAGCGGTGTATTTATATGCAACCTTTAAAAGTCCTTGAGTGAAGCGTTTTTCGATACTTGAGGGAGTATTTTCTTGAGTGAAACATGTGTAGGACGCCGGGTTTCGTAGCTCCTTGAAAATTCTCAACAAGCTTTTAGTGCACCTGATCACGTATGAAGGAAGGGAACGGGTTGGACTTTGATCGGCCCCCTTTTTTTTTTCCATTAAGCCTCTTGTTCATTAAAATATTCCAGAATTTTTTTTCCCTCTTTACCATACACTCTAGTTTCTCGGATGTTTTTGAAATGCACTTCATGAATATTTTAAAAAATCAATGAATTCAAAAATGGGCATTTTCTTGAAGAATAATGTTTTAATTTTCCCCTAGTAATTATTGCAAACAATTTGTTTTTTGGCTTCAAAAGGACATAATTGTTATACCCTCAATAAATAACTTTTGGAAATGGTGTTTGGTATTATCTTAATTAATTGTATAAAATTTATCTGAGGAGAGAAACAATAAACAGGAATATATCACGACCGGTTTCGCCTTTATAAGCCTCATCAGGTGAACTATTTTCCGTTTATTTCTCCCTCAAATTTTTCTGTGTGTAGAGAACCTACATACATTAACCCTTAAAATTGATGTAAAATAGCTTAATTAATTTTTTTTTCATAATAGCCTTAGGGAGAACACCGTTCAAAATAACGCTTTGCACCCTAAAGCAGTTAAACATAAAAAATCTGTAGTTCACCATAATGCGTTTGGGCACAATGCAAATGAACATAAAGCTTTCAAAGTTCAAAATTTTGATCAAAATGGATTTCAACAAAAAATGTTTCGCCATAAACGACTTTATCAATAAATTCAAGTCGACATAAAAATA
This sequence comes from Orius insidiosus, assembly GCA_014119065.1. Classification (NCBI taxonomy): domain Eukaryota; kingdom Metazoa; phylum Arthropoda; class Insecta; order Hemiptera; family Anthocoridae; genus Orius; species Orius insidiosus. Next base: position 207,286 of record JACGAQ010000133.1, read on the forward strand.
GGTAGATTTTTGAAGAAAAGAAATCTACCTAAAAGTGCAAGTCACCATAACGCTTCTCACCATTAAAGCCTCTCTTTAAACTTGTTGTTTCGCCATAAAACTGTTTCTGTCGTTTGGGCATAATACATCTCACCATAAACTAAGGACAGCCAACGCGAATATGGCGAAACGACAAAACCTTAAAACTTGACTGTTCACCATAATGCAATTCAACATAAAGCATCTCACTATAAGCTAGGAAAGCAAGCAGTCAGCCAATGGGATCAGCTCAGTTTTAAGATTTTTGTCGTTTCGCCATAATCGCGTTTTAAACGGCGAAAATAGGCTTGCTCTTTGGCTGTCCCTAGTTTATGGCGAGATATATTATGCCCAAACGACAGAACCAGTTCTATGGCGAAACGACAAGTTCTTTAAAATGTCTCCTTTATGTTCCACTGCGTTATGTTGAAACGACAAATTTTATGTTAAAACAAGTGTTTAATCTCTTATTTATGGTGAGATGTATTATGTTCAAATGCATTATGGTGAATGTTTTCGACTATTTTCTTTATGTTGAGTGGCAGATTTTTTATAAGAAACGCTAACTCCCGATTTTTACTATTTTATGGTCGAATGCATTATGGCGAACCGCATTATGTCGACACGACACACTCGTCTTTCACTTTGTTTTGTCCACTTCGACAAAAAGTTTTTTCTTCTTCTTATTTAAAATCCATAAAACTATGAATTTCATTTTTTTTTTAATTAAGAAGCAAAAAATTATTGTCGTGATGCAAAATTTTGTCTATTCACAGGAAAAAATGAGATGACCGTATTACGAAAAACAATAGAGAGAGAAGAAAAGGTCGGTTGCGGCTCAACGACTCATTCTTTCTCTCTCTCGCCCCGGTTCCCCTTTTAAAAGGCATCAAAGATGGCAACCCGGCGTTACCATGGAGATCCGATTCATAAATCAGTCCTATCCAAGATGGCTCCGTCCCCCACTCCATATACTCTTCTCGAGTCGAAAACGCGGGACAGGACGGATAGCCGAGGACGACGTAGTTCGACGTTTCTCCGCTATGTGGCGGGCCTTCACGGTCCTCGTCTCTCATATCGATTTTCTCCTCCAGGGTGTTCTGCCGTATTCGTCTTGTTCCCGCCTGAGCTCGCGCCGTCCCATACTTCTCTTTCCATGTACCTACCATAAATTTTTTTTTTCACGAAAAAATTTTGTGGTAAACAAAAATTTTAAATTCCTTAAAAGAAAACTGAGAAAAAAATTATTTACTCCTATTTTTCACTAGTAGGTACTTATCCATTATGGGAAGGATCAGAGAGGAAATTGACATAATGTCCAATTTTCATCACCTCGGCAATTCTTTAGAGATTTACCGATGCTCTTAAAGTTTCCTATCTCTATAATTAACTTCAAATTTATTAACTTCCTTAAAGAAGTTATTGTGATACCCTCCACGATCTCAACTTTGTCTATGGTTCCGGCCGTCCGTAGCATTTTTTTCCGGAACACTTTACGGCCACAGTTTTCATCCGATTTTCACCAAATTTTTACACAAATTTCTTTAGCCGGTGAAGAAGAATTTAACGGGGGGGATTTTTGAATTTAGAAAAAATGGCGAAGATATATGCCTGTTTGAAATTTTAAAAAGTTCGCTGCGGCCGAACCGTTGGTCCGATTTTCACCAAATTTTCACCGAAGACTCCTTATATTTTTTTAAAATTTTCGGTGTAAAAAAATTGCCACTTTTACCTCATTATTATTTTTTTTTTTTAGTAGGGAGAAATTTCATACTTCCACCCATTACGAGAGGCACATTCCTAGGCCAAAGAGCCCATTATTTCTACCTTGTCACTTAAAAAAATTTTCAAAAAAAAAAGAAGTTAGAAAATTTTTCAACAAGAACTAAAAATTTTTTTAAAGAAAATTTTTTGAAAAAAAAAAAAAAAACTTGGAAAATTTTCCAAAAAAAAAAAAAAAAAAAAAAACAGAAAATTTTTGACAATAAAAACTTTAAAAATTTTTCAAAAAAAAAACCTTGGAAAATTTTTTAAAAATAAACTTAAAAATTTTTTCGAAAAAACAAACTTAGAAAATTTTTCTTTATACTTTCCCTCCCTTATACATTCCCCTCCATTATACTTTCGTTCCCTTATGCTTCCCCTCCCATATACTTCCCCCTCCTATATTGTAACATCTCTTTAAGGAAGTTTTGTTGGAAGCTCTTCAAACCAGTACTTTTTAATTCCATCTTTATTTCAAGTCTAATACCAATATGGCCCTTTGGGAGAATCAGCCGTAGAAGACATAATTTTTCATTTTATTTCGGATGTTGATTAATTTTTGAGTTTTTCATAAAATTAAGGGACAAGCGATATTTTAAAAAGATCATCATTTGAGGGAATAAGCAGAACTTCTAACCTTGTTTCTCCTAATATTTTTAAAGAAATTTCCATCCCTCTAAAAAAAGAACATATCCATAAACAAATCTTAACAATCCTACGTCCTAAATAACATTTTTTATCCTTACTCTCAAAATAGGTGGGATAAAACGTTGTATTTAATGTGACACCGTTTAAATATTGATACGAACCCATTTTTTTTTCTTCGAATACATAAAAAAAATATGCGACTTTGTTGACATTGAAAATATAAACCAGTCCCCTTCCCGGGAATGTACGCCCTCGGAGAATTTCAAATATTTAACCGGGCTTATCTTATTCTGTCTCAGTCGTTTTATATTCCGAACCTTATTTTTTTCCTGATATTTCACTGTGAAGGAAATTAATTTGAAAATTTTTAGAACAAAAGAATTAAGTTTAGAAAGTGAAATGTTCAAAAAAAATTTCTTTGCAAATTTTTAAAATAAATGAAATATTCTGAGGAAATTGTATAAAAAATTTTAAGAAAAACTTCTTTTGAAATTAATCTGCGATCTAAGAAAAAAAATGTTTTTTATGAGATATAATTTAATATAAACTGAGTTCTTGATCATTTTTATATTTTTTATACTAAGATGTTAAGTCGGGGAGGAAAAGTGGTTTTTTTTTATCTTGAAACAATCCCTGAGAGAGGAAAAATTCAGGTCTCCGTTCCATTTTCTCCGGAGATGATCCTGGAACCCTTGATGGAGTCTGATAAACGTCGAGGTCCTCATAGCCCCAATTAGGGCGAAACTCTTTTTTTCCTCCCCCGCGCTTCTTCACTCTTTTCCTCTTATTTAACTTTATTTTTCTACACGTCTCGGGGAAAAAAGGAGAAAAATAAAATGGCTAAAATGTGAAGAAAACTTGACGTTGATTTCAACAGCTCTATTAAGCGTTTTGAGATTCAAGACAAAATGGAAAGTTGAAAAAACCAAAAAGTGGCCTATGGAATTGGCCCAAATACTTCGGCTACTGTGTTCTCTTAATTTAGAAGTTGAGTTGCTTATTTACTGCTTGATATACATTTATGATATGGTAGGCATAAAATAATCTGAGGTCAGTGAGCCTAATCAGTCTGGCTTTTTGAGTGGAAGGACGAGGTAAGTCAAGGAAAAATATTCCTTTTTTTTTTCTTTTTATAATGTTGAACCCTGACAAAGAATACGGTCGATTGCACACCGTTGCGGTCTGCCGGTCTCCTAATGCCCAAAATGCCTCGAAATAATCAAGGACTCAGACGGAAAAAATACGTACTTACGAGGTAAGAAAAATTCTGCTTTTTTTCTGTTTGGTTTCCATCTCCAAAGGGCTGAAAGTCCCAATTATGCATACTTCTCTTTTGGTCAGTAAGTTATCGGAAGAATCAGCGGTGCCTTCACAAAAAGGAGTACCGAATTTCAAGTTATTCTGCTAGCGAAAGTATAAAACTCCAAAAACCACTTTTTTCCCCTTTTACCTTTTCTTCTTCAAATTCTGGCTCTCCCAGTTCACCGATTGACTTGAAATCGTCAGTTTTTTTCCGAAAAATCTCATGGCCGCAATTTTCAGCAAACTTTTTGGGTAGGAAGACTTTTTCTAAAGACCCTTTTCCAGAAAAAGTAGGATAATCGAGACTTTCATGGTCTTTTGGGCGGGAAATATCTTTATATTTATTTTTTTTTCAAAATTAACCCTACTTCCATTGTCTAATTTAAATAAGGGGTAAGGGAGCTTTTAATGGTAGCTTTTTATTCCCAAGAAAGCCTCAAGTGTGAAATTGCTTAATTGTTCAATATTTTATATTCCCTTCACACTGACAAACTAGTTCTTTTTTTGTCCTCATTTTGTCTATTATCTTAGAATTGTTAAGGTTTACTTACCGTTAAGAAAAGGGGAAACAAAGACAAAAAAAATTAACTTTTATTGTACAAAAGAGGTTAAATATACTGAAGTATTTCATTGGAGATTTTTTCTACCAACCAGCAGCGACGTTTGGACGCCCACGCATGCGCCTTTTGAGTCCGCCATGATTTTAACCTGCCTCAAACAGATTTAAATATTTTTGTGATTGTAAAATTTGTCTTCTTACTTTAATGATGACAGAAAATCATAAAAATTTAACGTCTTCTTGCTTTATTATGGATTTCTTGCAAATCTTGAGGGTTTTCTGCCGGACTACTGAAAATTTTATTTTTTATTATTATTATTTTTTTTATATGACACAGGCCCATATTCATTAAAAATATCGGTATTCAAATATTCTTTCTCAAAGACATTTTATTGGATTACCCTCCATGTCTGCTTTTTGGGAGTCTCTTTCATACCTGGAGTTTACTATCTGCTCTAGAAATTCTGAAACATTTAAAAATATGAATTTAGAATTGAAGAATCAAGAAATCTCAAAATGGATGTTCAAGAAAAATCGTTTTTGATCGTAGGAGTATTAAGCCATCGCCCTTGATATCTAATGAAGCGGAGATAAAACGTCAGATATTTTATAATTAGTTCTGTCTAGATAAGCGTCTATGCCTTTACGTCATAGCACGTTTAAATCCTATGTCGAAAGTACATTTTAAAAAAATATTTCAAGACTACCTTGAATAAATTGAATAAAAAATCATATTTATTAGAATAGATTTTTTTAAGAGATGGAAAGGCATTTTTTATGCAATTTTATTGACCGGACGGCTGTCATTAAGCAACCGTAAATAAGTGATTCAGGGACAGGCTCTTCAAGATGACTATTGCATGAGGATTTTTTTCTCTCTTTTTTTTCTGTCCGACAGGAATCTTAACTAATCACTTTAAGACCCCCGCATCGATTACCCCGCCACCTATAACTTGTCCTACAGAATATTCTCTTTTTTTTCCGACTTATTTATACCGACTTATATTTATATCATTATTTATGTTCGTTTTCTATTTAAAAATTGACCAAATCTTATGCACTTATTTTTATTTTTGTTCAACTGGGAGATAAGATGAGGAGATGTCCAAAATTCCAATGCACGCTATAAAATAAAGGGGTTTTCTTGGGTAAAAGACTGTAAATAACCGTGTTTCGTGGCGATAAAATCGAGGAAACCCGTTAAAAAGATGTTAAACGCTGAAAAACCCGGTGAAACGGGTGTTTTTACACCAAAAACGAAGTAAACGATCGAAAACGGGGTAAGAAAGATGTTTAACGCCGATAAAACGGGTGTTTCTAGACGAGGAAGTTGAGGGAAACGGCCCAAAACCCGGTCGATGGCTCGAACAACCTTTTGAATAGGGTTTTAAAGGTTCAAATACTCGTTAAAAATGGTGTTTCTACACCATCAAGTAAAATGACCTGGTAAAAAAGATGTTATACGCTCGAACGCCTGTTAAAACTCAATAAAACGGGTGTTTATACACCAGGAAGTCGAGGGAAACGGCCCAAAACCCGGTCGATGGGTGTTAATTGCTCGAACGACTGTTTAAATAGGGTTTTAAAGGTTCAAATGTACGTTAAAAATGGTGTTTGTACACTATCAAGCAAAACGACCCGGTACAAAAAGATGTTATACGCCCGAACGCCTGTTTAAAATCGATAAAACGGGTGTTTCTACACCAGGAAGTCGAGAAAAACGGCCAAAAACCCGGTCGATGGGTGTTAAATGCTCGAAAAACCGTTTCAATAGGGTTTTAAAGGTTCAAATACCCGTTTAAAAATGGTGTTTCTACACCATCAAGGAAAACGACCCGGTAAAAAATTATGTTATACGCCATAACTCCTGTTAAAACGGTTTTTTAAGTCCAGAAAATGACCCAGAACTTGTTAAGAAGTTGGACAACACCAAAAAAAAAAAAAACGGTTGCTTCTATACCAGAGAATCGATGAAAACTGCCTAAAACTGGTTTAAATGGTGTTGAACACTGGAGCTGTTTATCGAAAAACCAGTGCCTACGAGTGGGCAGCTGCCCCAAAGTGACGTACAGCGGGGCAACGGGACACAAAACTCCAAAACGGGAGTTGTCAGGTCAGTTTTCATCGATTATCTGAGCTTTTTGGTGTTGGTGCTCCAACACCCTTTTTAACAAGTTCTGGATCATTTTCTGCAGTAGAAAACCCCATTTTAGCAGAAGTTCGGGCGTATAACATCTTTTTTTCATCGGGTCGTTTCGCTTGATGGTGTAAAAACACCATTTTTAAGGGGTCACCTTAGTATCACAAGTTTCTACTAAAATAATATGCAAAAAATAAATAAACCATTGTGTAAAGTTTATCTTATCTAGTTCTAATGAGATTAAAGGTTATTTAAAAGCTCATTTATAACATCAATAAAAAAAATTGTGAGTGTAAAAAATTAATATGTGATGTAAAACGTTAATCTCGCCATAAAAACGCAATAAATTCCCACTTGGGCACGGAACTACGATTTAAATCAATTTAATTATTTTTTAAAATTTACGATTGTTTTTTTATTACTCAATTAATGAACTCGTTAAATGTTTAATTGCTGTTTTTATTGTTTATATATTAACTTTTTTTTCTAAATGTGTGTGAACGGGTAATTTTTTCATTGAAAATTGTACAAAATGAACTTGGAGTTCGATTGAATGTTCGAGGATGTGGGAAGGGGGGACGATACTCTCGCGGGCGATGTTGAAAGGAAGCGTTTCGAAGTCACGATCCTCTTTTCCCTCCGTATCGCCTCCTCTCACGGAGATCCCTCGTCAGTTGTCCTTATCTATGGAAACTGAATAGTGATGAGGCCTCACGGGTTCAAACTTCGATACTCGGAGAACGCTGACATCAAACCCGCCTCCCCCTTTCAAAAGGGGCGGAGGCGAAACAAGTATCTTGATCGACGTGACTTTCATCGATTTTTTCAACGATTCCTTTCTTTTATCAAATATCTCATGTAAACCTAAATTCTAATCTAACATATCAAAAATATAAATCACCAATAAGAAGAATCCTCTCATTTGAAAGAAAAACAATATGTTTTTATAAAAAATGAAGTTCACAAAATAAGTGTTGATTATGAATGATATAAAATGTCGGGTAGTAGGGCGTGGACTCGATAGAATGCGCCTTAGATATCGCATCTGATCCTTTTATAGCTTTCCTCCTTTCCTATATTGACTTTTACGAAAAGAGTTCATTTTTTAAAGGCCATGGGGGAAAGTGTTAACTGCAATAAAATCGTCGTTTTATTATTTTGCCGCTTCTTTTTGGTGAAAATATTGGATAAAAATGTTTATTGCTATTATTATTTATTATAATGAGGGAGAAACTCAATTTTATTGGTTTTTTTAAACCTCAAAATTCTAAAAGTGGTGCAAAAACGTCTTTGCCAGTGAGGTTTGCCTTGGCAGTGCAAAAAAGTTTAGATTTTGGCGAAAAGTAGTATTTGTCTAAAAATATTTCACTGAGTAAATTATCTTTGTAAAAGGACACGACGAAACTATCTCGTCAAAACCTACTAAATTCCTGCGATTTTTTTGGAAAAAGATGTTTTTCGAAAATAAGTTTTATATTTTCCAAGGAAAAATTTTTTCGGAAGTCCCAAAATAACGAGAACGAGCTTTTGTAAAAAAATTTTCGACGATTTTTAGTTCTCAAAATATAGGAAAGTAATTTTAGGGGCGAAAGTGCTGCCATCTCTTGTATTTGAAACAAAATTTTCTGGAGGTATGATCCCCCTTAAAAAGTCCTTGTACCTAACGAATTATTTAATCCTAAAATTTTATGTTGATATTTATTTTGTACGAAAAGGAACGAAAAATGGAACTTCCAAACGCCATGTTGTGAGATCTGAAAAAAAGCTGGTGTTAAAACTTAAAAGGAATTCTGAGGTGGGAGAGTATATCAGGCAAAAAGGAAGAAAAAAATAGAATCAGAGGTAGAAAAAAAAAGACAGAAAGCCATACTTATAAAATACCTCTAACAATTATCTCTACTAGAAAGGAATCGAGAGAACGGATTTAGAAGAAGGAAAGATAAAACAAAAACGAGAAGAAGGGGAAGATTCGGATCGAAAAAAGAGGCAGTTAAGTCTGCAACTTACGAGTCAGGCCTTCGGGTGACAACTTACGGAGACTCTCAGGATTTTTTCCTTCTCTCTCTTTCGGTGTTCTTTTTTTTCTGGTCCGGATGAAATCTCGCTTTTTTTCCCCTTCTTCGATTCGAGATAAATTCTAAAATAAAAAATGTATTATTTTATTGATATTTGTTGAGGGGAAAAAAATTTTGGTTAATTAATTTTTTCTTAATTTAAGAAGTGGAAAATTAAATTAGTATGTCTTAGTGCTTTTAGAGATTAAAAAATTCTTGCGGAGGAAAATGGGTTTTTTAAAAAAGAAGCTGAGTCTGAAATTAAAACAGAAGGGATCCATAATATAAATCATCCAGACTTTCATTAGAGAGCCTCGCTTTTCCAGCCAAAGGAGGCGGAGTGATTAGCGCCAGAGCCCCCTCTTCCCCCTGCATTCATCTAAATAAGGTAGGAAGTCTCGCCTAAACTTCGTAAACTTGTCGAGGGAAAACTGGCTGAGAAGAGGGAGCTTCTGTCGCCGTCGAGAGAGAGAAAGCGAATTAAAAGTTTCGCCTACGCAAACGTCCCGAAAGGGAGGGAAAGTTTGAAAGGGGGTGGGAATAAGTGAAGATCCAGAAACTTTGAAAAGGGACCCAAACTGTTTTCCCTCTTTACCCCGAAAACTTTCCGTCCTCCCCTTAAATGGAGAAAGATATGTATTCACAAAGTTCGCCCTCTTATTTTCGCCCTCCCAATCCTCTTTTTAAAACAAAGGCTCTTTCAACTCTTTTTCATTTCGAGGACACCTTGAATGAAAACTTTTCAAACATAAAATAGTAAGATAACATAGTAGCAGAAGGTTCCTCAAGAATTATTAACTTTTTTTACTTTCTTGAAACTCTAATCTGGTCTTATCTTTGATTCTGCGTGCAACTTTTACTGTTGGCAGAAGGCTGTTAGCGCGTTTTTATTACCTGCTTTATTTTTATGTCACCAATTTTCAAGGTGACAAAATGCTTCGATTGCGAATAGGAATCAAAAAGTATATTTGAGGCGCTCCGGGTACGAAGGGCGAACTCGACAAAACGTAGTTTCGAGATATTCGCATTTTTAAGTTTCGGTTTTTACGTATTTAAAGGGGAAAAAATGGCGAACTCAACATAAAAATTATATGGGTGTATTCAACAAGAGGTCTAGAATCTGAAAATGAAAAAAAACTGGAGGACCCTTCCCCAAAAACCCGGCGTCGAGGGAATCACAATAACTTCTTTAAGGAAGTTAAAAAAATTTTTTCCGATGTCGAGTTCGCCCTTCGTACCCGGAGCGCCTCATTTGAAGTCTACCAGGTAATAGGAGAGACTGTAGCCCTGTCTAAATAAGGAGGAGGAAAGAAAGAAAAGAAGAACACAGTAGGTAACTGCAAAAAAACAGGGCTCCCTGTCGACTTTCAGCATTTACTTATATCATATCCGAGACGATATGTACCAAATTTCAAGTTGATCTGTCCATAGGGAGTTGAGATCCAGTGCCCAGAGAACGCAGCAACTTCTATTTTTGCTTCATGCGCAATCGAGGCTACTTTAACCCTTTCGAGACTGCGTCTGACGCCGGATTCTCAGCTCTTTTCCCCTCACTTCTCCCCGACCGCTCCCAGCTCCTAGCAAAGCACAGAAAGCGACGAGTGATGCGATCATCACGTAGTTCATTTCTTCCTCAACAGATGGCCAGTTTTTGCATGTGGCTAGCGCCACGGCAAGCGAAGGTATTAAATATCTTAGAGAGGCTTCCCTCAGTTCCCGCTGGGCAACTAAAGTCGCCTGCGGTCTCCAAGCGACATGCGCGCATGGCAACTATAGTCGCCTGTGGTATCGAAATGGTTTAGGCTGAGGATTATCACAAAGACGACTTGGGCAGTGATTACATTTTGAAAAAAAAACTACGGAGATTTCATGTATTGAAAGGTGGATAACCCTTATGCAAATAGAATATTTACATTTCGTGACTGAAAGAGGACATCGAAGTTAAAGAGAAGTCGAGTTGACAAGAGGCCGTAAAGAATGTGACGTTATTTCGCTTTGTCTCACGTGAGTTTTAAGGGGAAAGGGGTTGGTTGTCACCTGAGAAAACGTCGGCCACCCTCCAGAAGAGATAGAAAAAGAAACCACCCCAATTTCGCCAGACAATTTATCGCCTCGACTGAGAGACTCACATAAAATCTAAACATTACGATATGGCTTTCTTTTTCTCCCTCCATCTTTTTTTTCCCCGTTCAAACGTCACCTTTATCAACCCTCTCCCCTCGCACCCTGTTTAGTAAAGCCATAATTTACCCAACTGACGTCACCTCTGATGGAAAAGTGATGTAAATTTAAGTTTACTTTCTCTCCTTTTTTTCGGGAAAATCGGACTTTTCTGATAACACGGTGAGGTTTTTTTTGTGAAAGAAAAACTCGTCAGAAAAAATATAAGAAAGGGTCGAGATTTCCACACAAATCGTCTGTTTACCAGTTACAGTCAAGGGGTTTCCAAGAGTTTTCCTTCTTAGACATTTGATCCTTTTGAGATAAAAGGATGGAAAAGAAGGGAAATTGTTGTATTGAGGCCGGTTTTCGAGATGCTATCCGGAAAATCGACATGTATTCCAATAACGGAGGGTCATTGGTATTCAACCCCTTATCTCCTCTTATCTCATCCCCTCCACTTCCTAATTACATCCAGCTTATCTCCAACTGCTAATCACAAAATAATTACACTTTCGGAGTTTACTTTTTACACCACTTAACGTTGTTTTATTTCCTAGTAAGACGGGTCAGTTAATAGGAAGTCTTTATTTTACGACTGGTTATAAATCACGGCTCCTGAACGAAAACTGTCTACCGTACTCGTTTAGGATGAAATTGTTATTCTAAAGGAGCTATCTGACGATTAAGGGGGGAGACGTAAAACCTCGGCGAAATTGAATTCAAAGATTAGTTTTTAGGTGCTTTTTTTATCGATTTATTAAGGTAATCAGAAAAAGTGACAGATCAGCTACATATGGGGAAAAAATTGAAAAATTAAAATGATGAGAATCTGGCTCTTTCCTAGAAAGAAGAAGAAAAGTACTTGTTTGAAGAGCTTCCAACGAAAACTTCCTTAAAGAGAAGTAACAATATAGAAGGGGAAGTATATAGGAAGGGGAAGTACAACGGAGGGGACGTAAAACGGAGGGGGAAATATGGGAGGAGAAGTATAACAGAGGGGGAAGTATAAGGGAACGAAAGTATAACGAAGGGAAGGAAAGTATAACGCTCCTTTATACTTTCCTGAGAAGAAGGGAAGAAGGGGAAGTTTTAATTTTTTTACCCGAAAAATTTCCGATTTTTTTTAAATTTTTTTTTGTCAAAAAATTTTCTAAGTTTTTTTTCCAAAAATGTTCCAGGTTTTCCATTTTTTGCGCTTTTTTTTTTTTGAAAAATTTAAGTTCTTTTTTCAAAAATTTTTTTTAAATGTCAAGGTAGAAATAATGGGCTCTTTGGCCTAGGGATGTGCCTCTCGTAATGGGTAGAAGTCTGAAATTTCTCCCTACTTTAAAAAAAAAATTAATAATTAAAAAGTGGCAATTTTTTTACACCAAAAATTCTTAAAAATATTAGGAGTAATTGGTGAAAATCAGTTTAACGATTCGGCCGCAGCAAATTTTTTAAAATTTCAAACAGCCATATCTCCGCCATTTTTTCGAAATTCAAAAATCGCCCTCGTTAAATTCTTCTTCACCGGCTAAAAAATTTGTGTGAAAATTGGTTGAAAACTGGCCGTAAAATGTTCCGGAAAAACGGACGGCCGGCCGGCCGGAACCACAGACAAAGTTGAGATCAGTAGAGATCAATATTCGATTTGACCCTCCGGGTCTGGAAGACCCTTCCCCAAAAACCCGACGTGGAGGTTATCACAATAACTTCTCTAAGGAAGTTGAAAAGAGAAATCGTTTCTTCTAGTTGAGGAAGATCAGTTTCCACCCCTCCCTTGAAAATATTTCCCTGAATAATAGAAACTCCATGCATTCTAAAGCAACCTTTTAAAAACTTCTCTTTTTTTAAAACACAAAAACCCCCGCAGGTAAAAAAGGCGAAAGTTGCGTCACGTTTTGGGTAATAAAAAAAAAACCCTTCTCAGGGGGTAGTTGCGCCTTTGTGCGATACGAGGTTTTCGGCCTAACTTTCACTCGGAGAAAGGGGTGGCTCTTACGTCAAACGTCAGAAATTGAGGGTGGAAAAAAAAAAGGTTGGGAGAAATCTCGTTTTTATTTCCCCTTTTCTTCCTGTGCCTGAAGGTCCCCATATTTCAAAAAGCTTTCACATAGTCGAAATGAATCTGGCAACTTCAAGAGTAACCGGTTTTAATGTTTTGTCATTTCTTCAGATCATCACCGGTTGAATACTCACAGTATCAAATCTATTGCATCCAGCTGATCCTAAGATTATTTAGCAAACAAGACAGTGCATAGAAAAGTCTTTTGTTCGCTTTTTTTCTTCCTTCATTTTTGTTTTATCGTTGACCTGTTTGATGTTTAAAGTAAAACTTGACGCGTTTTGTTCAAATGTCGAACAGTTTAAGATAGACTCAGGTTGGCGTTCAAGGTTGAATACAAATATCCGGGTAGCGACCGGCGACGTGACCCGAGGATTAGGGTGTAGGTGCCCCCTCGTAAAGCGTTACCGGCGGTGAGATATGCAAAGTGTTTATTTATACCATAAACTTCCTTTTACTCTTTTTAAAAAAAAGTACAATCAAAACAAATGGCGTAAGAGGGTTGTCCAGTTCGTCCCGTGGGGAACATTCGGTCGCCATCGTAGGGTGAAGTTTGCCCGGGGAAGTGTAATTACCTGAGGGGCCGATTCACCCCTAACGAACAACCATTTCTCCTCCCTTCTATGTTTATAAATTAGTTATTAATCCACCCAATAACAGAAACCTTAAACATTCTAGAATAAAGAATCATACTAATTTCTTTCAAATTTGTATTCAGTCGAAGGGGAATCCGTCGGATTACCATTTTCGCTGGCCTCGGCACAATCTCCTTTTTTTCCCTTCTGGGGTCGATGTTTTGAAGGGGAGGCTGAAATTGAAGAGGGAAGTCCTGGGAATATATAGGGAAAAAGGAGAGAAAAAAAAATTTTTTTCGGAGGGATAGACGGTCGGTTGGCGCCTTGGAATTCAACGTTTAATATAAGAATAAAGAAAGATGCTTGGTGAATTTGCGGTTTTTTCACCCCAACATCCCCTTTTTTTTTCGCTCTCATCTTCATCTTTCCCACTTAAAGGGGCGGGCCTGGAAGATCCATGTGCATAATTCAAAAGATAGCTTGGGGGCTCAGGCGATTCATAACAACTGGCGTCTGAACGCTACTCATCAAGCATAAATAGCATTTCGAATAATGCTATTGTTCATCCAAATCTTCAGGCCCCTGATAGGGAGAGCTCATGTATTACACCAAAAAAAGGTTCCGACTATGTTCGCCCAGTCGCATGATTTTTTATCGCACCCTGTGGGCTGTGAGGTATCTAGGACTTGGCGATTAAGTTGGTACGTCTGTAGTTCATCCGGCGAGGAGCGGTAAACAAAATATTTTACGGACGGCTTCTAAGTATCTCATTCAACGGCTCTACATGTTTTTTTGAAGTGCTAAGTCGGAATTAAAAGCCTTCAGGAATTTAGAAACCTACGGGGGAAAACGGGAACCTTCGCAGCATCTCCCAAACGCTTGCTATTTTGATGATACCGCTAAGGTCTGCCACAAACTTAAAGGATGCATTTTTGGGGAACCTTCGCAGCCATCAGTGGGAATCTACATTCAGGGATTTCGAACCTACACGGCCAAACGGAATCCTTCGCAGTATCTCCCAAACGCTTGCTATTTTGGATGATACCGCTAAAGTCTGCCACAAACTCAAAGGATGCATTTTTGGGGAACCTTCGCAGCCATCATTGGGAATCTACATTCAGAGATTTTGAACCTACGCAGCCAAACGTGAACATTCGCAGCATCTCCCAAAACGCTTGCTATTTTGGATGATACCGCTTAGGTCTGCCACGAACTCAAAGGATGCTTCTTTTGGGAACCTTCTCGGGCATCAGTGGGAACCTGCCTTCAGGAATTTAGGAACCTTCGCGGCATCTTCCAAACGCTTGCTACTTTGATGATGCCGCTTAAGTCTGCCCCAAACTCAAAGAATGCATCTTTGGGGTAACTTCGCGGGCATCAGTGGGAACCTGCCTTCAGGAATTTAGGAACTCACGCGGTCAAACGGAAACCTTCGCGGCATCTTCCAAAACGCTTACTATTTTGGATGATACCGCTAAGGTCTACCACAAACTCAGAGGATGCATCTTTGGGGAACATCATCTCAGCCATCAGTGGGAATCTACATTCGGGATTTCGAACCTGCGCAGCCAAACGAGAACCTTCGCAGCATCTCCCAAAATTTGAAACCTACGTGGCCAAACGGGAACCTTCGCAGCATCTTCCAAAACGCTTGCTATTTTGATGATACCACTCAGGTCTGCCAAAATCTCAAAGAATGGATTTTTGGGGAACCTTCGCAGCCATCATTGGGAATCTACATTCATGAATTTCGAACCTACGCGGCCAAACGGGATCCTTCCCAGCATCTCCCAAAACTTTTGCTATTTTGGATGATACCGCTAAGGTCTACCACAAACTCAAAGGATGCATTTTGGGGAGTCTTTGCAGCCGTCAGTGGGAATCTACA
This sequence comes from Orius insidiosus, assembly GCA_014119065.1. NCBI lineage: Eukaryota > Metazoa > Arthropoda > Insecta > Hemiptera > Anthocoridae > Orius > Orius insidiosus. Next base: position 222,444 of record JACGAQ010000133.1, read on the forward strand.
TTCAGGGATTTTGAAACCTACGCAGCCAAACGTGAACCCTCCAAAAACTTTTGCTATTTTGGATAACGCCACTAGGTCTGCCACAAACTCAAATGATGCTTCTTTGGAGAACCTTCGCGGCAACCAGCGAGAACCTTCCTTCGGGAATTGAGGAACCTACGCTGATTGAAATTCCATGTCACCCTGAATACATATCAAGGCCTCATGGATTCAGTTAAAATAAATCAAAAAATCTTGCTCTTCCTTTTTTGGTCATCAATAACAATAATATTTTTCTTCAATTTTAGACGGTTTTGAAGGATTTTTTCTGTTTCATGTAATAATGGGTTCCTGTTTGGTAAGTTAAATTGTGCACGATGTTGCACTCTCTGTAAAGGGCGAAATCAGCATTTTGTATTCAAGTCAGTCAATAAATAAAAACTCGCCACCGCAGAGGATATCGTTTATTCCCATATTTGTCATGAAACATTGTAGAATTTTTAAAAAAATATTTTTTGCATAAAAAAGGTGCAATTTCACTTCTGAGATAAGCCAACAATGAAGACTTGGCTAAAGGACTTATCTTAACCTTTATAAAGTTTAGTCTCTTTTATCTTTTTACCTTAGTAAACTTTTGTCGCTTTTTTTCTTTTCCTTTTTTTATTTATCAAAGCTATTTTGAGACAGATCTCGCGATAAAATTGCATCAGACAAGCCCTCGAGGATTGAGGGACGTTAATAAAGAGTCGAGTTTAATTAAAAACCCTTTCTAGTTCAAATCTCGTCTGGGATCCTCTTTTCTACTATTCTACTCCCTTGACATTATTTAATTTCGAAAATTAAATTTTAATTAAACAAAAGGCGAGTTGAATAATAAAATTTAAAAATCCATGATGGTAGTAGGTAATAATTTTTTCCTTTTTTCCCCTTCTTATGCGTTAGAGCCCCCTGTGTGAAAAATCGGGTGCAGATGTAAACAATGTCTAACCTCCCCCCTGTATATATCGCGTTATTAGAAGGCGTCTGCTTGTTCGAGGTACAAGATAATCTCATCTTGAGTCTCCCCTGTTTCTCCCCCTCTTGAATATAGAGGTTCTCTGTAATTGCTGTTAGTTAAGGGGAGGTTATATGGCGGTTGTACTCTGGGAGCAGCAGGTGTGGGAGACTTTCGTTAATTAGAGATGGGCGCAACATCGGGGCCCTTAAATTCCCCGGAGTTGGGCCACTTCTTTGAATTAATTTCACAGAGTACTCGACACCTGTGTGGTCTCTCGTTCCCAAAACCGGCATAATTTAGTCGAAATCTACAAAATTAGTTCGACCTTTTTCGTAATTCAGCGATAATTTGAACCTTGAGTTTTTTGTTTAATTAAAAAAGAAACTCAAAATTGTTAAAATTCTTACTCAAGTCACGATTTTAAAATGAAAATTGTCTTAATTTGAAGTTGCGCAAGAAAGCTTCCTAGAATAAATGAAAGGTTCAAAGTAGCGATGATTGTACGTTGTAAAAAAATGGGAGAGAAAAATGTTCCCGCTGGATTTATTAAAGTAAAGCCTACCTTTATGCTAAAAGGACCCCTAGCTTCCCCATGTGTGGTTATGAAAAAAGATTGGGAGGGTCGAATTGCTCAATCGCGCACCCGTGGTAATCCGAGATCATGTTTGACACGGCGAAAAGGAAAAAAAAGCCCCTACGAAACTCATATCACACGGTAAACAGACCGCGTAGAGAAAATTTGATGAGGAACCGTTGGATGTTTTACACAAATCTGCCCTAACCTTTTTCCTCCCTTTTTATGATCATTGGCCACAATGTAACAGAAGAAATTTGAGATAAAAAAATGAGAAAAGTTTTATTTAAGTTTATAAACTTGTGAACTCTGAAAACTCGGGATTTTATAAACTAGAATTTTTTTTTAACTTTCACTGGAGCTACATAGTAGCCGGTGGCGTAGATAGCCGCCTGAAGCAGGTTTTAAGGTTTAGAAAAATGATTGTTTCAATTACTTTAGGGTCCGTTATACCACTTAATTCGGCGGCGTTTTTCTTTGAAATTTTGCTCCACTTTGGCGAGAAAACTGTTGGTTTTTTCAAATTTTTCTTTTTGATTTGGCTTTCAAATATGCAATACATTTTCGCAAAGCCGAAAAATCATAAAAAAAAATGAAGAAAATCAGAAAAACGTACGTCTCGTCCGACAGTATTCTCGTCCGAAAGTATTCTCGTCCTAAAATAATAGAAAAAGGAAATGTATAAACTGTATTCTCGTCCGAAAGTATTCTCGTCCTAACAGGCAACGCCCCTTTTTAGGACGAGATGACAGTAGGACGAGAAGACATTCGCACGAGTGATTTTCAATTTTTAAATATTATACTCGAATAAAATAGAAATCATCTTGTCCGAAAGTATTCTCGTCCTACTGTCTTCTCGTCCTAAAATGTGTAAAATAAAATTTACTTAAAATTAAATTAAATGTATTCTCGTCCTACAGTCTTCTCGTCCTAAAACTAACGTACAAAAATTGCTGCTTCGGGGAAATGCGGCAGCGTGCCACCCAAGCAAGTTTTATTAGGTGTACAAAATGAAACTCGGCTAAAATCTAAAAAATTCAAATTTATAAATATAAACCCTGTGGCTGAGTTTCATTTTGTACACCTAATAAACTCCTTTTTGCGCCTACTGAGCTCATCATCCATCCCACTGCCGCCTACAGGGTGAGCAATCCTCGCGAGAGGAAAAAAATTAACCCCCTTGTTTCACAAAACGAGCTGATCCTCGCAAAAATAAACAAACAAACCGACCGTGACTTGCTGGGGTGGAACGCTGCCGCATTTCTCAGACGCAGCAATTTTTGTACGTTAGTTTTATGACGAGAAGACCGTAGGACGAGAATACTTTCGGACGAGATGATTTCTATTTTATTAAAGTATAATACATATTTAAACAATAAAATTGTATAGAAATTGAAATCCACTTGTCCGAATGTCTTCTCGTCCTACTGTCATCTCGTCCTAAAAAGGGGCGTAGCCTGTTAGGACGAGAATACTTTAGGATGAGAATACTTTCGGACGAGATGTGTGCCCCCAATCTAATTTGTCACTGTTTATGAGGTCATCTGTTGTGCTGGCCGTCCGTCAGTCCGTATGCCTGGTTTTTTTTTTTTTAGGTTTAACTCAAGAAAACCCAGTTCAAACTTGCTTTTTGTCATTTGAACAGACGTTTTACTGCTTTTTGGGGTGTTTTTTATGGTTATTTTAATCATGTTAACCTGGTTTTTCTATCTGGAAGTTCAGGTGAAATATGACTTACAAAGATGTCGCTTTTTACGGCGTTTTTCCCCCTGCCTTGCGCTTTGATCTTCCTTTTTCTTCCTTATCTTTCGCACATAAATTAGCAACTTAGCATTTTAATTTTAACTTGTATAATAATTTTTAAACTCAATTTAAAATTTAAATCTCAATCAAGGCTCGACCATTTTTGAAAGAGTGACAAAATATTTTTTTTTTTTTGGAATTGGACCCGTGATTGTCTCACGGAAAGGCTCGCCCTCGCTCGCTCTGATGGAACTTGTTCGGATTTACATAAAATCGAAATTCGGAAACAAACACAATTATATATCGGTTTCCCAGGGTCTCTCTGAAGAGCCGAAAAAAAGGACGGGGGAGGAAGATCACGTTTGTATTTCTTTTATTTTCAACGTTTTTCTTTCTCGGTGATGGAACAAAGAGAGAAAATGCCTAAAACATGAAGGAAAGATGTTAATCAAGTTTAGAATAGAAAGGTAACTGTATTTTTAAGAAGTCTTAAATATTGTCATTCATCGATGGTTTTGTTGTCAAACAAACAATAAAAAGTCGATAATTTGCATGTTTAAGCAGTGGGGTTCGGAATAGGAAAGAAGTTGTCTGTCACGGCAGGTTTGATTGACGGATCGGGTCGTAAAATGACGTAGTTTTGACGTCACGAGGTTTTATAGCCACTCATAAACCCCCCCAGAAGTCTCCCCCTCTGCCACCTTATCCCGTCTCTCACTCTCGCCTTTAAAACCCACTCTTTTTCTCTCTCGTCTGTCATGGAGAAGGCCCCCATTCATCAAACCTGACCCAGTGGCCGGGACTCGGACGGGGTTGACGCCCTCGCGACGAAGACAAAAGAAGGAGAAAAAAAAACTCACTCATTCACGTCGGTTTTTTTATAGTGGGACTCTCGTAAAGTTCAATACTCCGCTGTAAAAAGTTACTTATTTAATAGCACTCTTGAAAAACACCATTTTTTACATCCTTTTTTTATATTCTCGAGGACAGAATCCGACCTTCAAAAACCCCTCGTCATTTCTCGATTACTAAACAAATTCAACGTTTATTCAGTCTATCATATTTAAAATGATATAATAATAATTCCTTTTATAACTAAATCCTATTGATATTGAAGCTACATGGCCGTAGAAACTGAGCGACATGGCCGGAGAAACTGGGCAACATGGCTGACAACTGTCGCCGGCCATCTGCCTCTCTCGGATATGGGATCGACGTCCCCTCAAACATGGAGTTAAGCTGCTCGTTTCGCCGGTTCGGTCTCGCTATTATTACCGTGATTTTAGACACTGTGGGGCATATGCCTGAAGATTTTAAATCATTTTCGTTTTCAGTATTTTTCTTACGACTCTATAATTCACGGAGTTTTCAGTAGGTTTTTAGCCGAGGAAAACGCCCAAAAATCCTCTAGAAAGGTTGTTTATATCGTTATAAAGCGTGGTTTTTGCACGAAAAACCGAAGAAAACAGTTAAAAGGGAGTCTCTTCGCCAAAAACCAGAAGAACGCCCCAAAATCCGTTAATAGGTAGTTCTCGGCCCATAAAAACGTGTAGAACGCACGGAAAACGGTTATAAGAAAGTGCCTTGGCAAAAGACCAGAAGAACTCCCCAGAATCCGGTTAATGGGTAGTTCTCGCCCATAAAAACGTTAGAACGCACGGAAAACGTTAAAAGAGTGTCTGGACCAGAAAACCAAGAAAAACGCCCCAGAATTCGGTTAATGGGTCGTTCTCGTCCCAAAAAAACGATCAGAACACAGACAACGGTTAAAAGAGAGTGTCTTGGCCAAAAACCAAGTAGAACGCACGGAAAACGGTTAAAAGAGAGTGTCTGGGCAGAAAACCAAGAAGAACGCCCCAGCATCCGGTTAATGGGTCGTTTTTGGCCAAAAAAACTTATAGAACGCACAGAAAACGGTTTAAATAGGGTGCCTTGGCCAAAAAACCATGTAGAACGCACGGAAAACGGTTAAATAAGAGTGTCTGGGCCAGAAAACCAAGAAGAACGCCCCTGAATCCGGATAATGGGTCGTTCTCGTCCCATAAAAAACGAGCAGAACACAGACAACGGTTAAAAGAGAGTGTCTAGCCAGAAAACCAAGAAGAACGCCCCAGAATCCGGTTAATGGGTCGTTCTCGTCCCATAAAAAACGAGCAGAACGCACGGAAAACGGTTAAAAGAGAGTGTCTTGGCCAAAAAAACCAAGAAAAACGCCCCAGAATCCGGTTAATGGGTAGTTTTTGGCCAAAAAAACTTATTGAACGTACAGAAATCGGTTGAAATAGGATTTCTTGGCCTAAAAACCAAGAAGATCGCCTAAATACCGGGAAAATCGGGTGTTTCTTTTCGGTTTCTGAGGGTTTCGTCGGGTTCTTAGATTTTATTACTTTATTGATTTTATTATTTCTTGCCCTGGAAGGCTGGTACCTAAATGGCTTTAAAAATTAGTTTTCTCTACTTCACATATTCTGTATCCTTAAATTTTTTGAATAAAAGGATTTGTAAAAATTGATTCGTTTTGAAAAGCAAGTTTTATCGATTCGGGCGTAAGACGCCGTACGTGCGTCACCCCCTCCTCAAAATGAATGAGTGACGTCGGTTTGGATTTAATGACGTCAGTAAACAGATAAGTGCCAGTCGTTGTGTAGTATGGTAGTAAAACGTCGAGACAGTGAAGTAAGACCGGGTTTATAGGCCACAAACATCCTTTTTTTTTCTCTCCCCACCCCGTCTTCCACTCTCTCCTCCGCTAAACCGTAGGTCAAAGAACGGTTATAATTCTTCCTCTCTTCCGTTAAATATTTCAGCCTATAAAATATGGCCATAGGAGGGTGTGAACTCCTTTGGGAAATATGTGTGAAGTCACCTATGAAAGGGAAGAAATGGGAGGAAGGCTTTTCAGAAATTCAAAACACATCTTTGATATACGATTGTTGTATTTTCACCCCTTACTTTCGCTCTTTTAGAACCTTTTTTTTCTTTTCATTTTTTTTTATCAAATACGTTCATAGGTGAAGAGTGGAAAGAGGGGGGCCTTGAATCCAAATCCCTTCTTTTTTTTTCCTTCAACCTTTCCAATCTACATAAAACCCGAAGAGTAAAAAAAAATTCTTGTGCTAAGTCGTTGGAATTTTTTAAGGACAACTTGAAAGTAAAATCCTAGAGAAAAGCGACGATTTTAATGAAAACATAATTTATGTCGTCAAGAGATAACTGAAAGGTCAAGTTTCTCGAAATCCGATAAGCCCCAGATTAATCCCCTTCCCCCGGGGAGCGCTTTTGATGAAGACGGCTCCAGGATTTAGCAAGTTCAATAAATTAACCGGAAACTTGGTCCAGTCTCCCCTTATCTTCGTCCAATTTTAGACTTGACATCTTCCTCAAACCTGATCGAACTTGATTAAGTTGGAAATAAACTTTTTTTCTGGGGAAGCGAATTCAATAGGATATACGGAGATCAAATTACGTAAAGCCTATTTTAACATGTAATTGAAAACTTTATGTCTTTAATCCTCTTTTTATTCTGGAAAGCTCTAATGTTGATTCGAGTTTTCCGCTCGATGTTTCTAATTAAAATAGAATTTCCTCGGCCTCGAAATGAAAATAAGTTTGATTAAAACGGAGGAAAAAAAAACTTTGTTTTTGTGATCGTTCTATTTATAAAATTGGAGCGAGTGACAAGTTCGAGAAAATTGTTCCGTCAGTTTCCATGAAAGGGAAATGAGGAGGCCAAAGCGTAAAAGGGGAAAAGAATAAGAAAAGAAGGAGAAAAAAGAGTAAATATTTTTTCGTTTTTCTCGATGACCCCGGAGTGGATTGGAGGGTACAGATGCTTCACATCTTGGTATCTCGTCATATTCTTCCTCTCCCCTCCGTCACGATCTTTCTTTCGATAACCATTTGTTCAAGAAAACAAATTACTCTTCGACTTCCCCCTTTTTTCTTCGATATTTTCCGATAGGTAATATAGCAAACGTTTGGAAAAAAAGGCCGAGGGGCTGATCCTTTTAAATGAATTGCCTGATTACTTTCTCCCCTCTTCCTTTAAAAAATCAAATTTGTGTGAAACGCAGATTATCTTAAATTATAACATAACGGAGAAAAAAAAATTTCTCAAGGAAAATGGTTTTCTTGATATTTAAGTTTTTGAGGCATGGAAATAACTTTTAAGCCGATGGGAAATTTTTAAAATATATAAAAAATTACAAAGTACATAATATGTAATTTGTAGCAAATTCACGATTTACTAATTTAAGATTTCCTCTAATTTAAGTAATTCAAGATTTACTCCTTTATGTTATAATTTAAGATAATCTGCGTTTCACAAAAATTAATTTTTAAGAGAAGAGGGAAGAAAAAATAATCTCTGAAGGTTTTCTTGATTTTTAGTTTTTGAGGCATAGAAATAACTTTTAAGCCGATGGAAAATTTTTAAAACATACAAAAAATTCCCAAGTATGTAACGATTTTTACGTCCGTATTCCGCAAGATTAAAGTAAAGCGTCCGTATGTAAGTTGTAGTAATTCAAGATTTAATTCCGAGGAAGAGGTAACGAGTTTTTTTTTATTCTCAAAACACCTGTTTTTGTGCACCTTGTACCAGGTGCATCTTTTCTTGTTGTATGTTTATGTGCTTAAAAAAAAAAAAATTGAGAGCCTGCTTTTACTCTATAAACCTTAAGGATCCGTTATACCGCTTAAAAATTCGTCGTTTTATTTTGCTGCAATTTTGAGAGGAAACTATTAGTTTTTAAATTTTTTTTTCTTTTTTAAAAATCAAGTTCCATGGCCACTCCTAAGGGATTCGTTGACCTTTTTTTTCGCTCTCCAAATCAATAAAATTTATTAGCCTATAAAAAGCAAATAAAATTCGCACAAAGTGCATGTGCAATCAAATAAGCAGTCCACTTTTCTCCAAGCCATTAAAAGAACATAAACATTCCTCAGTGAAAAAAAAAAAAAAAAATTTTTTGCCACAAGTTCAGACCCAAAAACAAGAATTTTACTTCCTGAAATTTCCAATTTCTCTCATAAAAAATTTGTCTAAAAAAATAAAATTGGGTGCTTACTATCAAATCAACAATTTTTTCTTATCTATTAGAACGAAAAATAATTGTCAAGTAAATTTATAAAACGAAATTTGATTTTCGTGACTAAAATTATTTGTAGCGTACGCATTCTAGCGGGGTCAGCAGCTACTCTGGTTCAATTCTTTTTAAATTATGTTTTTTTTATCAAAAATTTGTTAATATTTTATAAAAATTATTATCAATTAATAAAAAATTAATTTAAAAAATTAAGGCTTAAAATGTATTTTATGGTATCTTAAAAAATAGAGATTTTTAAAAAATTGATACATTCCTCCTGGCTTATATTTAAATTAACATAGGTAGGTACTTATTATTTATTTATTTCTAAAAATAATCTTAAAATTTGATGTATTTGCAAGATTCTGGGAGTGGTTTGCTCTTAGTAGTTGTTAATTGTCATTTTATGGTGGGATAGATGTTGTAAAATCGATTTTTATAGTTGTCCTAGGTCCTTCTCACTCCGCGAGTAAACAGTGAGAGAGCCTTTTTACTGGTATTTTTAGGAGCTTCGGGCCTTTTTACAGCGTGACGCCTCCTTTACCTTCTCCACTCGTTTACTTTCAAGTTCAAGGTTGCCAAGGACGTGCGGAAAAAAAATTAAGGAAAATTGTTTGTTTCCTCCATTTTAAGTCAGTTTTTTTTTTAACGATGGGATCAGGTGTTGAAAAAGAGGGGGGTCGGTAATGCCTCTCTCTTGTAGCAGCTTATCGGCAGCCTTGAACTCCCCTTCTCACAAATTCAAAGAAAAAAAAAAGGCTCGATTTGAATAATAACGTTCACGGCGGCCGACATGGGCCATTGATTTGACAAATTAATGATCAGCTGATGTTTTTTTAACGTCAGAAAAACGTGAGAAGTTTCAATTATTCCTTTGGTTACGCCCGTTGGAGAGATTTCGTTAAATTTTTAGTTAGAATCTAATTAGAGACTAAAACGTTACCTAACCTGGTTGAAAGCCCTGAAAAATTTGATTTCTTGTAGGCTTTTCAAAAAAGAAGACTGAACTTCCTCACCAAAATCGGCAGTTACAAAATATTGCGAATAGCCTTTTCAGGAAGTTCAGGAGCTCGCAATGTTACAGTTGCTTTGCCCGTCATTTTTTAAGGTCTCCTCGCTGAAATATCTATTATTGTAGAGAATATTTTCCAAAACGCTCTAAAATTTAAAAAAAAAAATGTTTTTTCTCTCTTCCCTGTGTTAGAGCATTCCAGGCTTCAATAGGGGGAGGGGACCGGGCCCAGGCGGGGGCTCTCTCCATTGCCGTGGCGCCCTTTCAAGCCAAATCCAATGGAGTGGCCTGAAAATTTGCTAAAAAATTTATAAGCCTACTCGAATTTGACTGAACTTCCTCACCAAAATCGGCAGTTGCAAAATATTGCGAAAAGCCTTTTCAGGAAGTTGCTTTGCCTGTCATTTTTTAAGGTCTCGTCGCTTTAATGAAATATCCATCATTGTAAAGAATATTTTCCAAAACGCTTTAAAAAAAAATAATTTTGTTTCTTCCCTGTGTTAGACAGCATTCTAGGCTGTCACAATAGGGAGGGGACCGGGCCGGGGGGGCTCTCTCCATATTGTCGTGGCGCCCTTTCAAGCCAAATCCAATGGGTGGCCCAACCAATTGATCCAAGGAGTGAGTAAGAAACTTTGGCATTTTACTTCCCAAATGAAAAACTATAGAATTTTAACTTTGAAAGGGGCGCCTGGATTATTTCAAATTTTCAAGGGCTTCTAATTTTAGAAGAAAAAATTTTTTGAAAGATTTGAAAATGGAAGTAATTTTTTTTTGTTTCAGATCAGTGGAGTGAAGTGGCTGGGTGTTAGTGTGGAAGTGTGTGATAAGTGCTGTTTTGGAATTAATTCGCCTCATCATGGCATTGAAATCAAGGTAAGAATTAAACATTTTTAATAAAATATTTTTCCGAGAACCGTGCTGGCATCTGTGTCGTACTCGTTGAACTTACATTGCTGAAATTGCGGAAAGGGGTCGGTAGCGGTACTATTTTCCACCCTTGAAGAACTATTACCTGGTTTACGATGAAAAATAATGCTGCCAATTAAACTTGATTGTTTCGTATTCGCCTTTCAACCTATTAATTTAATGGTCATTCGCTGCCACCAATTTATCATAATGGATAAAGAGGTTTTTAAAAAGCGGATTTAATCAAAAATCAAGAATAAAAGCATTAAGATAAGCTGTTCTTGTTACTTATTTAAAAATAGGTGAAAAATTAGAATATGGGTCTATTTGAAATTATTTTTCTGCAATCCCTAGAGATTTTTGCTTTTTCTTTTGCTATCTTCCACGTAACGTCTAGTATAGTGTGTTGTAAACTTCCTTAGAAGAAAGTCATTGTGATACCTCCATGGAACGGTTTCTAGGAAAATTGGTGATCTTTACCATCTTTTGGTTGTATGCCGGCCGTCGCCAACTCTTCCGCATTTCATCTCATTTTCTCAAAATCTTCCTTGTAGTTTATTATTAAAATGAAGAAACTTTTTTCGAAATTCGGAGATCTTTCCGAAAATAATTTCAAAAAATTTAATATCGAATAATAAATAAAGCCGGCCTTAAAAGTGTCCGAAAAACCTGGAGAGGGCGGCCGATGCCATGCTGATCGATAAAGATCACCTTAATTTTGTACCTATGGGTCTGAAAGGCTTTTTTAAAACCGTCCTTCGGGGGTATTATAACCGTAAAATGGTACAACATTGTGAAAGGGGGCAACTATGGGTGTACAAGTAATCTAACGCCACTAGAGAGCAAAATCCACTAGAGAGCTTAAGTGGCCCAATGTTCTACGGTAACTTTCTTTAAGAGCGTTGTAAATATAAAAATGATGATCACTAATCGTTTTGAGCCCACGGGTCAAAAGTATTTCGCAATACCATCCTTCAGGGGTATTACAGTGCCTAACTTTCACATTTAGCGATTAAAAATTTAAAAAATCGATCAATGATCGTTTTGAACCTACGCCTCTACAAGACTATTTCCCAAAACCGTCTTTCGGGGGCATTACAGTGCCTAACTTTCTTTCTTATAAAGCGTTAAAACAAATAATCGTTTTGGACCTACGGGTTTTGAAGACTATTTCTCTGTCAGACCTCCATTTTTACGAATTACGAAAAAAAGCACCAGGATAGTACTGAAAAATATTGAAGGTTAAATATTGAATATTTAGTGATCATTTATGAATATCCGATGAAAAGTGAGGACCCAAAAGTCCCCAAAAAAAGGCGAAGGAAAACCGGTACACACAAAAAAAAAAAAAAAAAAAAAAAGAAAAAAAAAAAAAAAAAAAAAAAAAAAAAAAAAAAAAAAAAAAAAAAAAAAAAAAAAAAAAAAAAAAAGAGCACACCTTACAATTTGATGATAAAGATCACCGAATGTTTTGATCCTGAAAACTGTCCTTCGAGGGTATTACAGTAATTTTCTTGAGAACGTCAAAAATAAACAAAAAAAAAATCAAAGGCTATTTAACAATCTTTATTAAACATAATTTGTTTGTTTACCGCTCGTGATGATTTCACCATGTAATTTTCAAACTCAGCTTGGATTTTTTTATTTATTTTAGTTTTAACTTTCTCAAAAAAAATGTTATTGTGAGACGCTTGAGAGATTGTTTTGAGAAAAGGGTTCCGTAGACTAAAAATGAAGACATAAATAAATTCCATTTTATTTTACCTCTTGCTGCCCTGCTTCCGGGACACCTCACTGCTCCAATTTTCAACGGTCTTTCACTAAATATTTCTTGCATGTCTTAAAAATTTGAGCAAAAAAATGGCAGAGTTCTGTATGTTGAGGTAAATTTAGCTATTTCCCAAACAATCACATATTATGGGGATCGAAATGACCCTCAGAGCTACTTTTCAAAAATGAAGTTTGAGAAATTGACAAACTCTAAGTTTGAGTCTGATAGTGTATGTGGTAGCATTGTTAGAAATTTACGAACGCCACCGTAAGTACTGTATCTACCTGTCGGTAATAAAAGCGGTGTTGGTAACGTGCGCCAGATTCAGTTGTAAGATTACAACAACCTACACTGTAGATTATTTAGTTTTTATTGTCAGTAAAACTTTAATTTGCTTTCTTAAGGTTAAATGAAGGAAACGCTGAATGGGCAGATAAAAGAGTTGATCGCTATTTTAATTAGTACAGTGTTCATAGTGTAGTTTGAATTGTGATGTAATATAGTTTAAAACGTTGTATCCGAGGAGATAATTTTATAGGCAAGTCTAGTGTCGCAGACGTTGAGAGGTAGAAGGGGATTTGGTTTCTCTGCGGAAAAAAGGGAGAGGGCCATCCTAGGGGCAATTAAAGCAGTGGAAGGCTAAGCATTAGATCAATAAAGGGTCTCTCCCTTTTGGTCCGGGACGGAGGGGGATGTTTCGCCCGAATATGGCGTCTCATCGGAGAGGGTGACCACTTGGGAGAACCACCCTTCACCCGGTAACCATGGCGACCGCCAATGGCGGGCCCCTCCCACCCCGTTCACCCCGAAAGCTCATATTGATCACGCGGGGGCGAACTTCACGAAAGACCCTTCTGCTCCTTCCCTCTCCTCACCCGGTAGTCGTTTGATTTCTCAACATCTCCACTTCTATTTTCTCCTGCAGCTCCCTATTAAAATTACCCCGAGTTATTACTTTCGAGCCTTCCCGATACCCAGAGTAAGCGTTTTACGAGTGCAATCGCTTTAAATAGCGTCGTTAAGACTAAAGATGTAATAAAATCCATTAATCTAACATAGATGGAACCTTGGAAATCCTACATTGTAGACTTTCAAACATTTCATTGCTTAGAGTGTACATTATCCTAACTAATTTCAGTGATTTCCAACGCTTCAAGGTGGCCGCCCGTTTAGGCGCCATAAACACTGCGAGACGGCTTCATCAATGGGGTCCATGGTTCAAAGCGGGCGGTCCCCAAATTGAGCCTAAATCCAGGATTTCCAAACTCCGATATTACAATCATCTCCTGGGTTTCAACCTCAAAAGTCCGAAGAAAACTTGATTCCTACTTTCCCGCTTTCATCGCAAAATCATTAACTAAAGTGAGAGGTGAGATTCGCACCTTCTACCTTAAATGATGAATAACAAATTAAGGAAAATTGCATGTGAGAGGTGTTTGACCGATGAAGGCCGGCCTGACTAAAGTACAGAGCGACTTGTGATCAAATTTAGATGGCCCCCAGGACCCGTTTCTAAAAACGACTTTTCTGGTACCTAATAAAAAAAATTGAATTATAGAAAGGGGTCTCCCAGCCAAAAGACTGAAGAAAACGTCCATAAGAAAGAGGTAGTTTGTCATAAAAACAGAGGGAAAGCCCAAAATTGTTGACATAATGGTCATATCTTCCGAAATAAGTAGAGAAACGTACCAAAATCCGCTAAATTGCTGGTTCTTCGCCAATAAATCCGAAGAAAACCGAAAAATCCGCTAAAATTGAGGTTTTTTTGCGCAAATACTGAAGAAATCGCCACAAAAACACCACAAAATGGGAGAGGGTTTGTCGGCTGAAAGCCCTCTGGCTCCTCTGAAAAGATGAAAATTTCATAAAATCGAGAAAGGGGGGAAAAACTCGAAAGGAAGCATTAAATTAATCACCTGAAGTGAGGTTTCTCGTAGACTGAAGAAAACGCTTCACGGAACTACAAAAAAAACTACAAAAAAACACGGCTAGGATCGAGGACTCTCCCGTTGGCCCTGAAGGCTTCCCTATATGTCTTCCTATTTTATCAAGACTTTCTATCCTGTTAGGAATTGCTACTGCGATGTTAACCTTGAAAAAATTTCACCTCGGAGATCCTCCCCGAGCTCCAGTGCACCTGCAGAGCTCCTATTAGGGCAGTCGCAGGGACACTACCGAGAAAATCCCCGAGTTTCCACTCAACTCGATTTTCCCAGGTACACGGCGTGAAAACTGACCACGATCACAATCTTCCCTAGAGAGAAAGAAAGTGAAAAAGACCTAAGTAGAACGCCCGAAAATCCAGTAAAGTGCTCATATGCGGCGGAAATCAAAAGTGAAGGCTCTAAACTACAGAAGGCCCCAGAATAATCATTGAATATTTTTCTATATTCCATATCTTTCAGTTTACAGTACTTATAACACCATAGAATGCGGGTCGTTATATAAAGCCCAATCTATTTTAAATGGTGACTAATAATGGGAAGTCGCTCGTGCGGCACATCCGAAAAATAAGCTTCATGAGTTCAAAGACCGTACAATGAGGAGCTTTTTTCGTAGGAAATTCATCGAAATCGGATCTTGATTAGGGATTTTTGTTTACCATACTTAGAAAAAAAAAAGTTAAAAAATCTTGACTACCTAAGTAGTTAGAAGGGGAGAAACTGAAACTTTTTTTAGCCGACGTTTTAAGTGGTTGAATACATTATGAACCATGTGTTCAGACTTAAGAATTTCAGGGACGTCAAAAAGGAACTATTGTAAAACTGAAATATTCCAGAACGAAAAATTCATAATTTTCCCCTTTCCTCTCCAGACACGGAAATGATCATTTTTCCGACGTCGCACTCCCCGTTCCGGTTTATGTCCTTCGCTCTTTCCCACAGGAGAGATGAAGAAGAAGAAAGACACCCTAAATAAAACGATATCGGACAGTTTGAACCATCGGTATTTTTACAAAAAAAAAATTTCCAAGAAATCTACCCAAAAAGTTCACTTAAGAACGGGTATAAAAAAATTTTCTGGTGCCAAGGCCTACTTTTCGAAGGCCCGCAGTGGACTTAACATTGAAATATCAAAATTATTTTTATTCCCATTATGGGAGGTTTCTGTGAGAACTTGACCAATGATATTGGACTTCTGACCATTCCTGAAGGTCATCACAGTAAAGATGAAGAAAAAAATGACTTCTTTGAGGAAGTTAAAAACAAATAATCTTTAAAATGCCTTATAAAAATAAATCAGCGCCAGAGAAATAGAGGCCTTGGGTCAAAAAATTTTTCAATTTTTCGCGTTTGGGTGGAAGAAACAGTTTCAATCTTATTATATTACTTTTTAAACTAATTATGTGTTTTTTATTACCCTACATTCATAGAAACTGCTTTCAAAAGATGTCATTTTATTTTAATAGCAAATAATTTAACTTTTTATTAGATATTAAATTTTATTGAAGACTTAAAACTGCGATAGTATCATAATGGCATGTTAAAAAGAGAGAGTGATGGGAGGAAGGGGTTAAAAAAGGTAAGTTACCGTATTGGAAAGAGTTTAACTTTTACACGCCATAACATCTACTCAAGACAGTTTTACAACTCTCTAAATATAAATAAACTCATTATATTTTAAACGTCCTCACCGTAACATTTTTTTTAAGTTTTTTTTTTAAATGTGCGGACATTGTGTTTTTATTATTATTGTTATTGGGCGTTTTATTTTAATTTTACGGTGTGAATGTTAGTTGAGGGGTTTTGGCGCTGTTGTACGACTGGGTTCAAGCATCGGATAAGAGGTGCCGCTAGTTTCGGGTGAGGCTTTTTTTTTTCTCCTTGTGCGAAAAGGGCGCCCTTGAATCAATCCTGGAAGTCAACGCCTAAATATTGCATCTGCAATCCCGGGGATAAAAAATTTAACCATATTAGGCAATTTCAGCACTCTTTAAATTTGTAAAAATAGGAAGAGTAGATAAGCACCTACAGGGGAAAAGTCCGGACGGCCGGCCCGGGCGGAACCACAGACATAGTTGAGATCGGTAAAGATCAATATTCGATTTTACTCCGGGGTCTGGAAGACCCCTCCCAAAAACCCCGACGTCGAGGGTATCACAATAACTTCTTTAAGGAAGTTAAAAGCAGGATTTGGCCCAGACATTTTAATTATAATAGAGAAAAATAAAAATTAACAAGTATGAAGAAGGTGAGGTAATAGGCGTAGGTAAAGTAGGCATTTAACAGTTGATTAATTAATCAGACGTCCCATCAGTTGAATTTACAAAAAGAAAAACTGTGACACCATGTGAAGGTCTCTGGGGAGGAAAACTTATTGTGATCTTTAACGATCATGAGGTTGTCTGTGGTGCCGGCCGTCGGTCATATTTTTCACGTGCTCAATTTCATCCGGTTTTCACAAAGTTTCCTCAAGAATTTTCCTTTTTTTTTTTCTTGAAAATGCAACAGGCTTTTATTTTGGAAATTCGCGAAAAGCGGAGATCAGTCTGTCTAAAGTTTAGTTTTCCGGAATTTTTCACGGCCGCAATTTTCATCCGATTTTCGCCAAATTTTTACATAATCTTCCTTTGTAGTTATCTTAAAAATGTCAAAAGATTTTTTTTCGAATTTCGCAAAAATGGCGGAGTTCTGTCTGTCTGAAGTTTTTTATTTACTATGGCCGTATATTGGTCCGATCTTCACCGAATTTCACCAAATTTCTACCTTGATATTTTTATTTTCGATATTTTGGATGAAAACGTTGCCTACTGGAAGTTCTCCTCGGGCTGACTGAAAACTAGTACTCACAGTAGCTTTAATTATTTTTTCATTTTTATTGCTTTTAAAAATAATTAAACATTTTGTAAAAAAAAAGGTTTCATAAAAAATGACTTTAATGATTCAATTAAATGCATTTTTCTGACAACCATTAAAAATTAATTGCGCCTTAAATCAGTCATTAAATCATAAATTAGGCATTTATGTTTCATATTTTATTCTAATTGAATTAATCAGGTTATTTATTTGATTTTTAAAGGAGTTAAGTATTATAATATTCCATTTTATATAGACCTCTTTTCTTAAAATCTACTAAAAAGTTTCTTCAATTTTTGAGAATGAGTAAATTAAAGCGTTTTAGGCAATTTTTTTAAATTTCTGCAACTACCTTCAATATTTAATTGTAAATGTTTAATTATAATATTAGAAGTAAACAATTTTAAATATGTAGGTAGTTTATAAAAAGTTTATTTTAAATTAGTGTTAGGGAGACAATTTTAGAATAGGTGACTTATTTAAATTATTTATAATTTTTTTTAAATTGAACTTTTTAAATCTTTCATCCTAAAGTAAAAAAATACAATTAATATGATGAAAATGTAATTGAATTTAATTTTTTTAAAAATTAGGTACTTTTGAAAATACTACTTTAGAAATTTTATTTTAATGATAATTTCTTTATGTGCATTTAGCAACCAAATGAATAAAAAAAAGAAAAAATGAATGTTTAAATAGTTTTATTGCGATAATTTATTTGAGTTCCCTTCATTTTTTTTCGTGCCAATTGTTGAGACAAGTGGCATTTCCCGTACTTGAATCGCTAACAATAAAACGTGCGCCCTTGTGAGGATCATAAAACGCCTTTTTTTTCCTCTCTTTCATCAACATGCAAACCGTGAAATTTTATTTAAATTACTTAATTTAAAATAAAATTCTACCTCGATGTTTTTGATTTTTTGAATGAAAATTTCATGCAAGTACTCACCGATGTGAGGTAATTTTGGACTGAAGGAAAAATTGAGGAAGGGCGGAAAGGAAAAAAGGGTTTTTGGATTGGGTAACTTTCTTTTCTGAGAGGTGGGAGGGTTTTAAAGGGCGTTTTTGCCCCTCGGGGAAAGTTTTCTTTTTATTGTTTTTTATTCTACAAAATATAATAGAGTACAGGTATACAAAGTAATAAAAGAGAATAGATTGTTACGTTATTTTTAGGCGAGGTCTCCGGATATGTGCCGGCTCCTGTTACGTATACTGAAGGTATACCGGATGCTACGTACTCAGGATACATTCAGTATACGTACACGAGTCGTCACGGAATCTTCGCATAACCGACGGTCCCGTTTGTTCTCGCACCTGAACTCAAAGTGTGGCTTCCAACTCGTCCGATCGGGGGGGAAGAAAAGGGTGGCGCGGGGATCGAGAGGTTTCGGGGCCGGGAGAGAAGACGAAGGCGAAGGCGTCCCCCCTCCTCCTTCGACGAGGGAGAGGCCGCGACTTGTGACGAGTTCGATGCGGGAACGGAGGCTCTCTCAGAGGCGCCTCCGGTTCCGACCGAGACGCAAGCGCGTCGGGGGTGGCGGGGGAGAAAAGCGCACTCCTGGGGGCGGAAAGCGATCCAGAGAAAGGCGTGTCGGAAAGGAGTGGCTCCCCACTAAATTCTCTCTTCTCCCCCCATCCCACCTACGATCCCATAGTTTTAAACTCCCTTTTCATTCTTCTTTCTTCACTCCAGCCGACCTCAATCCATCTGGAATTAAACAACAACAATTCATCGTAAGTATCAGCAAGACTCAAAAAATCACTCAATTTCACCTATTTTTGTACATGTAAAATTATAAATAAATTATTTTCGAGCGTTATTTCCATATTGCACCCATCCTCAAAAGCTTTTTGAGCCAAAAAATATTCAACATCATCGGAAAGTATATTTTCGTCTTCTAGTCCTTCAATTGCTGTTAAGGCAGAAATGAACTGTTGAGAACAATAAAAACCAAAATTATCAACAAAAAAAGTTTCAACTTTTTCTCTTTACTGATGAAGCCAAAAAATCCTATGAACTTCATTATTTCTACTCTAGGCTCCATTTTATTCGGCTATTTTTAAGATGTTCGAAAATATAGGTAGTGTTATTTGTAAGTAGGTACAAAAAGAGGTTAAAGAATAATTAATTATCCAATATAATAATTTAATCATATAGTAAACTAATTATTAGGTGTTACTTTCATATTCAAAAGTGGTTCATCTTTAATTATGTCATAAAGCAGTTTATTGACATACAGATTGTCCATTAGCAAAAATCGTATTATTTTTAATCCTCATTTCTCCTTGGGATTTTGAATGGCTTACCTATTTTTTTAATGGACTATTTTTAGTGTGGCCGTTATCCAACAGAATGCGCTTGTGTTTATTGAGTCGTCGTGTCGGAATGAAAGGCATTTCTATCGATCCGTGACAAGGATTTTCAGTCACGGACTCCCACCAGATTTCCGTTCACATACTCACATGTTTATTCATTGATGTCCAATTATAAATAAAAAAGGGCATTTGTAATAAATGTAAACTCGTGTTTTTGAGGATAAACAAGCAACTTAAAAGAATCATTTGCGTTTTTCGGGTGCCTGAATCTCAGCTCCCTATTGACCGATTGAGCTAAAATTTGGTACAGGTCTTCTCTGATATAACAAGCATAAATGCTGAAAATTTCAAGAAATCGGTATATTGGAAGCCGAGATATAGGACTCTGAAAACCCGGTTTTTCTCCAGCCGTCTTCTTCTTTTTCTTCTTTTTATAATTATAAATTAATTGTACCCTCCCTCAGACTATCATTCCTCTGTGGAAACACCTACTCAATTTCATAGTTTTTTCTCCCACCTATATCATAAATAATTAACTTTTTTTGTGGCTTGGATGACAGTAAAATCTTCCATTTATATTTTTTGATATCAAATCATCAAAAAACGGCATGCGATCCACAATAAACATTTACATTTTATGAAAACTCCTCGATTAAATATAGAAATAATTGCCATTCCTTGACTATTATGTCTTGTGGAAGGAGGAGAAACTTAAAAAAAAAAAAGGAGAACCATTTTCAAAGTGTTATAAAGAGGTTTAATTTACTTGACATTTCCTTCTGGGTTTTTATATACCTGGGGCACTTCTGACATTTTCTTTATCTCCTCATAGATGGCGGTAACTTTGATAAAAATATCTTTGAGAAAATTATGAAATAAATTCGTTAACCTTATTACTTAATTGTTTCTTTTAAACACCTTCGGAATTAATTATTAAAAAAGGTTTTAATAAAAATGAAAGCCTATAAAATTTTTTAAAGGCGATTCGAACATTTTTTTTTAGGTATACTTTCTTCTGTGAAGGCTTGTAAAATATTTTACGCCACCTGTAAAAAAAAGACACGAGGCGATGACGAGGGAAAGTTATATCTGCGGTTTTAAACATGACAATCAAGATTTAATGCTTTATGGAATATTAAACTTAAAGAGGTATTCAGGAATTATTAGTTTAGGTGGGGGAAAAACACGTTATCAAAGTGATGGACATGTGATGACGCAGTAATGACGTCAGGAGTTAGATAGCCAAATCCACCAGAGTCAAAAATCGATTTAAATATTGCTATGGCGTAGGCCGCCATTTTTCTACTGACAGTGATTGTTTTAAATATCAAAGAAATTTTTTCTCACTCTAAATTTGGCCGAGAAGTTAAAAAAAAAAATTCACAAAAGCAGACGACTAAAAACACCATCAAATGTAGAAAAATGGCGAGCAACGCAAAATTATTAGTTTAGGTGGGGGAAAAATACGTTATCCAGTTGATGGACATGTGATGACGTAGATTATGACGTCAGGAGTTAGATAGTCAAATCCTGAGTCAAAAATCGATTTAAATTTGCTATGGCGTAGGCCGCCATTTTTCTACAGTGTGATTTTTTAAATATCAAAGTAATTTTTTCTCACTCTAAATTGGCCGAGAAGTTAAAAAAAAATTCACAAAAGCAGACGACCAAAAACATAATTAATGTAGAAAATGGCGACCAACGCCGTAGCCAATATTTAAATTTTGGCGCCACCATCTAAAGCGCTCTGACGTCACGTATTGTCTCGGCCGTTGAGTTTACTTTCAAACTGAGCGGTAATTCATGACGTCATCGGAGTTCCTTCTTTCTACGCCTATCCCTTCTTTACCCCTACTTTTTAATTATAAATTATTAAATGTATTCATAACAGTCTATTCTTAATTTCTAAATAGTCAGTTTTTCGTCATTTACCACTCAAATTTATCCTTTTACGCACTTTTTACGGGAATATGTCTTTTTTAAATTTTATTTATTAAATTAGGCTTTGAAGTCCACTTTTTGGATTTAATGGCTTAACCTAGTGCCTGAGGAAAATTTTCGGGACTGCTACAATTCTGGCGGTGCTCAAAATATTTTTAAAAATTTTAAATTATGATTAATACTATTAGAAAAATTAGTTCTAGATTATTCTTGTTTTTTTAGGTTCTCTCATAAAAAATAAAACGACTCACCTTTATTTCTCAAGTGTTTATACGTTGGATTTTTATGTATTTTTAAGATAGTGTGTTGTTAAACATGGGGTGGGTTGTATTCAGCCGGAGGGTTGTATGCAGACTAGTCGCAAAGGGTGGTTTTGATCTACCCTCTAGTCAACCGAGCGCCGGAGAGGAAAAACTACCCTCCGCACAAGATTTGATGAGAGCGGCAGAAAGACCCTCACACGAACGCACAGATGTCAACCCCCGTCAATTAATAAACCCGTGTCCCCCTCTCGGTGGAACTCCGGGAGTCGAAACTTACCTGCGGACATTCGTTTTATCTTTTTTAAAATACCTCAGGTGAAAAATATGGACGCAGCTTCATTAGTGGATAAAAGGAATTTCGGTCTCTTTTGATTTTAATTAACCACATTTTTGTGACTAAAAGCACAGCTTCAATAACAGAAAAAAAAAGATAAAAAATAAATTTCCTTTTTTATTTTACAGAGAATTTCTTGATGATATGAAAATTTATCGAAAACGTTTATTCAATGCTTATACTTTTGTTCATAAAAGTCGAGTAGAACCAAGGGGTCTTGCTAAATCGCGTGGGAGCTCTCTCTCCCCTCGAGCGTATTGATTCGGAAAGAAGAAAAAAGAGGAGTAGAAAAGGGACGACGTTGATGTCGACATGATTTTTCAACTTGATTGCTCCATATGGAATCTGGAAAATGAAAATAGTCGCAGTTTTCGATATTGGATCGATAGAAAATCGTTTTCTCCTTATTTTTATCCCATCGAGAAGAAGAAATCGTAAAAACAAATATTAATTGCGTCATGACAGGAAGGCGGATCTTCTTATATGGAAATACCCCACTCCTTCTTTCAAGTGGTTCTCCGGCCTCTGAAAAACAAAAACAAAAACACTTCAGCAATTCCATCTACAATTATGTGTTCCCAGATTCCTTCAGCTCCAGCAGCCTCCTTTGTTATTAGCGAAAGAAGGTCCAAACGTCTTTCATGAGTAAAATACTCAAAATTTAGGCAATTCAAAAAAGACAATTATGTTTAGCTTTCCAAGTTGTAAATTCGTCTGTTTTGAAATCCGGTTAAACTTTTTTATTTTCGAAGATTATTGCTCTTCTAACTGATTTTCTCCTAAAAATGTGCTAAAAACCAGTGTCACGGGATCTCTCGCCCCCTCTGTTTACGTCGAAAAGTAGAATGGATGCATAAAATATTTAAAGGAATGGAAGAAGTCGGCCATTAGGACTTTATGTTAATGTAGTTATTATACAGGCTGCACCAAAGTAAGGCGGGCGATAAAAAACAAGAATTAACATCCCTAGTGGTGTGTTTTGCGAATTCTCTGAAAATTGAGTTTTTATAATTGCTTTGTTGATAGAACTGATAGGAAAAAGTTTTTTTGTTATATAGGGAGAGAACTTTACGGATTTGCCCTTTTCCATCATAAAAGGATAAAGTGGCAAGTTTTCCCGGGAGAGAAAGAGCGATAGGCGAGAGTGTTTTCTTCGACCTCCCCTCCGAGGGAGAATCTGAGCGTGGGGGCGGCCTCCTATCGATCCTAACAGCTTCCACGCCGAAAAGGGACGGAATTTCACGAAACGAGATTCCCTCTTTCCACTCTTAACCTTGTAATCAAAAGAATAAAACATGAAAATAAATTATTCCCTCATCCTCCCCTTGTTTTTAAAAGCCATCTTTATTCCCCTTCTTTCTCTTATCTCCATATTTTCCCAGCCATATGTTCATTTCTATTTTTAACTCGATTCATACTCCTATAAAGTTTATTTTTATAACGCAACACTTAAAAGTTAATCTCAAAATTTTCACTCATTTTTCTCTCCCCTCATTGGGCAACAGATGAAATAAACATTTCCCACATTTTTTTGGGATTAAAAATAAAACTTTCTATTCAAAACAATGATTATCCTTGAGGGGTTATCTAGACGTATTAATTGGTTGAATTTATTCCCTAATTTTCAAGGAATTTCTTTAAGTGAATTGGCCTTTTTTAAAAGATAAAAAGTTGGGCTCCATTTTCTGATAATTATTTGTTTATCTTAGGAATTTTTCGCTCTTAATTGAGAAAGAAACCCCTCCTTTTTTTTCAATACGCTAAAAAACACCCGCAAAACTGTCATTAGCCCTGGAAAATTTTTCTTTACATTTTCCACACTCTTTTAGTCTATGAATCAACGTTTTTATCTGTTTTTGAGAGTTTTCTATGGTCTTTCTATTAGAAACGGCAATCTGAGACTCGTTGAACAATATTCGTTCTAATCAATTCTAATCAAAAAGACCGTAGAAAACTCTCAATAACAGACTTCATTCAAGTTATTTTTCAATACGAAGTCTCAGATTGCCATTTCTAATAAAAGTACTGGTTTGAAGAGCTTCCAACTCTTCCTTAAAGAGAAGTAACAAATGTATAGGAGAAGGAAGTATAACGGAGGGACGTAAAACGGAGGGAAGTATATGGGAGGGGAAGTATAACAGAGGGGGAAGTATAAGGGAACGAAAGTATAACGAAGGGAGGGAAAGAATAAGGAAGGGGGAAGTTTTTTTTAACATAAAATTTTCCGGGTTTTTTTTCTAAAATTTTCTAAGTTTGTTTTTGAAATATTTTTTAAGTTTTTTTCCTAAAATTTTCGGGGTTTTTTTTTTTTTCTGAAAAATTTCTAAGTTCTTTTTTTTTCGTTGTGTGTGGTGGCTGTGAGGATTCTAACGTTTATATGTGGGCTTGCAGCCAGGTAGGGTGAAAAAAGTAACTTCACTTTTAGAACATCCTTAATTTAATCTTAAGTCGACGCGTTTCGGACCTTGGAGGGGTCCTTCTTCAGGACGAGATTATATGTCGAAAATTCTAAATTAGCAGAAGTCACAGTCTTATATTTGGATAACATTGGATTTCACCTTCAGCGAATCGACGATGAACACTCGAGTTGAACGTACAGTTTTTTAAATGAAGGATTGTCAACTTTTTATAATTTGGCAAACGAGGTCTTTTCTAATGACGAAGGTCACGATAAAACCTCTTCACTTGTTCCGGTTGACAATTCTTTATAATTTTTCAATTTTTTTCAACTTTTATAATTCGGCACACGAGGTGTATAGCAATGACGAAGGTCACGACAAAAACCTCTTCACTTGTTCTGGTTGACAATACTTTATAATCTTTTCAATTTTTTCCTAGTTTGATTTTGTTAATTTCGTATAATTTCATAAAAATGAGGTCACGCGATGAAGAGCAATCACAGAATACATTCAATTTGAACCTCAATCTGTTAACTCGAGATTGATTTTTAAGATTAAACAATATTTCTTTTTAAAATTATTTCCGTTTTTTATCCGGCGTGGCAAAAATGAGAAGGCTTTTTCTTCTTTCTTTTTTTTCGAAAATTTTGCCAAGTGTCAAGGTAGAAATAATGGGCTGGGCTCTTTGGCCTAGGGATGTGCCTCTCGTAATAGGTAGAAGTATAAATTTCTCCCTACAAAAAAAAAAAAAAAAAAAAAAAAAAAAAAAAAATAATAATAATAAAGTGGCAAATTTTTTACACCAAAAATTCTTAAAAAAATATAAGGAGTAATTAAAAAAAATTTGGTGAAAATCGGATTAACGGTTCGGCCGCAGCGAATTTTTTAAAATTTCAAACAGACATATATCCGCCATTTTTTCGAAATTCAAAAATCACTCACGTTACATTCTTTTTCACGGCTAAAGAAATTTGGTGAAAATCGAGTGAAAAGTGTGGCCGTAAAATTTTCCGGACGGCCGGCCGGCAGGAACCACAGACAAAGTTGAGATCGATATAGATCCATATTCGAATTTACCCTCCGGGGTCTGCAAGACCCTTCCTTAAAAACCCGACGTGGAGGGTATCACAATAACTTCTTTAAGGAAGTTAAAAGACTATAGAAAACTCTCCAAAACTGATAAAAAACGTTCATTCACAGACCAAAGAGTGTGGAAAAGTAAAGAAAAATTTTTCCAGGGCTAATGACAAGTTTTCGGGTGTTTGCAGCGTTTTCTGTTTCACTTTCACTCAGCATTAGTACGATTTTAACCTTCATTTTTAGGATTTTTAGTACTGATAAACCTCTATCAACATTATTCCAACAGTTTTTCTAACTACAAACGGTTTTTTGCGCGATTTTAGGGCGTTTTGTTGGTCTAATGGCTAAAAGCGGTATTTTTTAGTTCTAGAAGGGCCGTTCACATTATGCGTTTTTAGGTTTAAGGTTGATGAACCTGTTTCTAGGGTTTTTTAACAGATGGAGACACTGTTTTCGGACTTTTAAAGCGTTTTTCTCGGTTTTATGGCTAAAAAAAATCCTAGTTTAGCTATAAATTATATAAAGAGTGCGATTTTAATTCGGAAAGATGGAAAAAAATTTCTCTCGTGTTTTGTTGGAACAATATGGGTGTATGGATGAGGGTTTCACACCCCTAAAACGGCGAAGAGGACAATGGTCTTTAATCATGCGGAGTCCCCCAGAGCGCCCCTCGTCCAGGTCGAACATGGCCGTCGCGTAGGCTTTGTCGACTAAAAGAGGGGAGGGAAAACGGGACACAAAAGGGGTGGGCGCCCTCCATGCGCTCGGATTAACGCTCGGGAACAAAGGGAGGCGCGCGGGTGTGGGAGCGATAACATTTAAAAGGGGGCCTTCTCCTTCTCTCCTCCGCCTCTCTTCGGCATCTGGGAAGGGGGTGGTGATATGATCAATACTCCAGAGACTCTGCCTTTTAACCCAACCCTCCTGCAGCCCATAGGGACGATCGTACCCATGAAAACTTAAAACTTATTTACATCAACAATTTATTTTTACCTATTCTATTCATAGAATACTTAACTCTCTTATTTCGGGTCCCCAAAGGATACTCACCACTTAAAACTCACCTATTTCGCATCATGACAATAAACAGTCACAATTTATAGATCACTAACAAGCCTTCATTAGTCGACGTTAAATCTTCGGAATTCAAGCTCCTTTTTTTTCCCCTCCCTTAAACTTTAATAAATTCTAATAATTTTGAACAACAATATTTCCTTCTGGCATCGTGTGGGCCTCAAGATCGCCAGACTCCAATTAAAGGCTTGACAGCTGTCTCCGATGTCTCCTCTCTTAAATTTTTTTCTTAATGAAAATTGAATACTTTCGTGCACGAAAAAGTTGATAACCGCTTTTTAAAGTTTCTTCCAGTTCAACCTTTTAAAAATGTTAATTAACCCTCGCCTCTAGCAGATCTAGAACGCTATGTTTTATACTCAAAAAAATATATCTTAACGAGAAACTTATTTAATGAATTTAAAAATTAAAGCGTTGCGTTTTGATAAAAATGGTAATTTGACCCTTTTTTTATGACAAATTTTCTTTTTTCATGTCGGACGTATAAATTTAATATCATTTTATTACCATTCAAAAGAATTTGGCACGCTTTTAAACAGAAGAACACGAAAAAAACCTTTTAAATAAAGGCTTTTTATCAAACTTAGTGCATGAAAAAAACAAGATTTTTTTTTAGCCAAATTTTAAGGCTATTAGTCAGGTTAGCAGCTGAAAAAACGCCCACTGGTTTTTCGACTTCCACTTTCTGGTAGAGAATACCAATTTTACAGGTTTTTGGAGATTTTTTCATTTTTTTGGCATTTTAACGTCCATTTTAGCGGATTTTTGGATTTCTTGGTCAATAATTTTAAGGCTTATTTCTGGTTAGCAGCTGAAAAAACGACGATTGGTTTTTCGACTTCCACTTTCTGGTCGAGAAATACCAATTTACAGGTTTCTTGGAGATTTTTTCATGTTTTGGCTTTTTAACGTCCATTTTAGCGGATTTTTGCGGAGAAGGACGCATTTTATCGGATTTTGAGGCACGTTTTCCACTTCCTTTTACGTTCTAATTAGAAAACACTTTACTCACACTTCAGAAAAACACAAATTGAGAGTCCATTTGCTATTGGCCTTTGAATATTCTTCCTAGAGGATTTTTGTGGTAACAAACACCCATTTCTGCGAGTTTTTAGGGGCGTTTTCGCTTTCTTTCGGCTTCTGTTTAAAAAAACGAGAAAAACACTCTAAATATAGTCCAATTCCATGAGTTTTCTTCAGTTTTTTGCCTATAAACGTCCTTTTAGTTGATTTTTCTGTTTTTTTTTGCCTATAAACGTCCTTTAGTGGATTTTTCGATGATTTTTTTTTCTTTGAAACCAATTTAGCCGGTTTTCTGGGGCGTTTTCCTCTTTCTTTCAGCTCTACTTAAAAAAACGAGAAAAACCCTCTAAATATAGTCCAATTCCATGAGTTTTCTTCTGTTTTTTTGCCTATAAACGTCCTTTTAGTGGATTTTTCGATGATTTTTCCTTGAAGCCAATTTTAGCCGATTTTCTGGGGCGTTTTCCTCTTTCTTTCAGCTCTACTTAAAAAAACGAGAAAAACACTCTAAATATAGTCCAATTCCATGAGTTTTCTTCAGTTTTTGTTGCCTATAAACGTCCTTTTAGTGGATTTTTCGATGATTTTTTTTTTTGAAACCAATTTAGCCGGTTTTCTGGGGCGTTTCCTCTTTCTTTCGGCTCTACTTAAAAAAACGAGGAAAACACTTTTTAGTCCAATTTCCATGACTTTTCTTAAGTTTTTCCGCCCATCAACGTCGTTTTTAAAGGATTTTCCGATGTTTTTGGTTTTTAAAAATCTAGAAACACCATTTTCAGCGGATTTATTAATTTTTGTAAACACCAGCCGATCGCGGCGAATCTCCGATGGTCCTGTTAACAAAAAATTAATTAATTAAATAAAACTTTAATTAATCTGCTGTTAGTTTGAACGTACCTGTTGAAGAAAGGTTTTGGAATTGGGGCATTAATATCCAAGTGAATTAAAAAGAGACGTTTCCGTGATAAAAGTGAGCTTGAAGTATTTAAAATGGTCGAGAAAGAGGAAAAAATAAAGGGTTGAAAACGAGAAGGTGCGATAAAATAAACGTTTTTATCCGTCGTTTTAAATCTTTTACGATTCCCAAATACGATAAAGGCTTCATTTAGGAGAGAAAAAAAAACCTTCCGACAATAAAAATGAGTGTTTAAAATGCCCCTACTTTTTGACCTTTTTTATACTTAAAAAAAAAACACTCCCCTGCATTTCGTATGGAATTAAAAACGAGCGATGTTAAGCCGGACATAAAACGCTGATTTTGTTACTACATTAGGAAACTCCCTCTGAGGGGGACAATGGGGAATAAAATTTTGTATTTATTTCCATGTCGCCTTGTTTTTAGTCAGACGTGGAGAAAAAGAAGGAGATGTTTCTACGCCGTAGAAGGGCCATGTTTATCCGACAGTAAAATACAGTTTCAACCTTTAACAAATTGCCTCATCACTGATTTTGAACCGTTAAAATCACATTCCTTGGCTATCCATAAAAAGACTTGTTATTTCTTACTTTATGTCTATCAAAGGTGGAACATAAAATGTATATTTTTAATTTCTGCTGGAAAATAATGTATGAAAAGGAATTTTTATACAGATTTTTTGTGTATCAGTTAACATCTTTTTCTTAGAAAAAATTGTGGCAATCTAAAATATTAAGTTCTCCTTGTCCCAGCAGATGGCTGAAGCCCCCAGCCCTTATCCTCTCCAAAAATTGCAGTTTTCCTCAAATTTAGAACCAAAGGTCAAAACAAGCAATTAAAGTTAATTTTTATGTTGATTATTCTCATAAAAAATTAAAATGAGCCATTAATCGCTTATTCATTGAAATTTTTTTATTATTCTATTCAAGAATAATGTTTATTGAGGATGAATTTTTTTAGGTTTCCTTTGGGGCGAAGTTTCTCGTCGTAGTTCAGCCCTTTTCTGATAGAGAGCGCCACGGTGAACAAACTGAATGAACTACAACTCACAATATATTGGCCATAAAAACACACTACATACATACTTTTTTTTTCTCTCCACCATTAAAATTGCTTGTATGGATTTTTTTTAACTTCCTCATTTTTTTTGCGGGAAATTCCATATTAATTTTATTCATAGGGCTGAAAATTGGGGTTTTACTTGATTAATTTCATTAAGTTGCGTTGTTTGGGGGCGGGGGGGGGGGGGGGGGGGTTGTATTAGGACTTCTTGACTTTCTCATATGCGAGACTGAATTGGCTTTAGAGCCACGGGGGTTTCGTCTTAAAGGAGGATATTACAGCGTTTTCTCCACCGCTAATAAAACTACCTAGTAATTCCGTTGGGTTTTCACGGAGGAAAAAATAGCTTTGAAAACGCCTTTTTTAAGGACGAATGGAAGAAAGGGCGAAGAAAACGCCTATTTCGTTTGCTGCCTGAATCTTGGTGCTCTAGAGGGCTTGGAAAAAGTACTAGTTTGAAGAGCTTCCAACGAAAACTTCCTTGAAGAGAAGGAAAAATATAGGAAGGGGAAGTATAACGGAAAAGATGTATAAAGGGGGGAAGTATACGGAGGAGAAGTATAAGGAGGGGAAGTATACGGATGGGGGTATAAGGGAGGGGAGGTATAAGGAGGTAGAAGTATAACGGAGGGAAAGTACAACGAAGGAGAGTATAGGAGGGGAAGTACAACGGATGGGGAAGTATAAGGGAGGGGACTTATAAAGGAGGTGGAAGTATAACGGAGGAGGATTTTTTTTTTCAAAAAATTTTTAAGTTTGTTTTCAAAAAATTTTTTTAAGTATCAAAGTTCCTAGAAATAATGGGATTTTTGCCCAAGGGAGGTCCCTCTAGTAGCGGGTGGAAGTATGAAATTTTCCCTACTAACATGATCTAAATTATCATTTTTGACACCAAAAATTCGTAAAAATATAAGGAGTAATTGGTGAAAATCGAACCGCTGCGAATTTTTTAAAATTTCAAACAGACATATCTCCGCCATTTTATCGAAATTCAAAAATCGCCCTCCTTGGTTCTTGATCACCGACTAAAGAAAATTTGGTGAAAATCGGTTGTAAACTGTGGCTGTAAAGTGTTCCAGAAAAAAAATGCTACGGCCGGCCGCCGGAACCACAGACAAAGATGAGATCGGTAAAGACTTAAATTTTGTCGTCAAAATCCAAAATTTGGCGCACAATTTTTTTTTAATTTGAGGAATTTAGAAAAAATAGGTATACGACGAAAGAAAAAAATTCTAAATCCAACTGCTGTTGAAAATTTTTAAAGATCGGTTGAAATTGGCGTCGGTAACGTAAAAATGGCTTTTTAGAGGAATTTTTTTGTGGGAAATAACGTGAGGCAATAATGGACTATATTGTGTTCGTCCGATTCTATCGAGAAAGGGTCCATTAGATGAGATTAAACGCTCTCCCGGATCCTTAATAAAGAAGGCCGTTAAAAACGACCGGGAGCCATCAGTAAATGATGCCACTCAAATGGAAACTGGAAACCACGTTTTATGTTTGAGATTCAATATTGGAAATTTTCATCGAGGGGAAAAAGTTGTAAAATGATTTTCACTTTTTAACTTAAAAAAAAAACTGGGAATTCAAAAACAAGATCATTGGTCGCTTTTTAAGGGGCCAACGATAATAAAGGCCGAACGTCGGTTTCCATTAAAAAATGTATTTTAGGCCTCTGCTTACTTTGGTTGACATGAAAAATGATGGCTTTAACTATCATGTTTGTCCGCTAGGGTAAACCAAAACAAAAAAAAAGAAACGTAAAACTGTCGGAAACAAGACAAAACGAGCTATCCTACTCGAAAAGTCGACCCCCTATGATTCATTTAACCTTTAGGTTGATATTTCCATGATGTAATAACCTTTTTGGATCGATCTATCGTGACATTCAGAACAAACAGAGGATTACCCTCGGAACGTTGCCCAATTTACCCACCCCATTTTATTTTCTTCTTTATTTTGAGGGTCCATCTATAGACCTTTGAAATGTAATATTTATTCACGAATTTCACCCTCCCCTCTTCAATAAATAAATATAACTGCCATTTTATTATAAAGATGGGACTGAAAATTTCTTGACACATTATAAACTCGAATATAATCTTAAGGGGACATTTTTTTTTCTTCTTCGGTTCTTTCTCTCCGGCTGTTTGTCAAGAGGAAAGAAAAGGGGGCAGATGTCGGGTATTTTTACAAAATAAACCCATTTCATGGGCATCCTACCCCTTGTATTTATGACGGATTAAACACTGGCGTTAAAAGAACAAAAAATATTTTTAGAACTCGTTTTCTTTTATGCAAAGTAGGATTTAAAAAAAAAGTTTAAAAAACCACACTTTCATGATTTTTACAATTTTGAGAAAATTTGGTTTACATTGGGGAAACATGGGGGCGTATCCGTGATATACAACATCCCTCTGGAAAGAATTACCGAATTGCGGTCTAATCCCTAGGAAAGAATACCGAATTGCGGTCTACTTCCTCAGGAAAGATAACCGAATTGCGGTCTACTCCTCAGGAAAGAATAACCGAATTGCTGTCTTCTTTCTTAAGGAAAGCATAACGAATTGCGGTTTACTCCTCAGGAAAGATAACCGGACTGCTGCCTACTCCTCAGGAAAGAATAACCAATTGCGGTCTACTTCCTCTGGAAAGAATAACCGAATTGCGGTCTACTTCCAGGAAAGAATAACCGAATTCGGTCTACTTCCTCAGGAAGAATAACCGAATTGCGTGTACTCCTCAGGAAAGAATAACCGAATTCCGGTCTACTTCCTCAGGAAAGAATAACCGAATTGCGGTCTACCCATAGGAAAGAATAACCGAATTGCGGTCTACTCCCTGGAAAGAATTACCGAATTGCGGTCTACCCATAGGAAAGAATAACCGAATTGCGGTCTACTCCTTCAGGAAAGAATACCGAATTGCTGTCTTCTTTCAGGAAAGATAACGAATTGCGGTTTACTCCGTCAGGAAAGATAACCGACTGCTCTACTCCTCAGGAAAGAATAACCAAATTGCGGTCTACTTCCTCTGGAAAGAATAACCGAATTGCGGTCTACTTCCAAGGAAAGAATACCGAATTCGGTCTACTTCCTCAGAGAGAATAACCGAATTGCGGTCTACTCCTCAGGAAAGAATAACCGAATTGGTCTACTTCCTCAGAAAGAATAACCGAATTGCGGTCTAATCCCATAGGAAAGAATAACCGAATTGCGGTCTACTCCCTTAGGAAAGAATAGCCAAATTGCGGTCTCCCTCAGGAAAGAATAACCGAATTGCGGTCACTCCTTCAGGAAAGAATAACCGAATTGCGGTCTACTCGCTAGGAAAGAATAACCGAATTGCGGTCTACTCCCTCAGGAAAGAATAACCGAATTGCGGTCTTCTTCCTCAGGAAAGAATAACCGAATTGCGGCCTACTCCTCAGGAAAGAATAACCGAATTGCGTCTACTCCTCAGGAAAGAATAGCCGAATTGCGGGCTACTCCCTCAGGAAAGAATAACCGAATTGCGGTCTACTCCCTCAGGAAAGAATACCGAATTGCGGGCTACTCCCTTAGGAAAGAATACCGAATTGCGGTCTACTCCCTCAGGAAAGAATAACCGAATTGCGGTCTACTCCTCAGGAAAGAATAACCGAATTGCGGTACTTCAGGAGAAATAACCAAATTGCGGTCACTCAGGCCGAATTGAATGCGAAGTATACCAGTATACCAGAATAGTATACCAGAGCGGTGGGGTCACTGAAAATCGGAAATTTCCAAAAAAGATTTATTATTAAAATTATGTGTTATAGGGCCAAAGTATTGTACTAATAAAAAAAAAGAAGGTTATTGCTACTAGAAAATGTGATAAAAGACGTCAAAATGAAAATAAAAATAAAAAGCCTCCTTTCAAAACGGTCGAAAAATAATCAAAAAGTCATCGAACTAGCAGATAAACCATAACTTGATGTAAATCTGAGTCAAATGGTTTTCTTTTTAAGAGGCCACTTAAGATCGTGGCAATCGGTCATTTTGGAGAAGGAGAAGGGAAAAAAAAATTGAAAGAAAAAAAATCTCAAGAAAGTTGGCCATTGGTTGTCTCCGAAAGGGGGAAATCCGAGCAGGTAACATAAAGAGTCAAACGTATTTTTACTGTCGACTCTAGGCGAAGTGGGGAAGTGAGTTTCTGAATTAATGAGAGCTGTTTTCTACTTTGAGTCGCCCCATTTGAATGTTATGAGATGAAAATGTGTCCATTCGGCTGATACGAGTGCCTAAGAAACGACATTTCTACTGTAAAATAAATAAAAAGGATTTTTTTTTATTCTCCTCCTCCACCCCTTTCTTACCCTTATACTAACAGGTTCTATTTATATTTTATAGCCTCTTCTACACCACGAGCCGTCCCTAATAAAAAACTAATATTTAATCCAGCATTAAATCTAGAGATGAAAAAAAAAATTAATATTAGAAAAATTTTATACTTTTTTTTGTCTTTTTTCTTTGGTAAAAGCTCTCAAGAACTAAAAATCTGTCCCCTTTCTAAATATCACTTAGTGGATTGACGGCCCACTTTTGGGACGGAAGCTTGGGCGAAGTGTTTCTGACTTTCCTCCCCCTCGTTATTTATAGCGAGAAGTTTTAGGGAATCGTGATCTTCAGTGCGTGATTTTAACAAGTTGAAAACGTGTGGGATTTAGTGGTGGCAAGATGGCGGCCGTCTATTATTAAGGATGAGGAGGTCGCCTTTTCATCCCTTCAGGGGGGAACTCCCTAACACCTATTGTTAAGAACAGGTCAATACTACACGTTTGTCCTTGCGCGGAGGAAATTTCTTCATGATCAAAATTGACTAATTTTTTTTTTCTTAAAAAGCCTTAAATCAAGTTACTACTCTGGAGAGGACGTTAAACTTTTAATGGTTCAACCCGTAATATAAATAAAGTCCGCTTCCGCTCTTAACCGGAGTTTTTGTGTCGAGTTTCTGGTTTTTCTTTCTTAACTCTCCCGATTCTCGATTCCTTTCTTCCCCCCAGCACACGTTTCTCACCACGTGTTCACTTTTACGACCGCTCGTAAATCTTCTCTCTTAATCGATTACTAATGCGGCTTCGAAACCCTTTTGTTTTTGTCACGGAATAAAAGGAAAATTTATTACTCTTCCAAAAAAACCAATAAAAATTTTTAGAATTCTCAAATTTTTTAATATTGTCTGCATGAACCTTCAGAAAACATTTGTCTTTTCCCCACCTTAAAAGCGTCATGTTGCACTTTGCATTATGCAAATAAGGCTTTTTAGGAGTGTGCGAGGATAAAAAATGTCGATATGTGCAGGTGGCGATGGTGCGGCGGAGCGGATTAAAGCCGTCGGGGAGGGTGCTGATAGGCGGAGTGCAGTGACAGGATGCATAAGAAGAAAAAAAAACTTGGGTGGAAAAAAATGTCTTGAAAAAGGGGAAAAAGCGAGACTTTTTAAACCTGAAGGCTGAGATAAAATTGCATTTGATTCTCATCCAGGTGACACTAAAAAAGGTATATAAAAAACACCCAGGTGCCATCTCATCACCTGTCTACCTAATTTTGTCCTTTTATATCAGAAAAAATATTTTGAAAATTTTATTCTTACAAAAGATTATAAAAAAAAAACTAAACTTGTTAAAAGGCTCAAAATTGAGTAAAAACAATAACCGAGAATTAAAAAATTTGGGGTTTCCAATCGCCAAATTTAGAGGCCAAAAAACCTCTAATTTTTTAAAATTTTCATTTTTTTTTCCGCCTAGAACCTCCCTTTTAACCCTGGTTTTCTACCCTTTTCATTTTACCAAGAAACCTATTGAAATTTTAATTTTTCTAATTTTCGAGAAAAACTATCAATAAAAGTCATTGTCGTATATGGGAGAATTTACGAGGAATTAATTGGACATGAGGGTATTGAGTCGATTATGAACTAATTTTTTCTTGGCATTTTTCCAGTCTTTTTTATTTAAAAAAATGATTTCAATTTCCATAGCTATGAAATATTTTTAAGAAAATGTTAGATGTTGATCTTTACAACTTCACAAGTTGTAAAATTGTGCGAGTTTTTTTTTAATCTTCAAAAAAATCTATCAACGTATTTCGATAGTATCGTAGGACTAAAAAAAAGGTGGTATGTAAGAGGGTGCTATAAAACGTTATAGGTCATTAAATAGTTAAACACGTCATAAAACGAGCTCGTAAAAGGCGACGTCATTCCCCCCTCCACTACCGTAGAAGACAAGTAGCCTTAGGATGTGCTATACAACCGTGAAATATAATAATAGGCGCAATAAACATCATATCGGTTTCCGATCGTAAATGTTGTTAATTTTTTTTTCTTTTCTCCCTCCTCTTGAAGAACTCCTTTTTCTGCCTTCGCACCTTGAATAAACTATTAAGGGGCCGTTAACAACTAACTTTATGTTCCGAAGCAGACACTTAGACGGAGGAAGGAGAATATCGTAAATTATTTAGACCCCCAGGTACAATATTATCTATCCAAAACGCCGCCTCCATTCTCAAGAGCTTAAGAGCCTCGCATATCATTAAAAAAGGAAACGGTCCAAATTATTTATTGAGCTTATTATAACCTTAATGAATTATTCATTTGAATAAGTAGATTTTTTCCTTTTTTTTTTTTGTAGGAGAATCAACCATTTTTGATTTTTTATTCTTCTAAGTTGGTAACATCTTTTTTATTTTAAGGTGAAGAACAAAAATCTAAAGCAGTTTTTTAGATTTTTTACAAACGAAAAACAGAATTATTTTTGATTTCCACTTTCTATAATTTTTTCTGAATATTTTTTTATTAAAAACTTTTAAAATTATTTAGCGCTTAAAAAAGTGAATCTAAAAATTAAAATTTATAGAATTTTTAAGAAAAAATTAACGGAGATAAATAGGTTTTTATAATGGATGGTTTTAGAGAGGCTTGTTCTGTTTGAATGCCGGGCGGTGAGAAGGCCGCTCCCCTCAGGCGAAGTGAACGGCCGGCCATGGCTACGGCATCCCACAATGGCCGACCCTCACGGCCAACCGCAATTTGTAATGGAGAGCGGAGACATATCCCAAAGTATTTTTTTTACAAAAAAGCTCGCAAAATTTAATTATTATTTTTAATGTAGCAAAAGTCGATAATAATTAATTTATTGCACAATAAATAAAAAAATGTACAACCGAACCGCATTTCTCATTAAATTAAATTTTAAAATTTTATTATCTCATCATTTTTGAAAAATCAAGTTTTTTTAAATTTTAGTTTTCATTTTTATGCGCAGTAAATTGTATGAATAATAGTTAATTGAGCAATAAATTATTATAACCTGTTTAAACATTATTAAAATGACATTAAAAACTACTGAATTAACATTCGGACGTTATATGGCTAATATAAAAAATTAAATAAATAAAAAAAACTGTTCTAATTGGGTCGTAAATCAATGTGGGAATTTTTTTATTCTTAGCCATCACGCGATGTGTGCAGGTGTAATTTTTTTTAAATCGTTAACTCCGTTTTAGTCACACCATTAATTAAAATATTGGCAATATTTTATCAAGTGCACAACTTTGTTTATTATTAATTATCAAAGTCCTTTGGAAAATTTATTGTATATTTTAACTTCCTTATTTTATTATTCTGGTCGATTAGATTTCGTGTCATTTTTTAGTTAATGTAGTCACCGATGCAGTAAATCCAGAATTTATTTGCACGCTATTTTTTCATACCTCCCACGATTCAGAAACACTTTTAAGGTTCTTTGTTAGGTCTTTAACCTTAAACGCCCATTTTAGTTTCCTTTGACGGATAAATTCATTTATGGGTGTTTTATGGTTCGACCGATAACTCATTTTTGAAGGGTTTTTGGGCCGCCTTCCGCGGTCATTTTGGATTGTTTGCTTTTGTCTATCGGCCGACTGGGTTCCGCCTACGGAACCCTGGTTTCTTGGTCAAAAAACCCCTTTTTGGGCAAAATCTTCGATATTTTTCATAGGAAATTGTTTTACTCATAAGGAAATTGTTTCGCTCTCATGGATGGAGGAAGAGAGGTCTTAGGGTGGACGTCCGGGAGTTTAAAATTTTTTATCAGGTTTAAGTAGATCTCCTCGATTTTTAGGTGTAAAAACACCCATTTTACCGGTTTTTTGGGGTTAACATCTTTTGGGTCGTTTCTCTCGATTTTGGTCGAAAAACCCGTTTATCTCTGTTTTGGGGCATTATCTTCGAATTTTTCCAGAGGAAATGTTTTACTAATAAGGAAATTGTTTGGATCTCATGGATGGAGGGAAGAGACGTCTTTAGGGTGACCGTCCGGGCGTTTAAAATGTTTTTTAACAGGCTGTAAGTAGATTTACTCTATTTTTAGGTGTAAAAACACCCATTTTACCGGATTTTTTGGGTTAAACATCTTTTTGGGTCGTTTCTCTCGATTTTGCCCTAGAAACACTTTTTCCGCATTTCTATCGGTCGACTGGAGTGCCGCCCCAAGGAACCCCTGGTCTTTTGGTCGAAAAACCCCGATTACCTCTGTTGTGGGCATTATCTTCGATATTTTCCCAGAGGAAATTGTTGGCTCTCATGGATGGAGGGAAGAGAGGTCTTAGGGTGACCGTCCGGGCGTTTAAAACTTTTTATCAGGGTTTAAGTAGATTTTTAGGTGTAAAAACACCCATTTTACCGGCTTTTTTGACGTCAAACATCTTTTTGGGTCGTTTCTCTCAATTTTCTGCCCTAGAACACTTTTTCCGCTTTCGTCTGTCGCCCAAAAGAGCCCTTAAACCTCATGGCTTTGCAATTTTTTAGTCGACTCATAGGCGAAGGATTTTCGTATAGGAAAGTGATTTTTTCCCTTTCTTTTAGAAGTTAAAAGTTGACGAGTTTCTTATGTGTCAGACCGTGTGTATAATGAGGCGTCTTCCGGTATTTTTAGAGCCGCGGCTTGAATCTTAAACTGGGAACAGTCCGGGAAAGAATAAAAACTAAAAACTCCCACAAAAAAAATTGCTTTTTTCTAACAGAATAAACAAAATCTGAAATTATCTCTAGACAAAATAGCCAATAATATTTTAATGAATAACAATATCATCCGAAAAAGCTATAAATGGACCCTTAAATTTTGACATTTTCACTATTCAACGTGATGTAACGGCTTTATCGATCCCCAATTAGAGTAGGAAAAGGGTGAGAGAGAGAAAAAATTGGATGAAAAAAAAAAGCTCTCGGAATGAACCGGTCCTTTGGAAAGCCATTAAAGAGACATCGTTTTCGAGGCTGTAAATCTTTTTTTCGGTTCCGAAAGTCAATGATCAAATCCGATCTCCGAAACGGCGAAAAACGTTCCCGATCATAAATTAAATTTTTTTTAAATTAAAAAAAAGTTTCAACTCACGTTGTTGACCAGATGGAGGTCAAGGAAGGACTGAAATTTCTGAAAAGTCAATTGTTACGGTATGTGACCTTGCGTCACAAAACGCCCTTAGGTAAAAAAAAAACCTTAAAAATTACGTTTTTTTTAAACATACCTAAAAAATAACTCAAGGAACTTCGTTAGATTTATGAAAATTTTTGGCTTTATTTTTATTTATTTCATAAGTCTTGCTAAACAAGAAAATCTATGAAATATTCGTTTTATAAAAAAAATTATATTCAAATTTTATATTCTCGATATAATTTACAGGCGACAAATTATGCTCTGCAAAGGTGACCATAATAATCGAGGGAGACTTTCAAGGGCTTTAATCTTATCTTCGAACATGAGGTTTTTAAGCACGGAGTCCGTGAGAGACTCGCGGACCGGTTTATCGCCCTCACCGATTCCACCGAAGGACGGTTTTTTTCCCCTTCCACGGGAATGGAAGAGAGAAAAAAAAATCCGGCGAAATATGGAGGACTGAAAGTTCTATGAATAGAATGATAACTGGGCCTTTTTTTATTGTGAGAGTCAAGAGGGTCGTAAATGAAGGCACTTGACCAACTTTTACGCGTTTTTTAATGGTTTCCCGGTAGCCTAATATGCCATCTGATTAACCATAAAAGCTCTGTCCTCTTGATAGAAAAAGAACGGCTCGAAATCTGTTTAGTTCTAGCCATCGAACATTAGACGTTTTCTACGCTCTATTGGCAGATACATCCTCATTACCCTTTGCAACTATGTTCTTTCGCCTGAATCTCTTTTAGACATTTCCCTTGTTATTTTTACCCGTAAATATATTTTGTCTTTTCTAGTCTTTGGGCTTAGCACACTATTACTATTTCGGGTGTTTCTCATGTTCTGTTGGTCGATAAGCACCCTCTATAGGAGTTTTCGACGGTCTTTTACCGAAGAACGTCCATTTTAGGCGTTTCTCTCATTACCTAGCACAATAAACACCGTGTATAGGCTAAGTCGATATCTTTCGTCCAAGGAACATCCATTTTGACGGTTTCCTTGTTGTTCAGGCCGACAAACACCATTTATGAACGCTTTTGACGGCCTGTCGACCAAGAAACGTCCATTTTAGGCGTTTCACTCATTCTTTGGTTGCTGAACCCTTTTAAAGACGTTGTCGACGTCTGTAGTCCAAAAAACGTCCATTTAGGCGGTTTTCTCATTCTTCAGGCGGCTAAACACCATTTTTAGACGTTTTCGTCAGTGTATCAAACACCATTTATGGACGCTTTTGACGGACTGTCGACCAAGAAACGTCCATTTTAGGCGTTTCACTCATTCTTTTGGTTGCTGAACCCCTTTTAAAGACGTTGTCGACGTCTGTAGTCCAAAAAACGTCCATTTAGGCGGTTTTCTCATTCTTCAGGCGGCTAAACACCATTTTTAGACGTTTTCGACAGTGTATCAAACACCATTTATGGACGCTTTTGACGGACTGTCGACCAAGAAACGTCCATTTTAGGCGTTTCACTCATTCTTTTGGTTGTGGAACCCCTTTTAAAGACGTCGACGTCTGTAGTCCAAAATACGTCCATTTAGGCGGTTTTCTCATTCTTCAGGCGGCTAAACACCATTTTTAGACGTTTTCGACAGTGTATCAAACACCATTTATGGACGCTTTTGACGGACTGTCGACCAAGAAACGTCCATTTTAGGCGTTTCACTTATTTTTTTGGTTGATGAACTCCTTTAAAAGCGTAGTCGACGTCTGTTGTCTAAAAAACGTCCATTTAGGCGTTTCACTCATTCTTTTGGTTGCTGAACCCCTTTTAAAGACGTTGTCGACGTCTGTAGTCCAAAAAACGTCCATTTAGGCGGTTTTCTCATTCTTCAGGCTGCTAAACACCATTTTTAGACGTTTTCGACAGTGTATCAAACACCATTTATGGACGCTTTTGACGGAGTGTCGACCAAGAAACGTCCATTTTAGGCGTTTCACTTATTTTTTTGGTTGATGAACTCCTTTTAAAAGCGTAGTCGACGTCTGTTGTCTAAAAACGTCCATTTTAGGCGTTTCACTCATTCTTTTGGTTCATGAACTCCTTTTAAAGGCGTTGTCGACGTCTGTTGTTTAAAAAACGTCCATTTTAGGCGTTTCACTCATTTTTTGGTTGATGAAGTTCTTTTAAAGGCGTTGTCGACGTCTGTAGTCCAAAAAACGTCCATTTAGGGCGTTTCCCTGATTCTTCAGGCGGATAAACACCTTTTAGACGTTTTCGACAGTGTATCGTCCAAGAAACGTCCATTTCAGACGTTTTCCTCATTCTCCAGGACAATGAACACCCCAAAGAACGTCCATTATAGGCGTTTTCCTCGGTTTTCAGGCTTATAAAATACTCTCCTACATTTTTTTTCTGGTGTTTGCCATTTTCTTTAACACTAATAACGTCATTTGGATCATCAGTCGGCTGTTTCGACTCTTTCACCAGAAATATAAGGAATTTTTAAGAGAGTTATGATTATGTTGCTTCTATTGTTTATTTATCTGAACGTTTCATTTCCCGCACAATTTTGGCTCTATCGGTTTTTCCCCCTGCGGGGTTCGGGATCGACTCCCTGAAGGCTTTCTCTTATTAATCCCGTGCGCGACGGAGAGAATACAAAGAGGACGTCTGCATAATGCATAAGACACCATACATTCCCCCTCCTTCTTTTCCTTTAAAACCTTCTCACTTCTCCGAGCTCAGACGTTACATCGTGAAAACGTTCCTCCCGATGAAATATAGATCGTTCTTGTCAACACTTCTTTTTTTGCGACAAATTTTTATGATGAGATTCTCAATATTTTTCTTCCTTAAGGCATTTTTTGACTTGATTTTTTAACAAAATTATATTGGAATTAAAGCGATTTTTACGACAACGCATTTTTTGTGAAGAACAAACGTTGGAGGTT
Source organism: Orius insidiosus (assembly GCA_014119065.1). Lineage (NCBI taxonomy): Eukaryota > Metazoa > Arthropoda > Insecta > Hemiptera > Anthocoridae > Orius > Orius insidiosus. The sequence goes on from JACGAQ010000133.1 coordinate 264,043, forward strand.
ATTCACTCCTCTTTTATTGATTATTCGGAAGATGGCCATATGTTGGCTACATAAAAAGTCGAAAGGGAGTTATACAGATGGGGAGGGAGAGAAAAAAAGGTATCGGAAAGGATGTAAAACACAGTTCTTTTAGGGGCAGTAAAGAGATCCGATTTACACTTTGCACCCTCCAATAATTTCCTCAGTCCATGGCGGCGTAGATTCCTTCCAGAATCTTCACCTTTCGACTCTTTTAAAGAAAAATAGTCGGGGCGTAAAGAAGACTGAGTTGGGGCTGAGGCGGGACTTTAAAAATGTTTGATAAGGGCTTCAGATTACAGTTCCGAGACACGAAAGGACCTAAATCAACCCCCTTCGCCCACCCCTCCAGTGTCCAATCTCGACTCCTCAAACCACGATCTAACCTTAAAGCCTCTTTACTCTGCTTGAGCGACTTTCGACATTCAACGAGTATGTCTTTTATTTTATTCGCCGACTCAAGGACTTCTTTCTTTTTTATTCTTCATTAAAAATTCTCTTCTACACTATCTGATACATAAAAATATAATCCATCAGAAAATCCTTTTTACAAAGTTTACCGAGTATCCTTGACGCTTTTTTATACGCAGAAATTCTTTGCATTACCGCGGGGGCCAATGAACAACCATCAAAGTATACCAGTCTGCACGCGATTACACACAGATTAGGCATCGGCGGACTTAATTGATTTGCGGGCTATAAGTAAGGTTTCAATGCAGCAGGTTATGAAATGAGCAAGAAGTACCTATTCGAATAAAGGGTTTTTCTTGGGTCAAATAAAGTCCAGAAACAGTATTTCGCGACCAGAAAACGAGGAAAACGATCCAAAACCCTTGGAAAAGACGTTTAACTCCCGAAAACCCGATAAAACGGATGTTTCTAAGCCAGAAAATAACCCAAAAAGGGTGTTGAAGCTCGAACACCCGATAAAACCGGTGTTTCTTAACCAAAAAATCGAAGAACACTATCTAAAACCCGGTACCAATGATGTTAAAACGCCCGAACACCCACTAAAATGTATGTTTCTAAGCTAAAACGAGGAGAACGGCTGAAAACCCGTTAAACGCCCGAACGCCTGATAAAACGGGGTTTTCTAGACAAGAATATCGAGGAAAATGACCCAAAACTCGGCAAAAGAAATGTTAAACGCCCAAAAACCTGATAAAACGGGTGTTTCTACACCATAAAATTGAGGAAAACGTCTTGATGGCTATTTGAGCAACCGAGGCGGTTTTATCCCAAAAGCTCCCTAAAAAAACGAGGATAACGGCTGAAAACGCCCGAACGCCTGATAAAACGGGTTTTTCTAGACCAGGATATCGAGGAAAATGACTAAAAACCCGCAAAAGAAATGTTAAACGCCCAAAAATCTGATAAAGCGGGTTTTCTACACCATAAAATTGAGGAAAACGTTTTTATCGCTATTTGAGCAACCGAGGCGGTTATATCCCATAAGCCCCCTAAAAAAAACGAGGAAAACGGCAGAAAACCTCGTTAAACGCCCGAATGACTGATCAACGGGGTTTTCTAGACCAGGATATCGAGGAAAATGACCCAAAACCGGCAAAATAAATGTTAAACGCCCAAAAACCTGATAAAACTGGTGTTTCTACACCATAAAATTGAGGAAAACGTCTTTATGGTTATTTGAGCAACCGAGGATCCCAAAAGCCCCCTCCAAGTTCGCCAATTAATTAACCTAATCTATTAGGTTAATCGAAGGTTCTCTGGAAGATAAGGGCTGAAAATAATGTAAAAAAACTCTTAAGTCTTCTCAGCCTGCAAGGAAGGAGGTGTTACAAATGACCGTAATTCGGATATCCTTTTCTGGGGCCTCCAGACGGGGGGACGGCAGCTTCATTTAAATTTGACCGCAATTCCTAACTCCAGAATTCATCCGGTTTTTCCTCCATTCAGATTATTGAAAAAACCTCTTAAATCTTCATAGAACGGGCCTCACATTTACACCCACACAACGCCTTGTAATTTTAGAACAGAAAAATAAACTTTTTTTTCTCTCTCTTCTCTCCCCTTTCGACGAAAAAGTTTCCGGGACGAGTTATTTTTTTTACAAGACAGAAGCCTTTTAAATCTGTCACCTCGTAAATATCGAAACAATAAATGGAAAAAAGGCGTTTATAAAAGAAATTATTTTTGTTGTTAAAACTTCGTAATAACACGTGTCTTTTCGTCTCTGGGGAACAAGGGAATGTTACCGGAAAAAAGGACTGTCCGTTTTGAAAAGGTTGTAAAAAGTATGATGAAAAAAAAAGAGTACCTCGAAGGTTACGTCGCTTTGAAAGGGTCGACAACCCTTTTTTAAAAGTCGTATATCATATTGTCTGTGTGGTCCTTTTCGCCCGACGTAACCTTTTTTATCTGAGCCAAAACGCATTTTTTTTTCCTTGAGGATAATCCCCGGACCTACCTCAACTACTTTTCCGTGTTACTTAATATCCGGTTTTATTTTTTTTCCGTGCCCCGTACTGGAATTAAAAGGTGTCGTTAACTTTTTAACGACTCTTCCCTCCGTTCCACTACTTCTTGTCTAACGTTTATGACCGTGAATATTAAATGGCGTGGGAGAGTGAAATTTCACACTTTTTTTTTCTGAAAAATTGCATTAGGAACTTTTAAGCCGCATCCCGAGCATTCAGGGCTAACATTAGCCAGGACGTCTTTTTGGTGTACAAACACCCGTTTAATCTGGTGAACATGCATTAAACATCTTTTGTAACGGGTTTTTGGTCATTTTTTTCTATTTTCTGGTCTAGAAGAACACGTTTTATCAGGTTTTCAGGCGTCTAAAATTTCGTTTACCGATTTTGGGGCGTTTTCATCGATTTTAGTTGTAGAAACACCCGTAAAACCAGGTGTTTGGGTGTTCAACATCTTTTTTACATGGGATTTTGGTCATTTTCCTCGATTTCCTGGTGTAGAAACACCCGTTTAATCAGGTGAACGGGCGTTAAACATCTTTTTAACCGGCTTTGTGGTCATTTTCTTCGATTTTCTGGTGTAGAAACACCCGTTAAAACAGTTGTTAGGGTATTCAACATCTTTTTACCGGGCATTTTGGTCATTTTCCTCGATTTTCTGGTGAAGGAACACCCGTTTATCAGGTGAACGGGCTTTAAACATCTTTTTCGCCGGATTTTGGTCATCAATTTTCTGGTCTTGCAAAACCTCTTTAATCAGACGCTCAGTAGTTTAACGTCTTTTACCGAGTTTTGGGTTGTTTTCCTCGATTTTCAGGTGTAGAAACACCCGTTAAACCAGGTGTTAGGGTGTACAATAAAGTTTTACCGGGGATTTTGGTCATTTTCCTCGATTTTTGGTGTGGAAACACCCGTTTAATCAGGTGAATGGGCGTTAAACATTTTTTTCACCGGGTTTTTGGTCATTTTCTGGTCTTGTAAAACCTCTTTAATCAGACGCCCAGTAGTTTAACTTCTTTTACCGAGTTTTGGGTTGTTTTTCTCGATTTTCTGGTTTAAAAACATCCATTTTAACGGGTGTTCGGGCGTTTTAAGGAACCGCGAAAAGGCCTTAACAGTTTGCAGCGAACAAGGCCGTTATTGAAGCCAAAACATCTGTAACGGTAGCTTTAAATAGGGGATAGCTTACAAAATATTTACACTAGATTTCCTCTAAACGGTGTATTTTAACAAAGGCCGAAAAGGTCCCGTCCGGAGCTTCATGGCGTAGAAGAAAGGCCATTCCGAACGGGTCAACGGAGCTTTATCCTTTTAAGAAAACGGTTCCCGTGGATCCCATGTTAGAAAAGCACCCCTCCCACCGAGGCGACCTTTACAGTAATGGGAGTGTCGCGCCGACAATAAATTCAGACTTTCAGAATCCGAACTCAAGTTACAAAAATTATTATTCAGAAAAGTCGAGGTGTAAGATTAATTTATCTAATTCTTTCATCTAGGAGGGGAGAAAAGTTAATGGAAATAAGGAATGGCTGAGATGAAACTCGGAGCTTTTTACCTTAGGAATTTACATTCCCGCCTCTTCGCCGGTGAGTAGGAGAAAAAATTGAATTCTGAAACGAGGGCGAGATCTTCCCCGACACATAATGCGGAATTACAAGTAGGGCGAGGGTTGCCTCTGATAACTACACGACTTTTATCTCCCCAACTTCCCTCAGAAAAACGCTTTACGTTAAGAATATCAACCGCAATTTTTTTGAAAAAGGTATTTTTGAGATTAAGACTAAATTAGGGAGGTGTTACCTGACCCACATTAGCAACTATAAATCTAGGGGGCTTTAAGTATGGCCAGCATTCATTCACCCGTCTTTTACTGCGGCTGTAAACCGGACGTTTGAGTAGCACTTATGATTTTATCGCTCCCCCTTCCCTGTTCTCTTCCGCACCCGTTTTCCTTTGGAACCACGTGGTAAGACACGTGGAATGGTTTTTTTTATTTAAAAAAAAAGAAGTCAAATTCGGTTTTATCGTTTCGTTTTGACACTTTTGTTACGAAGTTGATTTCTTACCTCATAAACTAGTCATTCTATAAACGCCCCGATTTACGAAATAAGCGATTATTATTCGTTATGAACCTGTCCTAAAATGTGATTTAAACGGCTTTCTAACGTCGCTGGAACCGTGGCACCTTTTTTAGAAAGGGAATGCCGAAAAATATCTTTTATCTTTGAAAACAAGCGTTTACGTCGAATATTTTAGTGTTTTTGGAGTTAGAAGTTTTTGTAGTTTTTCACAGGGGTTTTCTACACCAGAAAATACAGGAAAATGACCAAAAACCCGGTACAAAAGATGTTTAACGCCCGTTCACCTGATTAAACGGGTGTTTCTACACCAGGAAATCGAGGAAAGTGACCAAATCCCCGGTAAAAAAGATGTTGAATCCCTAACAACTGGTTTAACGGGTGTTTCTACACCAGAAAATCGAGGAAAATGACCAAAACCCCGGTACAAAAGATGTTTAACGCATGTTTACCAGATTAAACGGGTGTTTCTACACCAGAAAATTGAGGAAATTGACCTAAATCCCCGGTAAAAAAGATGTTGAATACCCTAACAACTGGTTTAACGGGTGTTTCTACACCAGAAAATCGAGGAAAATGACCAAAAATCCGGTACAAAAGATGTTTAACGCATTTTTACCTGATTAAACGGGTGTTTCTACACCAGAAAATCGAGGAAAATACCAAAAAACCCGGTACAAAAGATGTTTAACGCATGTTTACCAGATTAAACGGGTGTTTCTACACCAGAAAATTGAGGAAATTGACCTAAATCCCCGGTAAAAAGATGTTGAATACCCTAAACTGGTTTAACATGAGTTTCTACACCAGAAACTCGAGGAAAATGACCAAAACCCCGGTACAAAAGATGTTTAACGCATGTTTACCAGATTAAACGGGTGTTTCTACACCAGAAAATTGAGGAAATTGACCTAAATCCCCGGTAAAAAAGATGTTGAATACCCTAACAACTGGTTTAACGGGTGTTTCTACACCAAAATCGAGGAAAATGACCAAAAATCCGGTACAAAAGATGTTTAACGCATTTTTACCTGATTAAACGGGTGTTTCTACACCCGGAAATCGAGGAAAGTGACCAAAATCCCCGGTAAAAAAGATGTTGAATACCCTAACAACTGGTTTAACGGTGTTTCTACACCAGAAAATCGAGGAAAATGACCAAAAACCCGGTACAAAAGATGTTTAACGCCCGTTCACCTGATTAAACGGGTGTTTCTGCACCAGGAAATCGAGGAAAGTGACCAAAATCCCCGGTAAAAAGATGTTGAATACCCTAACAACTGGTTTAACGGGTGTTTCTACACCAGAAATCGAGGAAAATTACCAAAAACCCGATACAAAAGATGTTTAACGCATGTTTACCAGATTAAACGGGTGTTTCCACACCAGAAAATCGGGGAAAGTGACCAAAATCCCCTGTAAAAAAGATGTTGAATACCCTAAACTGGTTTAACGGGTGTTTCTACACCAGAAAATCGAGGAAAATGACCAAAAAACCCTGTACAAAAGATGTTTAACGCATGTTTACCAGATTAAACGGGTGTTTCTACACCAGAAAATCGAGGAAACCGCCTAGTTACCACTGGTTCTGGAACGGGAGGACGCCTAAATTAATTGACGTAAACCATTTTATTAGACGTAATTAAAAGAAAACTAAAAAATTATTTATATCTACGTACTGAGAAAAACCCTAATTTTTTTTAGCGGCAAAGAACGCCTTAGAAACCTTGTAAAATATCTAATAAATGAGGTAATTTTTGATAGAAAGTATCCTTAAGTCGAGTTTGACTGCAGAAAAACCTTGATCTCTGGGCCTTTTCATTTGGTGCAAACAGCAAAAAAATTTTCTACAACACTAAAATTTTGAGAGTCAATAAAAAATTAGAAACAGTGGGACAGGTCGAAAAGTTATTTCCGTCGGCGATCGGCCATGCACCTTTTGAATGGAATCCCATCTTTCCCATCTTGGGCTTTTTCCCCTCGTCGACGACCTAGGCCGGGAAGGGTGAAGTGGGGGTCTGTCGGAGAGGGGTCGATAATCAACATGGCCGCCCATGACGTCGTTAGGAAGACAAAACGCTGAAATAATTTACGTACATAACAACACTATTAAAATTATAATATACGAGACATAAAGTGTCTTTTTTTTATATTAAATATCCCTTTTTATATAAATTAGGATGTTAAAAATTCTTCTCCATTTTCTCCCAATCAACGTGGGTGGCATTTTAATTCAAGGACGAGACGGGAATTCTAAACCCCCTTTAACAGTATTCAAAATTTAGTTCAAAACGATTATTAACTTTTTTTTTTAAATAAAAGTTTCCTTTGATCCTCAACTTTTGAAATAAACTGAACGCTCGGGACGTGAATAAATTGTAAATGTTGGAAAATTAACGTCAACTTTTAAGTTGGACTCTGAGGTTGACTGGCGGATATCCAGGGCTCGTTCGCTATGTAAAATGACACTAATTGTGTTAAAACAATTAAGTCTGCTTTTTCTCACGAAGCTCTCAATCAAAAGCAACCTTTTTACATGATGTGTCATATGATTTTTGGTAGATTTTTTTTCCCCCAAATTGAAACGCGAGGTTCAGGATCAAGGTTTTTATGCTGTCATCTAGAGTTAAGGGTTATTTCCATTTGAAATTGCGTTATTTATAAGACATTTTGCTTGGTTTCCAGGGGTTTCCAGCTTAAAAAAAAAAAAAAAACATTTTTTCAGGCCTTTTTCTCATCAATGAAATGTCTTGCCCCACGAATCTATTAAAGAGCGCAAAGTTCTGATAAAAATAGGTTTTAGGGGCAGAAAATGCAGGAAAATGCTATTAAACGAGGGTCTCTGGTTGCTGAAGTAGGAAGCAAAATGTCGATTTTCGTCTCTCGGACGAATTTGTGTGGTAAAACGGGAAGAACTTAAGGGGAAAATCCTAAGGTAAGCCCCCGAAAATCTAATAACAGTGCCCCGACGAAAAACGTTGGCCTCAGGTAAAAAATTAAGAATAATGGAGATTTTAGGAGGGAAAGCCTCGGGGAAAACCCCGACAATCTAATAAAATGGAGTCTCTCGGACGAAAATCCACGTACTGACTGGTAAAAAAGGCCCCGAAAATCCAATAAACGGGCGAAAAACCTCGGCGCTCTGGTAAAAAAAAGGAAGAATAAAAGAGATTTTAGTGGTTTTAGGGGTCTCTCGGACAAAAATCCTCGGTTTGTCTGGTATAACAGAAGAAGAATAAAGACTTTAGGGGGAAAAAAACGAGGTTCAGCCTCTAAAATCCAATAAACCCTGGACGAAAAACCTCGGCGCTCTAGTAAAAAAAGTAAGAATAATAGAGATTTTAGAGGTTTTAGGGGTCGCTCGGACGAAAATCTCGGTTTGTCTGGTATAACTGGAAGAAGAAAGACTTTAGTGGGGGAAAAACCGAGGTTGAGCCCCGAAAATCCAATAAACGGGGGGCCCCCGGACGAAAAACCTTGGCCCTCTGGTAAAAAAGGAAGCATAATAGAGATTTTAGGGGGGGAAACGATGGGAAAACCCCAAAAATCTAATGAAAAGGAGTCTCTCGGACGAAAATCCACGTATTGTCTGGTAAAACAGGCCCCGAAAATCCAATAAACGGGGGGCCCCCGAACGACAAACCTCGGCCCACTGATAAAAAAAAAATAGGAAGAATATTAGAGATTTTTGGGGTCTCTCGGACGAAAATACTCGGTTTGTCTGGTACAACAGGAAGAAGAAAAGACTTTAGGGACAAAAAAACCGGGGATGAGCCCCGAAAATCCGATAAACGGGCCCCCGAACGAAAAACCTCGTACTAGTAAAAAAAGGAGAATTAGAGATTTTAGGGTCTCTCGGACGAAAATCCTCGTTTGTCTGGTATAACAGGAAGAAGAATAAGACTATAGGGAGAAAAACCGAGGTTGAGCCCCGAAAATCCAATAAACGGGCCCGGACGAAAAACCTCGGCCCTCGGTAAAAAAGGAAGAATAGACATTTTGGGGGGAACGTAGGGAAAACCCAAAAATCTAATGAAAAGGTGCTCTCGGACGAAAACCCACGTGTCTGGTAAAATAGAAAGAAAAGTAAAGACTTCAGGGTGTTTTTTCCCCAAAAAACATGGGGTTGGGAAAAAAATGGTTCAGGGTGAACATTAATGCCATTAATAAAAAAAAATGAATGTTTAAAAAATTTGTTTGGAGTGTTCAACCGATATACCCTACAAATAATGGATCACCAAAAAAATTAGAACAAAAAAAAAAGTCTTCTATTTCACGAAGGTTTACAAAAGTCTTTAATAATTCGTAAATTACTTTTTCTTATGAATTTCGTTGGTGGCCGTTAATAAACAAGCAGTTCTGAGAAACTTAAACACGATTTTTCAATCTTATTGTTAGACATAATGACTTATTTCTTTTTTTCACGAATTTTATTCCTCCAATGGCCAATGATTTTCTTCGAAAACCTCATTTATCATTGTCCTAGAATTCTGCAAATGACTGTAGTTCATTTTTAATTCCTGTAAAACGATTTCCGGCTTTATGTAAATCCCGGTTGGCCGCTTCAATATTTTTATAGCCGGATTTCACGTAATTCAAAAAGTATAATCCTTGATTGACAAACATTTAATCTAACAAGCCTAACCTGTACCACCCAGCTATTGATTTCATTGGCTCCTGTACAACACTATTAATGTCTTCTATTTTTTTTTTTAATATTAAAAAGAATACTTACAGAGAAAAGCATTTTTGGGTCGTTCTAAGGTGAACTGAAAAGTGCAAGTGAGTATGACTTTCACCCTTGAACCCCCTTCTACCTTTTCCGTACACAGCAATCACACACCTGAATCAACCCTTCCTTTTTTCCAGTGCAATAAAAAAGGGTAAAAGTGAACAAAATAGTTTTATATACAAGGTCGTACAACCCTTTTGTCCTCCTTCATGATATACAATCTTCTTTTTAGAAGCTCAAAAAATCCTTTGTAATTTTTTTTTACCTAAATAAAAACAAGGTCGCAAGGTTTATAATTTTTAGTTTCGTAGAAATCGAAGGTTATTTTTAACCCTTTGTTTGGCCTATTTTAATGAATTTTTGGGGTAACATCTTAATGGAAATTTTAACGTTCACTTCTCAAAAAAATGATGTCCCACAAAAGCCCTGAAAAATTCAAATATAAAGAATCTATTCAATTTTCAGCTAGAATAGATGATTTAAAATGGGATATTTCTCGCAAAAAGGAGAAGAAGAAAAAAAGCACTGAAAGTCGTTTCATTTTCCGATGTAAGTTTTTTACTAAATGAAAACGGGTTCGCCTTTTTACGATATGTCGTGTAAAATTACACGTGCATAACTCACCCGTGATCCTTGAATTATCGCCGTTGCGGTCAACGCGAAGGTTTAACGACGCCGAGACGTTCAGATGCGGGTAGAAGAAGGACAGAAGAGAAGGAGAAGAAGAAAAAAAACTGAGATCGAAAGAAGGAGAATTTCAATCAAGATGATCTTCAAAAGAGATAAAATTGCATCGGTGCCAACTGCATAAGCGAATCCCTTTTCTAAATGGAAAAAAAAGTGCATTTCCAGATATACAACCTCTCTCGCTCCTTAACGTCCTACAATGTTTACTTTTTTTAACAAATCACTCTACAGTCTGGAGAAAAAAAGACAGAAAAAAAGTTATTTAATGGGAACAGAAAAATTCAAATGACCCACGCTTCTTAAGTTCTAAGTGCACTTCCTATCCATCGTTTTTAAAAAAAACTTACTTTTTTATGCTGTTATAAAATATCTATCAACGAGTATAATTTTGAACCTTTATTTTTTATTGAAAAGATTTGTTTCCCTAACAAATAGCATAGGAAAGTACTCATGTGAAAATTTAAATTTTATTGTTTTAAAATTGCATCTTTTTTTAAAGAAGCACTTCCTTTTGAGAAAGTCGTCTGGAGCTGGATAGAACTTTCTTTTATAACAAACCTGCCCTATTATTTCTTTCTTTTCAATCATTTTGTGTATTGAATAGCAAATGAGTAAGGTGAAAAAATTCGTAAACATTCGACCGTTTAGGCGCATTAGCTTTTTGGACGTTTTGTTTGGTTTTTTTGACTCAGAAACCTTCTTTTAGTATTTTTGGATGTTTCCTAATAAAGGTTGATGAACCCCTTTTGTACCAGTATCTTGGACCTCCTTGTTGCGGATAAACCGTTTTTTAGGGCGTTTTCCGGGTTCTTCAGGTCGGTAAAAACAGTTTTTGTCATTTCGAGTTTTCCCAGTTTTTTGGCCAAGAAAGCCCGATTTTTCGGCGATAAAGGTCTTCTTCCTTTTGCTTGGATATGCTATTCTTTCATTTATTAAGCCAGCTTGTCTCAAGGGGGAAGGGCCCAGGCGGGAGCTCTTGCGTATTGCCATGGCGCCCGTCCGGAGCCCCTAACGAGTTGTTCGCGGATTATGTAGCAGATATCTCCGTTTGGAACCAATTTTTTTTTTTTGGAAATTTTGCAAGGTATTCAACAAGAAGTTTTTAGGGGTTACCCACTTTTAATCAGATTTTTTTCTTTTCCTCTTTTTTAGGTCTAAAACCCGTTTTACAGTATTTTGGAAGTTTTCCTAGGTTTTACCGGACTTTTTTTGGTTGAAAACCCTTTTTGTATTTAACCAGTGGCCATTATAGGTTCCTGCGTATTTTTAAAGGTAAAAATAGTGTTCTTACATAAGGTGATAGTTTTATTGAAAGAAAAAGCCTTGTGTTTTGTTTTTTCCATCAGAAATCTATCCCGGGATTGGAGGCCAAGGTTTTCAAATAAGTCCGCCTAAAGTTCTTTGAACTGGAGCTGGAAAAAGTTCAAGGGTCTTCTCAGAGATGGCGACTCCGTCGCTCTGTCACCCCTCTTTCCTCCAAACCCTCTGGGACTTACGCACTTGAAATCCATCTATTCCTTCACCTACGAAAAAAAAAGTTTAGGCCTACTTTTAATTATTTATAAACTTTTGATCATCTATGCATGCAGTGACCAGTTTTATTGCTTAGGGTGATGATGGCTTTTATTTTTATGAAATTTTCATGTATTTCCACAATTTCATGTAATTCCAACATTCAAGTCATTTTTCTTACCTTTACATCGGTGGGCGCAGTAAATATGTATTTGGATTTTTTTTTTTAGTTTTATTTTAACTTGCAAATAAATTTTTTTGCATTGGTGTCAAGGGATAATAAACTTAACAACTTTTTCCTCTTTCTTTTTAATTAAAACGTGGGAAGAACAATGATCTGAAGTTGACAACAAATCAGTGCAACGAACCTTCCCGTTGTTTTTTTCGTTCTTTAAACGGGAAGAAAACAATTTTCGAAAATAATCTTTTCGCAATAACAATTTCTGCGGTTCTAAGTGGTTTTTCTAAGGAGTAAATCACGAGAGGCGATGAGTTGCATTTCCTCTCCGTCAGACCGACGTAATTATGCAGATGATGGCGGGAGAAAAAAAATACTCGGTAGCGAAGCGTGCAGCCGTGCTTACGACGCGAAGGACTATGACGGACAGAATTCTAATTACTTACATCCTTCTTACGTCCAAGTGACATCAAATCAATATTTTCAATTTTTAACTCAAAATCTTTAGTATCCACGGAATTTCTCTATAGTTTTATCAGACTTCATAATTTTCTATTTCTTTTTGCAGCCATAAAAAGGTTATGTAATTGATTTTTTTAAACCTTCTTTACCATTATAATGTACGCGTAGATTTTTCTCAAAGATTCGTCTATTTATTCTTCTTGTGCGAGCGGCTGCACTTGTGCAGTAAATCATAGTCAATTAGCCGGCTAAAATGAGGCAAGGCCAGTCTGGTTTGCAGTTAATTAATTCCTAGATTTTAAGATAAGCATCGTCTCGCTTATAATTTATGAGGAAAATTAAAACGCATGAAAAAAATAAGTTTTTACTGTGGAAAATTTTTTTCTTGAGATTCATCGGATTTTTACTTCCTTATTTTTTGCTTAGTAAAGCTTTTTTTTTGTTTTATTGCTCAATTTCAAGAACTCTTTTGATTTAAAAAAAATTGAGTGAAATTTATGTAGAAAAATGCTTTTAAAAACCAATGGTAAACTCAAAAATTTTTGTCGAAAAAGCGTTCATTTTTTATGATAGATCGAAATCATGTTGAAAATGACGTAATGCCTTAGGAAAGGTTCCATTTGCTGGTACTGAGTGACTGAGATACTGATTTAGAAGAAATTTTTTTATTTTTATGATTCCAGTTTTTTCCCCCCGATGAGCTCCGTGAGGAGCGCCGTTCATGAGTGTGTTTGTCTGAGTGAAGTTTACGACTTTTTTACGACTTTTCGTTCTCTCGGAGAATCGTTCCTGAGCCTCCCTCATGCGAAGCTACCGCTTTTCTGATCGTGTCCTTTCGTTTTTTTTTTCTTCATTCGCGGGACGGGATAATCGTTTTTTAAACGGGGGAGATCCCTTTTTTTTAAAAGAACGTGGGAGGGCGACCCTGAAAGAGGAGCGCTTTCGACGATCTTCATTCGAACTCAAGGACTTCACTCCTTTTCCGGTAGATGGTGTTGCACTCACCCCTCGTCCTTAAAGGAACTCCCGGCCTTTTTTTTCACTTTCTTCCTTCTTCTTTCCACCTTCTCCATCCAAACTAAAATCATCCTTAAAAAAATAAAATTTTAAATACATTACTTATGCCAATCAATAATTTTTCAATTTATTAAAATGTTGTAATAAATTATTAATGGCTAATGAATATTATTGATAATTTATTGTAAAATTTAGAATGTTATTTTTATGGATAAAAGTTGGCATTAACATTGTATAAAAAAAAGGCGATGTTGAGGGAGAGTCGTTCAACGTGATTGGAACTGGGGGGAGGGATCGCTCGATATCTTATATCCTGGAACGTTGAACGGCCTTCCCATTTCAAGAAGGGAAAAAAAAAACTTTCGGGATCCCGCCTCCGTCCTGAGGCAGTTTCAACCTTTTACGTTTATTCCGATGTCACTGTTCCAATTTCGCCTTTTACAATTTTTTTCCGCCCTTCGTTTATCTCGATAAAAATTAAATTTTCCCTCTACAGTGTTATTCCGGTTTTTATGGGTCGCCTTTCTATAAATATTTTTTTAAAATCGTTTTCTCCCCTCTTTGAAAAATGCTTACTTTTTTTATTGCGGATTCCATGGCTTCCACCTGTTAGATTTTAACGATCATCTCCAATATAGTTTTTTTTAAATATTGTAGATAATTTTTTTTATCTCTTGATGGCAGTTTTTTAAAAAATTATTTCCATTTGATTTATACTCAAGTTGATAAAATGGTTGTAAAATCTTGTTCTATATACATTTTTTAATTTAATAAATTGCTAGTGCTGTATAATTTATACATTTTTATTCAAATTCCTTGTATTAAAAAAGAAAGTAAAAATGTTGAAGTTTATTGTGAATTTTGAGCTTATTTTGACCACAATTCAGACTCAAAATTGGTCTGGTAGAAAAAGATAGAAAATCAAATAAAAATGTCATTACTTAAAAAAGCGCTCCCTTTGTTTGACTTTGACCTTTTGACTTTGACTAAGGTGATACGTACCCGCTTTAGACGGCACAGTCCCGCTTTAGAGGGTTGTGTCCCGTTGTCCCCGATATCGAAAGGGGACGAATGTCCTGATAGTCCCGCTTTTTCACATTAGGAAGCCTGCCTCTTAAAAAGCAGATGTCTACAAGTTTTGGGTCATTTTTATCGGTTTTCTGGTCTATAAAAACCATTTTCATTTATTCTTCGGGAGATTAAAATTTTTTACCAAATTTCGGGTCGTTTTCCTCGATGTTCTTGTCTAGAGAAACCCGTTTTATCTTGTTCGGGCGTTGTAGTCGATATCAGAAGTGGGATTATAGAAAATCGATATCAGAAGCGGGATTGGAAGAAAATCGATATCAGAAGTGGGATAAGATTTTTTTTTATTTTCCTTTTTTACCGCGGATTTAACCGTAATCCTTGATTTTTGGTGTATAAACACCAGTTTCATGGGGTTTCCGAGCGCTAAACACCTTTCTTAACGAGTTTTGGGTCATTACTTTCGATTTTGCGGTCTAGAAAACCGTTCATGTGGTAAACGTTGAACATCTGTTTATCAGGGTTTGGAAATTTTTCATCGATTTTCAAACACGGTTTTTGAGCCTTTCATTGTGGTCTTTTGCCCAATAAAAACCCTTTATACCAATACTTCTGGTTCATTTGTGGATCCAACCAAAAATCAATGAATACGGTTTGATTGATTTTTGGTGTATAAACACCAGTTTCATGGGGTTTCCGAGCGTTTAACACCTTTCTCAACGAGTTTTGGGTCATTCTTTCGATTTTCCGGTATGGAAGATCGCGTTTTATGTTTTTACAGGCGGTGAACATCTTTTTAACGGCGTTTGGAAATTTTTCCTCGATTTTCTGGTCGAGAAAAAAGGTTTTTGTGCCTTTCAATACTCTTTTGCCCAATAAAAACCCTTTATACCAATACCTCTGGTTCATTTGTTGATTTAACCGTATTCCTTGATTTTTGGTGTATAAACACCAGTTTCATTGGGTTTCCGAGCGTTTAACACCCCTCTTAGCGAGTTTTGGGTCACTTCTTTCGATTTTCTGATATAGAAAACTGCATTTTATGTGTTTTACAGGCGTTGAATATTTTTTAAACGGCGTTCGGAAATTTTTTCTCGATGTTCTTGTCTCCGTTTTATCTGGTGTTCGGGCGTTTAACACCTTTTTTACCGTTGATTTAGCCGTATTCCTTGATTTTTAGTGTATAAACACCAGTTTCAAGGGGTTTCCGAGCGTGTAACACCTTTCTCAACGAGTTTTGGGTCATTTCTTTCAATTTCCTGGTATAGAAAACCGCGGTTTTTGTGTTTTACAGGCGTTGCACATCTTTTTAACGGGGTTTGGATATTTTTCCTCGATTTTCTGGTCGAGGTACGGTTTTTGGGCCTTTCAATACTCTTTTGCCCAATAAAAACCCTTTATACCAATACCTCTGGTTCATTTGTGGACTTTACCGTATTCATTGATTTTTGGTGTAAAAACACCAGTTTCATGGGGTTTCCGAGCGTTTAACACCTTTCTTACAAGTTTTGGGTCATTTCTTTCGATTTTCCGGTATAGAAAACCACGTTTTTGGTGTTATGCAGGCGTTGAACATCTTTTTAACCAGGTTTGGTAATTGTTCCTCGATTTTCTGGTCGACAAACACGGTTTTTAGGCCTTTCAATACTCTTTTGCCCAATAAAAACGCTTTATTTTATCTCATAACTTCGGAAGTTCTGGTTACCGTAGTCTCTATAAGGATTGAAGCCATATAAAAAGTCATGTGTTTTCAAATGTCGAATTAAATTACTACTATTTTGTAAATTATTTATTTTTTTGGGGTTAATATTACCCCTTTCTAGAAAGTTTTTACGTGAAATCAAGGGGAAGAAGTATTAAATGTATGTAATTTTGACGTTTATTTGCACAGTTTCTAAACATATTAGGTTATCTCTTCTCAGAGCCTTTTTTCTTAAAAAATGTCTTGTCGGATTTTTTGAAAAAAGGCAATTTTATCCGCTTTTCGAAATAGTTTGATCCTTTTCTACAAAATGTCGGACTTTTAGAAAAAAAAATAAAAACTATAATAATGGCCTTTTTTTCATCTTTACCTGGAAGGTGGCGTCACACGAAAAAATGACTAACCGTGACTAATCGAGGCTGGAACCGTTCCACCATCTCCTTCTTAATTTTTAAGCCCTCCATCCGCATGACAGACGACTCGTTTTCTTTTTTTTTTTTACTTTGTCGGGAGAAGAAAAAAAAATCCGAGAGGCTGGGTCAAGCGTGACCTTTCGTATACGCCTTAAGCCCTCATAAATATATTGCTTCTGCCAACATAACTCGTGTCTATTGAAGAATGGAGGCATGATGGGAAAAAAAAACATATTTTATGGTTGTAATTTAACATTTTCCCTACGTTCTTGATAATTTTTTTTCTGACTAGACTTTTTTTATAGCAAAAATTATGTCACTTTTAACATGATTTATGAGAAAAGTTAATTTTTTTAAGGAGTATTAAGCATTTAATTGTTGGGTAGAATGAAAAGGAGGTTTGAACGTAAATCTAATATCTCATTATTAGCCGAAACGAGTTTCTGAAAAGAATCCGACTGATGTTTATGCTATCGTAAATCTGGATTTCCTATTGTCCGTGTAGGACGTCTAATAAATCATACCGGAAACTTTTCACCTCGATTTCCGATGCTTCCTGAGCAGGATAAAAAAAAAAGGACTCTGAGAGATTTCGGGGACGTAACAAGTAATTTAGATAAGGGCTCGATGGGGAGCCGTGGAGCATCAGAGTTATGTTTATTAGGCCCTGAGTAGATCGTAGGAGCTCTAACCCGCCCCTAGGCTTCCTACTACCCTTTCTGTTATAACCCCCCTTCCCAACTCACTTTTACCCTCTCGGGTTCCCTTTACAACGTCTACTAACCGTCTTGGAAACATCCTCCAAATTTATATTGATTCCCTCCTCGTTTGGAAACCCCCCTCCCCGTCCAGAAAGGCAACATCACCCTCTTCCCTACGACTTGAGGGAGATTCTTGGATGTTTCCCGGGGACTTTGCACCCCAGTTAACCTCTCCTCGATGGCATGACTCGGCATATTCTCTTTAATAATAAAATAACTAGGATATTGTTTTACTTTTGGCCTCTATTTCGACGAACGATTGTTTCCTTTATTTCTGGAACCTACAATTTGGTTGGGACAAAAGGAAGCACAACCTGCAATATTTTATTTTTAATAATTTGAGATTTTTCGACAGCAACTATTCAGGGAGGCGCGACGTGGCTGAGCGATGGCAGTTGTCCTTCACCACCCCTGATAACTTACGTCGTGGGTTCGATTCCAGCCCTGGGCATTCTTGCTCCATTTCCCAAATCTTGAGACCAGGCTAACATTGATAGCTACTGCAGCTATAGCTATATTTATAACTTGAATTAGGAACTTTAGAAAAATTTTCACGATAAATTTTATCAAATTTAAAGAGGGGAAAAACTAAGAAGCGTTGGAATTTTTTTCTAACCTTGAAAAATAGATTTTTAATGAATTTTTGAAATTTGGATAGTGAAATGTCTGATGGGCGGTACGGGGTACGTGACGTCACTCGTGTTGTTCTTTCTGTAATCGTAAATGCTCTTCCCTTGCTTGAGACAGTGAAGAGTTTTTTTCTCTTCATCCAAAATAAATATGGTTCACATATAACATATAACAAACAATATTTGTATCTCTCCACAGCGCAAAATAAAATATAAAATAAACCTAAAAACAAAAGCCCTAAGAAGAAGGATTTACATTGTAGTGTCTGCAGTGGGACGCACTGTTGACGTCATCAACTCCCATTCCACAGACGAAACTTTCTTATTAGTTCGAAAAAAATTTTTCAAAAAACCATCAAAAATCCCACCCCTGACCCCTCATTTTTAAACCCAATCACAACTTCTTTAACACTTGAACCTGGTTGGTCATTTCTGTCAAAGATGATTTCTTCAAAATTACATCTGTTGGAATAAAAAACCCATCTGATGATGGCTGTTTAATATAGCCGAAAGCGGTCGTCGTGATCAATAAAATGGTTTTTTTGAGTTGACATTTGTTTTTTTATTGGCGTTTTCCGTCTCACGATGTCCTCCTCCTCTGTCATTAAAAATCTTTTTTTTCAACGCAGGAAAAAATTTAAAAAGCATTTTTTTTTCATATGTTCTCCTCTTTCATTTAGTGTAATAAAAAAAATCTACCTAAAATGGTCAAGCTACTAATTGCTGTAGATACCGAAAAAACCTAGAACTGTGAACAAATGGTCAAGTTACTAATTGCTGTAGATGCCGAAAAAACCTAGAACTCTGAAAAAATGGTGAAGTTACTAATTGCTGTAGATACCGAAAAAACCTAGAACTGTGAACAAATGGTCAAGTTACTAATTGCTGTAGATGCCGAAAAAACCTAGAACTCTGAAAAAATGGTGAAGTTACTAATTGCTGTAGATACCGAAAAAACCTAGAACTGAAAAAACGGTCGAGTTACTAATTGCTGTAGATACCGAAAAAACCTAGAACTGCGATCTATTTCTCCGGTTATCCATTATCCATTACGAACTGAGACCTGCGATTTTCTGTCAGGAAACAGCCCCCCCCCCCCCCAGACAGTCATAGACTGCTGTAGGAATAGGCCTCAAGAGTGTACTACGCTTAAGCCACTCGGCCACTTTGACACTTCCCTACTGAAGTCTACCATTATGGATTTCTATTTTTTTGAAAATCAGGAAATTTTTGAAGTCAGAAATTGCCACCCACCGCTATCTAACTAGCAACGTATTTCACGGTAGGAAAGTGTTTCAAAAAATCAATTTTTTTAACAAAAAACCCTTTTTTGATTTCAGGTATACGACTTTAATAATGGATTACGGTTGGATTCTTTCCGGGCGGTATGTACGCTGCATGTTTTCTTTAAATGAGTGCTTCAAAATAAATGCTTAACGCATGATTTTTTTTTCATCTTCCTTTTACTGTTGACATCTCGAATTAACAGCTGGCACGTGCGTGTAAAAGGCAAAAAGCCACTAAGGCACGTACTCCATAACATATCTCATCCTCTCCTTTATTACAGTAAATAAACAATAAATAATAAGAATTTTTTATTAGTGCTAATAATTATTTATTTTAATTAGAGAAATAAAAAGTAAAAGGACAATACCAAAAATGTTGGGAGGTTCGACATCTTTTAGAACTAAATAATTCAGGATTTTGAGAAATGTTGAAATTTTTTAGTTTGATGGCCGATTTCTGAAGTTTTATTACCTTTGACGCAACAGTTATGGAGGATTTTACGACTTATTTTCTATGATTGGTTTAAAAAGAGATTTAGGAAAGGAAGAGTGGGGGAGAAAAAGTTTTCAAATTAAGCGAATGATGGTTATGGTGATGCACCTTGACGTAACTGGGTCGTTATGTTCTTTAAACGAGCGTATAAACATTTACTGCCTTGAAATAGCCCTGTTTGGGTTTGAGGATGCGGAGAAAACTAATGTGGCCGACCTACTTTTATGAACGTTTCGGCGTGAAGTACAAAAGGCGACAATAGTGTCCGGAGGGGTATATGGCCTGTCTACAAATCGTTAAGATTCTTTTTTTTTCCCTTTCGATTCTTTCTCCCTCTACGGTTAGCACGGTCTACGGTAGTGTTTTACTTTTGGCCTCTATTTCGACGAACGATTGTTTCCTTTATTTCTGGACCTAGAACTGTGAACAAATGGTCAAGTTACTAATTGCTGTAGATGCCGAAAAAACCTAGAACTCTGAAAAAATGGTGAAGTTACTAATTGCTGTAGATACCGAAAAAACCTAGAACTGTGAACAAATGGTCAAGTTACTAATTGCTGTAGATGCCGAAAAAACCTAGAACTCTGAAAAAATGGTGAAGTTACTAATTGCTGTAGATACCGAAAAACCTAGAACTGCGATCTATTTCTCCGGTTATCCATTATCCATTACGAACTGAGACCTGCGATTTTCTGTCAGGAAACAGCCCCCCCCCCCCCCCAGACAGTCATAGACTGCTGTAGGAATAGGCCTCAAGAGTGTACTACGCTTAAGCCACTCGGCCACTTTGACACTTCCCTACTGAAGTCTACCATTATGGATTTCTATTTTTTGAAAATCAGGAAATTTTTGAAGTCAGAAATTGCCACCCACCGCTATCTAACTAGCAACGTATTTCACGGTAGGAAAGTGTTTCAAAAAATCAATTTTTTTAACAAAAAACCCTTTTTTGATTTCAGGTATACGACTTTAATAATGGATTACGGTTGGATTCTTTCCGGGCGGTATGTACGCTGCATGTTTTCTTTAAATGAGTGCTTCAAAATAAATGCTTAACGCATGATTTTTTTTTCATCTTCCTTTTACTGTTGACATCTCGAATTAACAGCTGGCACGTGCGTGTAAAAGGCAAAAAGCCACTAAGGCACGTACTCCATAACATATCTCATCCTCTCCTTTATTACAGTAAATAAACAATAAATAATAAGAATTTTTTATTAGTGCTAATAATTATTTATTTTAATTAGAGAAATAAAAAGTAAAAGGACAATACCAAAAATGTTGGGAGGTTCGACATCTTTTAGAACTAAATAATTCAGGATTTTGAGAAATGTTGAAATTTTTTAGTTTGATGGCCGATTTCTGAAGTTTTATTACCTTTGACGCAACAGTTATGGAGGATTTTACGACTTATTTTCTATGATTGGTTTAAAAAGAGATTTAGGAAAGGAAGAGTGGGGGGAGAAAAAGTTTTCAAATTAAGCGAATGATGGTTATGGTGATGCACCTTGACGTAACTGGGTCGTTATGTTCTTTAAACGAGCGTATAAACATTTACTGCCTTGAAATAGCCCTGTTTGGGTTTGAGGATGCGGAGAAAACTAATGTGGCCGACCTACTTTTATGAACGTTTCGGCGTGAAGTACAAAAGGCGACAATAGTGTCCGGAGGGGTATATGGCCTGTCTACAAATCGTTAAGATTCTTTTTTTTTTCCCTTTCGATTCTTTCTCCCTCTACGGTTAGCACTGATCATATTTACGAGAGCCAATAAACGTTTTTATTGTCACCTCCCTTTAACCCGGAGTTTAACTGCCTTTTGATGCAGTCCCGGGGACGATTTAGTGTGTTTATCGATTAATATTCGAGAGTGGTGAAGTGGCGGCGATGAGGGGAATCGAATCCGGGAAGGGAATTCGGGGGTTCGGAGCGAGGACGGTGAGACGACGGTGGCGCAGAGGATTCTGGGTCGGGATGATGATTGGCGGAGGGAAAAAGAGCGGGGTCGCCTCATTGGTCGCTGAGCCGGCTGAGTCGGGTCCGTAGTGGGGGGGAGCGAGTCGCCATGCCCGCTAACCATACACCCATCGGCTCTCCGACACAACTCAAGAGCCATAAAGGATTCGCTATACAAGTGCCGCGCACCCCTTTTTAAAGCTCGCATTAACCGTTTCGTTGTTATTGTTGTTGTCCTCCCCCCCTCCCCCTTTTTTTCTTTTTAGTTTTCTTTTTTTTTATTTTATATTTGGTCCACTTATGTGTCGTGAAATGGTGTAAACAATGAGCAAGTTTATTATAGATAGTATGCTCCCTAAGTACCATCAACAGTACCACCATCAGCTGTTGAATCCTGTGATAACTTCGGGTAGTGATAGTTCAGCGGTCAATTATAGTAGTACGGCGACGAACAATTCGTCATCATCTTCGAATTCACCTCCGCCGTCTTTAGTGTCTTCGGCGTCTAGGATGTACCCATATGTAGCGCATCACCATCACGGACAGCAGGCCGCCGGATTGGCTGCGTTCGCGGGTGCGACGCCTGGAGGGATGGGTGCTTTCTCGAGTCCGAGTTCGGCCCTTGCAGCTGTCGTCGACGCCGCCACAGGGGGTGACAAGTCCTGCAGATACACGGGAAACGTTCCTACACCGGATTCGATGGTCAACTATTCGCTTCACCATCAGAATTCGACGCCCTCGTCCGTCTCGGCCGCATCAGCGTCCATGGCGGCCGCCGCTCAGTTTTACCACCAGGCTGCCGCAGCCTCAGCGGATCCTCTCAGTACGTGTACCACCCAAGTTGCTTCCGCTGCAACAGGACAACCTATGCCCGACATTCCACGATACCCATGGATGTCGATAACAGGTAATACAGTCATTTTATTACTTCATAACCACAGAAATCACTAAAAGTCTCGATTCAAGTAAGCTCAGATCGATTGTGGACCTCCTGAACCCATCGTTCATCCTCCACAATCAAGAAACTAAAACTTATCTTTCACGTGGGCCATTTTTATGGTTGACTAAAGGAAGGTAGTCAAATACGACAGCCATTAATTTTACACCCCAATTGAGCAAGCAATAAAAATCATTTTAACACCCCACTCCCTTATTTTAATACATTTTAACTACCTCCTATCTTTTATTATTACTACTACAATAAACAATCAATAAAAACATGTGCTATATGATAAATAATGGCAATATAAAAAAATGCGCAATTTTTAAAAATATGACTAATATAATAGTGACAAGGGTAATAAAATTAAAAAGATCTGATAAACTAGTGAAACTAGTCAAATTTCTTAAGAAAGAGCTTAAAAAAGGCTGTAGCCCTGTCTTTCCGAACAAAAAATCACTACCAACTCCCCAAGGACCAACCAAAATCCTCAGCCCTCTACCAGATAGCTCTGCTTATCACATTCCTTCTGGAAACCAAATTCTGATAAACCAAAAGTCTAAAAGTTTGGATTATCAAGAAAGTCTATTGCGTATTTATAAAAACAATGCCCTTTCCGGAATGCATTTTATCTCTTTTAATTACCTTCATGTTTTTATTCATACCTATTAACACCATTTCCTTTATTAACTATAACCTTTAATTATGTATTATGTAATTAATTTAATTAATAAACTAACAGTGGATTTGGGACTTCATTTTTGTAAAATTGGAATAATAAAAAAGCATAAAAATGCTTTGTTGTTGCAGATTGGATGAGCCCATTCGACCGAGTGGTATGCGGTAAGTTAAACTTTATTAATATTCACCCAAACCCCACTTTTTTCGCCGGATGTGTAAAAGAAAAAATATGAGTTATATTTTATATCTTTCACACATATTTTATTACTTATCTTAACGACGGTTTAATTATTTTTTACGTTGTTGAAAGCTTTTTTTTAATTAAGTTTTATTTGAGGGGGGAAAAATGTAGGATGAATATATTTAAATGACCTATTTTTCTATTTGCGCCATGCATAATGAACCCACGCGAATCCTACGCGTAAAGTCGAAATATTATTTCGAGGCCTCCAGTCTATGGGGCAATTAAGGGTTTGAATTGATGTTAATTAATTGCCTTAACGAGCTCATCTAGGACAAAACAATAAAAATTTAAATATTTTTTAAAAGTATTAGCGGGTTGAAATTTGTTTAGAACTGCTGAAGCAAAAGAATGACTGTTTCCTAACCTGCAGACAAAATATTGATTGATGCATCCTAGTTGCGCTACTTTACTAGACTCAAGGGCTGGCTATTAAGAGTTTCGTCCCTTTTCAGCAACCTTTTTTGGCCCTTTTCATCGAGAGATCCCTTCGTTACACGATTATTCCCTAAAAAAGAACCATTTTTCTTTAGTAACTTTTTTAGTTTGGTTTCTTGGCGTCTCCTTTTCTTGCGCACTATTCGACGGATTTTGAGGCATTTTCTTTGGGTTTTTTGGCGAACCCCGATTTTTTCCCATGTTTTGCCTTTTTCCCTCGATTTCTCAAAAATTTTATTCCCTTGACGTCGGGTTTTTGGGAGAGGGTCTTCCAGATCCCGAAAGGGTCAAATCGAATATTGATCTGGCCGTCCGTCCGTGGCATATTTTTCCACTTTACGCCCACAGTTTTCAACCAATTTTCATCAAATTTTCTTTAGTCGGTGAACAAGAAACTAACGAGAGCGATTTTTGAATTTCGAAAAAAATGGCGGAGATATGTCCATTTGAAATTTTAAAAAATTCGCTGCGGCCGAACCGTTTGTCCGATTTTCACTAATTTTTCACCAATTACTCCTTATATTGCTTACGAATTTTCTGTGTAAAAAAAATTATAATTTTAATTTATTTTTTTTTATTTTTAAAATTATTATCATTTTAATTGGGAGAAATTTCATACTTCCACGCGTTACGACAGGGACCTCCCTTGGGAAAATACCATTATTTCTACCTTGATACTGAAAAAAATTTTCTAAGAAAAAAAACTTCCCCCTCCGTTATACTTCCCCCTCCGTTATACTTCACCTCCGTTATACTTCCCCTCCGTTATACTTCCTCTCCCTTATACTTTCCCCTTCCTTATACTTCCTCTCCCTTATACTTTCCCCTCCCTTATACTTCCTCTCCCTTATACTTTCCCCTCCATTATACTTCCCATTTTACTTCTCAAGGAAGTTATCGTTGAAATCTCTTCAAACTAGTACATTTTTTATTTATTTTTATTCTTTCAAAAAATCCTAATTCTTTAAAATTTTTTTTTTTCTTCAAAAATGGTTTTTTTATTTGATTTTTTGAGGAAACAATTGAAAATCTTGTTTTTTTTTTATTTTATCAAATTAAATCTTAAATTTTTGGGAAAAATCATTAATTTTTATATTTTTTTTTAATCAAAAATTTTTCTTTCGATTTTTTGAGAAATCGATATCGTAATCATAATCGAAAATAACCTCCCTACGATTACAATCGTAATCATAATTACGCCCTATCCTAGCCTACTATTGTATTAGGTGAGGTAGAAAATTGTGATAAGTACTAAAGGAAGCACTAAATAAACAGTTTACATAAATTAATTATTGATAATCCAGAGGTCAAAATCACAAAGTGATAAATCTTCCCTGATTACTAAAATTATTAATTAAAAATCGTTTAAATAGTGGCGGTTAGGAAGAATTAAAAGAATTTTTTAAGTGTCTCGGTAGCTTTAAAGGGCTTTTCAAGTGGTCACCCTACTGAACGGCCATAAATTCATCTAAAACCGTCCTTTTTTCCCTTTTCCCATTACATAAGGGCCACAGGGTGAAAGTTTTTCCCTTTTGTTCACACAAAACCCTTTTAAACATTTTTTTCCTTCTGACAAATCGTGAGGCCGCAATTTAAAAAAAGTCACGATTTTTAATAGAATGTAATAAGGGGGAAAAAAATTCAAGTTTATTAAAACGGTAATTATATTTTCTCTTCATTCCGGATGTTAAAGCGGATGTCGTGTAATGGCTCGTTTTGTCGTCATTTCCAGGTTTATTTTAAAACAAAAATTAAACTGTGATTTGGGTTGGGGATGGCGTGTTTTCGGGCAGTTTTTCGTGTCCAGAGGACGCTGATGTCTTATTTACCGTTGGGCCCTCTCCCGTTGCACGACTTTCATGATTACATCTCGGCACTCTTTTAAAACTCTTATCACTTTTATAAAATATAAAGTCTAGACTTTTATTTGAATAAAATTGGCCCTCGAAAATTTGTCTCAGTAGATTAGCTTTTATGTTAAGTCGGGGGAAAAAGCCCTTTAGAGGCAGTTTATTCGCCCATAAAAGAGGTCATTACAGTTCTTCGGTTATGTGATTTTTATAACCATATTTTGATTTATGTTTAAACCTTTTATACGATTTTCATATTGATATTTGGCTTCCTTTTATTTTTAAAGAGAATATCGCCCACCATGCCTTTCCTCCCTTCAATCAATGTTTTCTAAATCACCGAGCGCATGCTCTAAACTCGATTTTTTACTTTTGAGTATTTAAAAAAATATCTTCTCCCCACTTTTGTCATGACGTCCATTTTGAACAAAAACCGGTCGTAGGTAAAAAAAAGAGTGAGAGGTGTACAAGAGGTAAACCTCCGAGATTTGATTTATGGACGGTAATTCCCATGCCTTTTACAATAACCGGAAAGTTTTCATTTAAAAAAGATGAAAAAAATTGAAATAACGATATTGTTATTACGTTTGCTCGAATTAAATGTTATTGCTTTCAAATCGTGTTTTTAATTTGATAGGATTATCGGACCGTTTTTGAGATTTTATAGTGGTCATAAACTATCATGAGATGACCTCGGATTTTAACCCCACGCCCTCTTCTAATCTATGGTGTAATACGGTGGCTGTGCGAAAAAAATTATTAACAATTGATAAAAAAAATTTTAAGTACAAAAAAAAAATCTGTCTAAAAATGTAATTTTTCAAAATTTAAACCGCTATATAAAATAATGTGTAGTTTAAACTGGAAAATTTATAGGTTTTCATTCTAAAATTATTTTATCCCGCTATACTAACCGCCGGTTAAATTAACAGCACTTTATTTAATCTGACGTTATTAATCCGGTGACCGTTACATTATTCAGTTGGTAAGACGCCAGATTGTTAAAAGTCTAGTTATTAATATTTAGAAGACTTTTCGCTATTATTAGTGTTCGACTTGTATTTTGTGTACGCTCCAATTCGAGAGGTCAAAATGTGATGTTTTTACGGATTCGCACTCGAAATTCTAAGCACAGTAGAACCCGTACAATCCGCCCTCGGATTGTCCGTCACTCCGGGTAATCCGACCCGTTGAATTTCGTGAAACCCCCATCTTCGGGCGACTTTTTAGTACGACAAAAAATTGTTCAAAAATGAAAATTCAAGTGTTTTTTGTTACTTCGTTTTTTGTAAATCATAATTTTTTAATTTTTTTTTGTTAAAATCGTAATTTTTTGAGGAAATTGTAATTTCTTAAATGATTTATTTTTTTAATTCTTAATTTTTTAGATGATTTTTTAAAGATCGTATTTTTTGAGAAAATTGCCCTTTTTTAATGATTTTTTTATGTAATAATCTTCACAAATGTTTAAAAAAATTATGATTTTCTCCATAAATCGTAAAAAATATAACTTTCTCAAAACAATCGTTTAAATAAAAGATAGATTGTTAAAAAAAAAAAAATAAATAAAAATAAAAAGAAACTGATTTGAAACTCCTGGAGCATGCGCAGAAGGATCTGTACGACAAATTTGACGTTAGATGACTTCAGATTTGAAGGGAAAACGATTTGAACGACGTCAATATGACGTCCAAATCCTTCTGCGCATGCTGCGGGAGTTTTTGTTAATGATCGTATTTTTTGAGAAAATTGCTTTTTTTTATGATTTTTATTTAACAATCTTCACAAAAAAATTATGATTTTCTCCATATATCGTGTAAAAATATTACTTTCTCATAAATTTGTAAAATGAAAGTAATTTTCTCAAACAATCGTTTAAATAAAAGATAGGTTTTTTAAAAAATCATAAAAAGTACTTATCATTAGCTTTGTTCCAACCGCAGTTTGAAATTTGAAACTCCTGGAGCATGCGCAGAAGGATCTGTACGACTAATTTGACGATGATTTCAGATTTGAAGGGCAAACGATTTGAACGACGTCAAATATGACGTCCAAATCCTTCCGCGCAACCAGTTCCAAACTTTCTGGAAAATAATAAATAAATATTTTAATAATTATATTTTTTTTCTGGTTTGATAATGATTAAAAATAGAATTTTTGCCCAATGAATAAGGATTTGGTTGCCGGAAAACGACCTAAAAAGTTTTTTTTTTAAATACGTGCACACAAAATTTTTTTAAATAACTGAAATTTTGACGTTTTTATTTTATTTTTTCTCTTAACGGGGACAAAAGCATGTAATTCGGACTTTTTTTTATTGAAGGGTCGAATTCAATTTCGGACCGTCGAATCCTGAAAGCGATTGTCGACGAAACCAATCCCATCTTCTCCCTCAGCATCCACGTCAACACGCTCATCTCAAAAACAGAAAAGATCCGGGGGAGAGAAAAAAACGTCGAAATCGGACGGGAGGAAGAGAAGAAAGAGCTTATTTCAAATTACGCTTTTGTTTCCACTCAATTAAACGGTCGGGGTTTTTGTATTCTCCCGGATAATTTACAGGGCTGGCGTCTGAACTATAAACATAAAGGTCCACTAAAACCAGCAGTAACTGTCGACCTCCCGGTATTTACGGCTCGTGTGTGAATTTATTTATATACAAGGTGTAATGGACTAATTTTTTTCCCTCCTCATCCACCCTTCATTATCTCCCTCATTTTAAAATTAATTGAATTTTTATCTCCAAGAAATTTTTTTGTAAAGTAAAAAATTTAAATATTATACATTCAAGACCAGACTTCTAAAATATCAGAAAGATCAAAACAACGTGGAACACCTCTCCGATCTAAGAGATACAACGGATCTTTTACCTTATGTATTCTAAGCATTTTCACTTACGAAAAATGTTCCTTTTTTTAAACTAAAAACGTTTTTATGCGTATCAAAGTAATATTTTAGTGTTTTTCATGGCTTTTGATGGCCGTAAAGATTAGTTATCACGTAATAAAAATGTTGGAATTTATAAACGGCCTTTACAAAATGATAAAGTTTTATTTCCGAGTTCATTTAATTCTGACGATTTTAATAAGGCTTTTTTTTCCTTTAATTATTAATGAGCTTTTCAAGAAAAACGAGATTATTAGACGGGTTTTCAGGATTTTTTTTTGTGATTTTTCTCCGGGGAGATGCCAGGTGAAGCGGATTTGGAAACCTCAAAGAACATCTGCTTCTTTTGGACATCTAGGGTAATTTTAATTGGACGTAAACCGTTTAACATCTGTATCCTGTCAATTTTTTTCCCCATCTCATAAAATAAACGGGACCGGAAAAATATGAGCTGATAAAAAAAAACCCAAAATCATGAATGCTGAGGTGGACTGTGAGGATTGGAGGGATTGACTATGTGATAAGAGAGATAAGGTCCAATTTTGCGACCCTTCTTTCTTATTTTTCAAGGGCTTTTGGGACATTATCCCTCTCCATATAGCGTATATCAATCTTTTTAATTTCGTCGGGTTTTAGGTCTAGAAACACCCGTTTTATCAGGTGTCGGGCTTTAACATCTCTTTTAGTGGGTTTTGGGTCGTTTTCGTCAATTTTCTGGTGTATAAACACCCGTTCAATGAAGTGTCTGGGCGTGAAACATCATTTTTACAGAGTTTTGGTCCTGCCAATTTTCTGGTGTATAAACACCCGTTCTATCAGGTGTCCGGGCGTGAAACATCTTTTTTACTGAGTTTTGGTCATGCCAATTTTCTGGTGTTTAAACACCCGTTCTATCAGGTGTCCGGGCGTTAAACATCTTTTTTTACAGATTTTTGGTCATTCCAATTTTCTGATGTATAAACACCCGTTCAATCAGGTGTACGGGCGTGAAACATCTTTTTTACAGAGTTTCGGTCATGCCAATTTTCTGGTGTATAAACACCCGTTCTGGTGTCTGGGCGTGAAACATCTTTTTTTACAGATTTTTGGTCATTCCAATTTTCTGGTGTATAAACACCCGTTCAATCAGGTGTCCGGGCGTTAAACATCTTTTTTACAGAGTTTTGGTCATGCCAATTTTCTGGTGTATAAACACCCATTCTATCAGGTATCCGGGCGTAAAACATCTTTTTTACAGAGTTTTGGTCATCCCGATTTTCTGGTGTGTAAACACCCGTTCAATCAGGTGTCCGGGCGTTAAACATCTTTATTAAAGAGTTTTGGTCAATCCAATTTTCTAGTGTTAAAACACCCGTTCTATCAGGTGACCGACGTGAAACATCTTTTTTACAGAGTTTTGTTCATGCCAATTTTCTGGTGTATAAACACCCGTTCAATCAGGTGTCCGGGCGTTTAACATATTTTTTACAGAGTTTTGGTCATTTTCCTCGATTTTCTGGTTTAGAAAAACCGCTTTAATCAGGCGTTCATTAGTTTGACACCTTTTATCTAGTTTTGGGGTTTTTCCTCGACTTTTTTGGTTTCGAAACACCCTTTTTTTGGTTCTTTGGGCGTTTTAACATCTTTTTTACCGGGTTTTGAACCGTTTTCTGCAGCGTGCCGCTTTGAAATTCGGTCACCTTATCAACAGCCCCCAGTCATTTCCTCCGAAGTCCTCCTTCCTTTCCTTTCATTTCCTCACTGTCCTTAGCCTTAAAATAACAATCAAAATTAAAATACATTAAAAAAAGTGGAGTGTATCTGCTAAATTTCCGTTTTAAATAAAAATTAGGCATCGAGCCAGTTCTGCTTCTAGTTTTCCACGGATGAAGAAGTCTTGGCAAGGTTCAAAAAAATTTTTATTTTGTTTTTACTACCTTCCTATTTCCTTTTTAATGTTTTCGAATATTAATGAGGTGAAGTAGGATTTTTAGTGAGGACGTATTTTTAAAAGTTGAAGGTTTTCGGATAGTTTGAAGGTTTTAAAATTACAACAATTAGAAAAGAAAGTTCGCCGAGTCTTTCCGCGCTTTTGTGTGGCCATAAAAGAACAGTTACTCCTCGCAATTCGCCCGAAGACTATAAGATCCTGGAAATAATCACCCAGAAGAGTTTTGAACTTTACTCAAATTGGTGTTATTACATAATTGGATCGAGATTAGCTCGAACGTTCGAGGTAGTTCTTGAAGAGAGGGAGAGAAAAAAGGGTTGTAAAAAGAAATCGCCTTGAGGAGTTTTACCTCGGAGCGAAAAGAGGTTTTCACTGGGGCTTCATCTCCCATCTTACCCGCCCTCCCGGGAAAGAAACGATCTCAAGATGGGAGAGACAAAAATCCCCTTTTCAAACGTCTAGAAAACAAGACCATTCAAAGAAAAAAGAATTGATCGAAATGTTCAGGGCTGGTAAACAAGTCGACTCGGATCATTCGTCAACATTCCTTTTTATATCCCAACTTGATGAAGTCCCCAAACATAGGCAACTTGGGTGAATCAAAATTATCGAACTCTTAGTAGGTTATCGTTTTAACGCTGGCGCCTCGTATGCTTGAACGCTCCGAGTTTGTGCGTGTCTTCCTGAATCAGCTTTCTGGAATATCGGCGCCGTCCTCTTCGACACGTCCGGGTCACCCGTTTCAGACACAACATCAACGTCAGCAGTTGGACCTAAAAAAAAAAGAAATTTTTTTAAACTCTGGAATTTTAATAAAACCTTTCCGTTGAATGATTGGGAAACTGTCCGGGGACTTTTTAGTGCCTCCCGATGTGAAATTGGTGACCGAGGCGACAGGAAAGGCATTAGCATATGAACTGCCGTCGGCCCTGATACAGTTCAACTTCTGGGAGCGGCTTGTTTCTTTTAAAATATAAGTAATCGGACAAAACCTTGCAATTCTGCCAGTAACAATAAAAGTTTCAATCAGTAAAATAATTTTTTTAAATATTTTATTCTGTTTAATTTGGGTGGTCAAGGTGTTTTGATATCCTCTTGTGTTCTCTCACATATACGACCCTCGAATCCCAATAGGTTTGAAGCTTCTTTATATGCAGAGGAGCCTATATTTTATTTTAGGAACGTTTTAAAATGAAAATAAGGTCGGTCATCGTTTGTTTGTTTTTTTCCTGAGACTCGCGTCCCTGATACCTTTCACTCGTTTTCTACGTTTTCTGGTGTTTTGCCTAATAAAGTTTATGTTATGAAACATGGTAATTAAAAGAGTGGAATTTCGTTGTAAGGGACGTTAAAAAGTTGTTATTTCATAATTATACTAATCGTTCCTCGGTACTCGACGCACAATGGGCCATTACGTGCAATCGGGAAGACAAGATGGCCTCTGTTCTGCCCTTGTCGAAGAGGGGAAAAAAAACTACCTTTCCCATAAACCACGGAGAGAGGGAGACGGCGTTTCGAAAAAATGTGACCTGACTTATTTATCGCCTAGAATGTCTAATCCCGAAATTTAATCCCGATATTAGATAAGATTATTGGAATTTGATCTTCGTTTTCCCTCCCCCTTGCCTGGAAAGAAGCCAAACATGGCAGTAAATTTCAAAATAACAAAAAATCCTTTCACTCGACGAAAACAAGACTCCGTTTTAAATCAAGGGGTCTGAAAAAAACGCGAAGAGGGTCGCCTTTTATTAGCTGCATTCGCTTCAAGGTTGTTGTTCATAAAATCACGTTCCTTTGTGCCAGCAGAAATCGCGATATCCGCTTTTTAAGAAGAAGTCCGGAAGCATTTTAAAAACTCAATAACTAAATTCCATTAATTATTAACCGTCGGCCATTCTGTTTTCTCGATGGAATGTCATTAGCGAAGAATTCCTCCTCCTTCGGGACCGCAGACTATCGGAATTTCTTCTCCGTAGGAGGAGGAATCGCCGGCCTGTTTTAATTGGACGATAAAACCCCCCCTTGAAAACCCCACCACCTTCGACAGGAAATGGCAAAATCAATTACGAAGCCCTCACAATCATAATTTAAAACTTTCAACTCTAAAATCCCATCTGTTACGCCAAAATTGACAAAATAGTTATAATTGTTTACAATTATTAAAATGGTTTTTGCAATTATTTTTTGGCTTTATCGTTATATTATGCGGAGAAGACAATAGTCTATTATGCTAAGCCGATAAGTATTCACGGTTCGTCGATGGCTCCTTGGAAATTCTCACTTGGCAAAACGTTTAAGTGCAAGGAGGTAATCGAAAAGTTGGTATGATTTTCGTTATTTTAGGGCCTGGATAAACAGGGGTTTTTCCGATATAGGGTATTACCATATACGGGGATGATCCCCCTGATTTCAATGTCCGCTGTAGCCATGGAGCCTCTGAAGGGAATAGGGAGAAAAAAAAGGACCCTTCCACCCTCTTTATTTATGGACGTTTACAATGAAGGGGAATGCGAAGGAGGGGAACGAGTTTTGGAAGGGAGCGCCCTCGTATTCCTGAGATTAAAACACATAACTTATTTCACCCCTCCGGGGCACCCTGGGGAACGGGAAAGGGACTATTGAAAGACCTGACGATTTCGTGAAAGTCTACTTACACTTTTGGTTTTTTCCCCTTTTTTTCATAAAACAAATACAACCTAAGTTTTATGTAATTAGGTAGCCTGAAAAAAAAATCAAAACTTACTGAGAAATCAAGGGAAGCCAGTGCGCACCTACCCGCCCGAACTAGAGTGAGGAACCCTTTAAAAAAGAGGCATAGAAATTTTTCGTTAAAAAAAGGTTCTTTTATCCTTTTGAAATCGGGCAATTAAGAATTTCTCTTTTTTAACGTCCACTTCATTTCGAAGTTAACAAGGGAGTCGTGAGAAAAGGAGAAGAAAAGGGTTCAAAACTTTCTCTGGGTTAAAAAGGGTAGCTTAGGGCAATTTTTTTATGTCCTTTCCCGCCCTCGGAGCATTAAAGCGTCGCCTTTTCTTCTTTTTTTGAAAGGGGGTTGAGAGAAAGTTGCGGTTTTTTACGACAGGTGTGTCTTCACAGAAAAGTTTCTTTAATAATAGTATTTATTATTTAAAAAAATGCTTTTTAAATCTTATCTTCATGCACCCTTGCAATTACACAAACAAGATTACATTGAAAGGAAGGCAGTTCTGGGACGGTTTCTACTGGCGTATTCATGGGCGAGAGTCTCCCTTACATTTAAATGGCCACCCTTGGAATTCCCTTAACTTCCCTTCCCGTCCCTTGGATACCATTCGCTCCGCCGTTGATGAGAAATGAATTTTTTATCCTCGATCACCCCTTTTTTTCTATATTTCCTCCCCTTCTGAGATTACATTTATTAATAAGCAAACTGTGACATCTGTCGGCTAATTACATGAACTAACAATGGCGCCTTTTAAATTTTTGAGAAAGTCTGTCCTAAACGCTTTTAACGGTGAACGAAATTAGAATTGAGGAAATTATGGAAAAAAATGTCTTTTGAGACATTTGTCTTCTGCTGGTTTTGACATGTTTAATCCTTAGGAAAACAGGTGCTGATCCACCCAAATTTAAATGGCGACTAATCCGACACTGATGGCCCCTTTGAAAAGGGAAAATCAAAATTAACCTTCACCTAATCCTTATTTATTTTAGTTTTCTCGAAGTAATCCGATTTGGACTTAGACCAAACTAA
Source organism: Orius insidiosus (assembly GCA_014119065.1). Lineage (NCBI taxonomy): Eukaryota > Metazoa > Arthropoda > Insecta > Hemiptera > Anthocoridae > Orius > Orius insidiosus. The sequence continues at coordinate 298,129 of JACGAQ010000133.1, forward strand.
AATTTCAACCCCCTCCTGGGGTTACACTATTTACCGAGATTTATCGTTGTAATAAGGGAGAGATCTTAACGTTTCCCCCTACGTCGAGGGTGTATAATCTAATTGATATATTGCCACACCCTCTCCCGAAAGAGGCACTAACGCAGCCTCTTCTTCACTAATTGAATATTCCACGAAGGGCTGTAAATAAATTTTGCTGGCCCTTTTGGGAGTGTTCCCCGTTCTCGTTACAAACTCCATTATAAAATCCAGTAATTGCGGTCCCTCAGGGTAGAATATTGAGGCCTCTATTTTTTCCCTACTGTTTTCCACGTTATCATCCGAATTGCCATTGTCTCCATATGCTCGGAGTTTTACGCTTCTATTGGAATACATTTACATGATATGTACTGACTAAAACTTCATTCTATACCGTCTGTATTCCATACGCTTTTTTCCCTTTTTATACGAGATTTTTTTTTTAAACAAAAGAGAACTTTTTAGAGTTTATAGGTTTTGACATCAGATGCGGGCTTTTAACAAAAACATATCCGTTTTTTTGTAATGAGTTTAATTTATTCCTTGTCCATTTCACGCCTAAGGTGTTTCTAGTTATCCTATGCGGAAATTGTCTTAACATGCTAATTAGAAAAAAAAATTGTTTTTTTTTCTTTGTCACTAACGAGCACCATGCATTGAACGCCATTTGAATAAACAATTTAAAGTCGTCGCATTCCAATAAATATAAAAATACTTATTTAAAACTATGTTGTTTAGAGAATTGTACTTCAAATTTATGTGGACGGTGAAGATATTGACAATTTTTGAGGGGCCTCGTATAGCGCTAACAAAAATGATGCAATTTTTATTTTGAAAATCGATTTCCACCTTTTTTCCGTTTTCTTGCCTGAAAATTATTATTTTTTATAGTAGGGAGAAATTTATTACTTCTACCCATTACGAGAGGCACATCCCTAGGCCAAAGAGCCCATTATTTCTAGCTTGACACTTCAAGAAATTTTCGAAAAAAAAGAACTTACAAAATTTTTCAGAAAAAAAAAGCGCAAATTTAAAAAAGGAAACACGGAAAATTTTTCAAAAAAAAAAAACTCGGAAAATTTTTGAAAACAAAAAAAAAATTGTTAAAAAAAACTGGAAAATTTTTCGAAAAAAAAAAACTCGGAAAATTGAAAAAACTTTAAAAAATTTTCGAAAAAAAAGAAAACTTGGAAAATTTTTCAAAAAACTTCCCCCTCCGTTATACTTCCCCTCTCTTATACTACCCCCTCTTTTATACTTTCCCTCCCTTATACATCGCTTCCGTTATACTTTCGTTCCCTTATACATCCCCCTCCGTTATACTTCCCCTCCCATATACTTCCACCTCCGTTGTACGTCCCTTCCGTTATACTTCCCCCTCCTATATTGTTACTTCTCTTTAAGGAAGTTTTCAGGCGGGCGGTCCCCAAATTGAACCCAATGTACCTAAATGAACTTTTCCGACGGAAAACACCACTGACGCGAGGGTGATATAACCTGAGTAGTTGAAAACCCTCGTAAAATAAATTAAAAATTTAAAAAAAAAAAAAAAAAAAAAAAAAAAAAAGGAAGTTTTTGTTGGAAGCTCTTCAAACCAGTACTTTTTATGGTTTCCACAAAATTCTTGGGCCCGTTGGTAGGACTATTCCAATGCAATATGACAAGAGCCCCGCCTGGGCCTAGAATCTAAGTAGTAGGCTAACACAAGGGGGAAATAAGTGTTTTGGACGCAAATTTTTAATTTGAAAAATAATATGGAATCTGCTAAGTCTTCAGCTGTTCAAGACTTTGTAATAAACGATTAATAATGAAATAACCATTTTCGGTGGAAAATTTCTATTTTTCAGGAGGAAAACTATAAAAAAAGGGCCTCGTAGCGAATTTTGAGTTCAGAAAATATGAGGAAATCAATTTTTAAAATTAAAATCAGGCCATTTTTAAAAGCTCTAGAAGGGCCGCGACGTAAACTTTTCTATTTTTCAGGAGGAAAGCTTTTACAAAAAGGGCCTCGTAGCGAATTTTGTGTTAAAAAAATAATATGAAGAAATCAATTTTCAAAATTAAAATCGGGCCATTTTTAAAAGCGCTAGAAGGGCCGCGACGTAAACTTCTATTTTTCAGGAGGAAAAAGGGCCTCGTAGCGAATTTTGAGTTCAGAAAATATGAGGAAATCAATTTTTAAAATTAAAATCGGACCATTTTTAAAAGCGCTAGAAGGGCCGCGACGTAAAGCTTTTCTATTTTTCAGGAGGAAAACTTTAAAAAAGGGCCTCGTAGCCAATTTTGAGTTAAAAAATATGAAGAAATCAATTTTTAAAATCGGGCCATTTTTAATAGCGCTAGAAGGGCCGCAAAATTCTAAAGTCTTTTCTTTACCTATTCAATCTACCTTTAACCTTACGGGCCACCCTATTTTACGTCGACTGAGGGCTTAACTAATAAAAATAACATAAAAAAAATTTTCTTCTGTGGTTTTCGATTATTTTACTCAGAAACGTTGTTTATGTAATAAAAAAAGACTTTTGTTTGCCCTTAATGGGCCAGAAATAAACGGACGTGCGATAGGTCTAAACAAGATCAAAAGGCCTACAATCTAATTGATATTTAAGCCCCAGGGGGGAAATTAGTTCAAAACTTCCTGTTGGCTATATCTTTTTCCATTGATCTCACGCCGCCTATCAATTTACATCATAAAACACGTGTTAAACCAATTAAAGTGTAAAAAAAAAGTTTTACTTGAAAATTGTTCAATTATTAAGTTAAAAAATAAAAAAGTCGATATGCGAAGTTATTTACCATAAAATTCCAATATAAAACATTCCAGGATGGGAGAGAAGTTATCGTTTCGAATTTTTTTTAAATAAATCAACTTGATGTAAATTATTTTACGAAGGCTGATATATTGGGAGGAGACGTGGGGGAAAGGGGGAGGTTCCCTCGCGAAGAATCCGATATGCAAATCGGCTAGAGAAAAACACGTTATGTGGAAATCCCGTAAATTTTATTACGCCCGATAAACAAAATGGATATGCGAGTAAAAAAAAATATTTTGAAAAAATTGTTTAAAATCGAATTTGTGAGAATGCACTTTTTTAATGTGGGAAGTTATTATGTGATAACGGCATAACGCACGCTATATTTTCATTAAGTCGTAATTTAGAGAAAAAAAATTTTTTTACACCTTAGTTTATTAAATGATGTATTTTTAGCACAACAGGATATTTTAAAATGGGGTTTTCGGGCGAAAAATAGGACCAATAAGGACATTTTCGATAAGGAGGTGAAGATAAGGCGTGGAATATACGAGGAAATCTTGTAAACGTCTAAAACCACTCTTAAGAGATAAAAGAAACGTTGTATCACCCACTTAAAAACATCCTAAAAGGCTTGAAATACCGGAAAGGAACGTGTGAATCATTTTTAGTAAAAATAAAAAATTTACGGTTTTTTAATCGAAAAAAATGATTGCTCGGTTTTGATGCTGTCGTTTTGCGATTTGTTTACGAGGCCCTCTTCGAGTCAAAGAGCGGGGACATAAAACAAAACGGCATTTAAACTAGACGTCATGGTCCGTAAAATTTATATTCATATGATCTTTAATGCGCTGACAATTACGGCGTTTTTAAGGTTTTAAAATGGTTAAAAATATCAAAAGATGGTGCAGCAGCAGCAGGCTTTTTTGAAAATAGGCTGCCTACAAAGAGGGCAAGTTCTGCTTGAATGCTCCAACGCGGTTTTCAGACACTGAAGGCAAAAAACGTGTCCGCATGGAGTTCTCACAGTCACTTTCGATTTCACTTCAAGGCAAATCGGACAAAAACTTCTGGAAGAAAAGTTTAAGTTTGCTTTTATTTAAGAAAATACCTTTCGTTTGGGTCAGTGAATGAAGATGGTATGCTTTTTTTATATTTGGTGTCTTTAACCAACGACTTAAGGTCTTCTTTGCTTGTATTTTTTGACGAATTCATAGTTCGAGCAGGTGTAAAAATATAAAAACCTATTCACGTGTGGTTCTCGTAAAATTTTTTGATATTTTTTCAATGAACCCACGTGCTGAGGAAGTGGGCCAGTCGTACGTTTTTACGTTACGTTTAAAAGGGAGCCCTGAATCAAGGCCCGACTCTACTAAAACTCATTCAATAGCAATAACATCTCCTTACGGCCTATAAAACAATACGACTTCCTTTTAACGGCCACTCAAATATTTTTAACGGCCTAAAGACTGGCTGATGTTGCGGTAAGGGGACTGCTGCAGGAAACAAAAATTGTCTCCTCAACCAACAGATTTCCTTAGTTTTATAAATCAGCAGTTTAGACCCTGATTTCCCCTGCATTATTAATTGCTGAAGATATAGACTCCAAACTCTCAAATAATGGATCAGCACATTTTAAAACTGCCGTTTCAAGTATACAAAATTAAGGAAGCTTGGGGTGATGGCACACAGTATTGCTTAAGAGCTCCTATCAGCAGTAGTGAACTAATTGATTGCTACCATAATCTCGGCACTTTGCTTTTTTGGTTGGCGTAATGATTTATTAATTCTAAATTAGTGGATGTTTAATATAATCTTGCCTAAGCTAAGGATTCAGCACAGCCATGATAAAAGTTGTTTGAAAGTATGGAGTTAAGCGCCTCGTAGACTTTCATTATAATTTCTGAAACGAGTGGATTAGAATATGCACCCCTTATAATTTATGATTTTAAAAGCCATTGGAGTTAAACAAAGGGGAGTGGTATTCGAGATGGAATGGAGTAAATCGTATTTTAAAGGAGGGACGAGAGGCTTTTAGGAAGCAGTTGGATTCAAGCATCGGACATTAGCAGCATCGGTGGTGCACGGCGGAGGGGTTGCCAGGGTGCGTTTGAGACTCCTAATTGCAATCGATACGGAGTTGAGCTCCCCCGCGTTTCCCTCACCATCACAGTTCCCGCCTCGGTTATTGGGCCCCTGAGTAAACTGGTGAGCAATTTGCATATTCCGCTGACTGCTCGCTAAGCTCATTTCGGTCGACGCCCTTAATTTCGTGCTCGGGGATAATTTAGCTGTCAATGTACCCCGTTGTTTCCAGCCACTAATTACTTATTCCTCCCCCTATTCACAACTCAAGTTATAAACTATTTTGACACTCAATTTTTGGTCCGACGTTTTCATAATGTATGGACTGAAACAGGTCATTAGCTTAGCGGGCACCTTAAAAGAGGAAAAAAAAACCTTCGTGGGAACAAGAGTAACGACTTCGCCATGTGTGACAAGAGACATCCATTTGTGGCCGGGCTAAAAGACGTATCCGCTGTTGCCCCAACGCCCAGACTACACCCACTATATCACCTTTTATATCCACTTTTTTTCACGTTAAGAAAATTATTCTTTGGATCAATGCGCCCAAGGTTACTCCTTCAATAGCTCTCCGAATAACTTTAACCTTTTTTTTTCAATCCACATTGAGATTTAAAGTAAGACTTTTTGGTGAAGCCTCATAGACCTAATTTCCATCAATTACGCTAATCAGATCATTAGTAAACAAAAATTTGCGGCATGGGTTTTATCATCTTAATTGCTGTCGATTGCTGTAAAAGTGTGTAGAATTCTAATCGCCGATTAGCCTCCGGTTAATTTGAGTTTTTGATATTTAGTGCTGCAGAGAAAAACCCTATGGAGTTTTATTCATTGTCTATTGAAGTTCAAATTGGCGTAATCGCCGAAATGGATTTTGTCCATTACCCCTAATTATTTCGTTACAACTTCCCTATTATTATTGAGGTATTTTAATTGTTTTCGTGTTGGGAAGCTGGATGTGTACGGCGGCCTTTCCTTGAGCCGGGTCAAGTCTGAAGATCGGCATCGTTCGCCGGGAGGGGCCCGGGAGTATGGCTGACGTCGCCGATAGGCGTGGCCTCCGTTTCCAAGGCGACCAACAACCCCGTAGGGGTGAGAACCACCCTCGCAATCCACCTACCCCTTCCCGCCAATTATATATACGACAATAGGGCCTTCTCCTCAGTAACTAATTAGAGTTTTCCCCTCTTAACGAAACCCCCGTCCCGTCCTTCTCAGTCTCATCTCACGTTACTTTAATTAACTGATGCCCGCCCAAGTTCCGACGGACCTCTTGTTTTTTATTTGCGCAACTTTTTTTTCTTATCTAAAGTTTATGTACCTCCAAAGAATATCATCATTTTAGCCTCATCGTCCAATATAATTAATGATATTATAAATTATAATTAAACTTAGTCTAAAATTTAAAACCTACACAATAGTGTTATTAAATTAATATTCTTTGTTCCAACCGCAGTTTAAAACTGGTTTGAAACTCCTGGAGCATGCGCAGAAGGATTTGGACGTCACTCGTTTCAAATCGTTTTCAAATCAGGGTCATCTGACGTCCAATTTACGTAGACCCTTCTGCGCACTCCAGAAGTTTCAAATATTAAACTTCAACCAATTTTTTTCACGCTCATGAAACGAGAATAAAAATTATTTTGACATTTGTTCCAGATTCATTGTTGTCCTAACAAGCTTTAAGAGGGCCTCCCCCAGAAAAACTCATATTATCGTTTTATAGATCGTAATTCTTCCCTTGGAGGCAACAGGATGAGGGTTTTTATTTAGCAATTAAACCTCAAAGGAAAGGAAATGGGAAATTTGACCGTTTAAACCCAATATTTTTATGCCTTTTTGTGTATTTTGAGAAAAGAAGCTTCGATTTTTAAACCTTAAAACCTCCCCGAATGCTCTAGTACTCCTTTTTTCGGATTTTCTTTTGTTTCCCACGATTTAAGAATTCTTCATGTAATGGATGAACCCCAGGTAGTTCCCCTTGGACATTTTATTTTTTTTAGCCTCCAGAACATTTTTTTTCTCTCTTTCAAATCTAGTTTTTCCCCTCCCGCCGTGCCGTATTTTATGTAAATGGAAGTAGGGAGACCCCGTTGAAGAATGGACGCAGGTGAGATATGTGGGCATCCCGAACCGCCTTTTTTAAAAAACACTATTTTAAATATATTTACAACCCAACAAACAGATTTTACCGACTTCCTGGCGTTTACTCCATTATACTTTTTCCTTTTTTTCTCTTTATTTTTATCGAGTCAGCGAAGCGAAAAGCCGTCTTTATGACCTTTACATTCAAGACCTTAGACAACTCACTTATTCTATCAAATGGAAACCGTAGGATGGCGCAAACAACCTTTTTGTTTTCTTGTTTATAAATTGCTTTTTTATTTGTATTAAAAAAATTTAATAAAATTTAAATTTTAGTAATTTCAATTAATAGCTGATTTATTTCAATAATTTACATTTTTACCTTCTTAAAAAAAAAGTCTCTTTAAACCCTGAGAGTGGGCCTCAGTTTGCGTGGAATTGCCCCAGAAAATAATTTACTTTTTATTTTATTAATGCTTATTAGTCCCTGGAAATGGTGTAATAAAATTATTGAATAATGTGACTTCGCGTTTTCTAGATACATTAAGATATATTATTATCATATTGATTAAAAAGTTTAATTATGCAATTTTTCTAGCCCGACCTACTTTTTCATTAAAAAAATTCCCGATAAAACGAGGTATAAAATAATGGCGGAAAAAAATTAAGACTGAGGTGGACGGTTTTGAGGGTTTTTTCTTCAATTTTTCTCCCCAAAAATGGAAATCCTAGGCTTTTTTTCCTTCTTTTTCTTCTTCTTCAGAAAAAAGACTGATGAAAGGGCTTCATACCTAATTTTGCTTTCTCTTAATATGAGGCGCTCCGGGTACGAAGGGCGAACTCAACAAAACGTAGTTTCGAGATATTCGCATTTTAAAGTTTTATGTTACGGGCGAACTCAACATAAAAGTCATGCTCTGGAATGGGAAAAGGAGTGGGGGTTGTGGATGTGGAGTTCGCCCTTCGTACCCGCTCGGATATCGCAGTTAGAGCTTTGCAGCATATCGGTTTTTACTTATTTAAAGGGGAAAAAAGGGCGAACTCAACTAAAAATTATACGGGTGTATTCACCTAGAGGTCTAGAATCTGAAAATGAAAAAAAAAAAATTGTCCGATGTTGAGTTCGCTCTTCGTACCCGGAGCGCCTCATATGATGAAACCGATTTTCAAAATCGGATCATTTTTTAGAGCGCTAGAAGGCCGAAAAATTTTACCTTATCTTTATTTTATCACTCTCAATTTTTATTATTCCCTTAAATCCTCGCGCTCACCACCCAACCGAACATATGATAATCCCAAAAAAAATTTTTTTCCAGTTTATAAAATAAAAATTTGTAAACTTACCTTTTTGATGTGTCCAAGTTGACTTCTCATCGGCCGTGTAACAACTGTTGCAATAACACCTTTAGTGACTTTCACAACTAAAGGGGTGGAAAAAAAAATGAAAATAATAAAAAGCAGGTCAAAGGGTTTGTCGAGAAAGAAAAAGGGGGTAAAAACGGTAAAGTTCATAGTCGCCCCTTTTTTTCCTCGTGGGCAGGCACTGGGGTGTTGTTCCATTTTATTGCCTCGATATCTACAGCGAAGAAGAAAAAAAATAAGAGTCGTGTCGGTTATAAAAGGAGTTTTCTCTTTTTGAACTGTCTTTTGTTTATTTTCGGCTATTGAAGTTCCTATTTTGTTTCTTTTTATACGAATACAATCTATAAATTTTTAAGGCCCAAAAAACACCAGCACTACTCGGTCTGATTGCATATTTGGCCCTTCAGATTAAATAAAGTTCAAAATTCCTGACATCCAAAAATGCATTTTTACCGTTAGAGCTTTGGAAGATATAAATTATAGACTTAAATTTACTTTTTCAAGGGCAGAAAGAGGGGAAGATGTTTTACGGTGTTTAAGTTTGTTGACACTTCGGTTTTATTTCGGGGGTAACAGGAAACCCCGTTCGGAACAGCTTGCGGTACAAAAAAAAACCTTTTTTAGGGAGAAATTTACCGTAGTGACCTGTGAAGGGTTGTTACGGCATTTTTCGAAGAAGCAACCCCTTACTTTCTCTTCACCTTTTTTTACTGAAAGGGTGAAACCTTAAAAAAGAAAGTTGAATTCTTTGTGTAAATTCAACGTTGAAGTTGATTTATTTTTTTAGACCTTTTTTTTAACGTTCTCTAAATGTGAAGAAGTTAAATACGTCTAAGGAGGTCCTGAAGTCCTTGTCTTGATGAATTTTAATGGTTTTTGTTTTTGTTTTTGAAGGGATGCTTCCTGGTCCGAATGGATGCCCCGGAGGCGTGGAAGACAGACGTACACCCGTTTCCAGACGTTAGAGCTCGAAAAGGAGTTTCATTTCAACCACTACCTGACAAGACGGCGGAGGATAGAGATCGCCCACGCTCTCTGCCTAACCGAACGACAGATTAAAATCTGGTTTCAAAATCGGCGGATGAAATTGAAAAAGGAACTCCGGGCGGTCAAAGAGATCAACGAACAGGCGAGGCGGGAAAGGGAAGAACAGGACAGAATGAACAAAGAGAAACAGGTGAAAATCGGCGGGGAGACCGGACCCGGTCAACACCAGATGATGGCCGGTTTGGACAAACCCTCCAACCAAGATCTCCTCAAAGCCGTCGTCACTAAAGTTCCAACATAGACTCTCTTCCGGAAAAACTTTTCCCTTTTGTCTTAGACTTTTTTTTCATCCCACTTCCGATATTGTATTCGAGGAGTTTAACTCCGACTAAAAGAATACGTATACGAATGCAATAATCACTTTAAAAACATTCCCAATCCCATCCCTCTCCCTCCGTTTTATTTTTATTTTTGGGAAAAGTGTTTTTATTAAGTAGAAGTTGTACGGTGAACCGACAACGAAAATGAAATACGTAATATTTAACTGCTTTAGAAAAGTAGGATTTACATAAAAAAATAAAAAATAAAAAAAATAAACGTTTATAGTTTTCATAACTTGTATTTATACTCTTAAAATTTTTTTTAAATTATTTAAAATTCTTTTGTTTTCAGCTTTAATTTCCTCCGATGTCTGCGTGGAGTGGACTCTAACTGTTATAGTGTATTGTGTTTAAAAATTTAAGACTTTTTTTTTATTATTATTTTTATCACTGTATTATTAATCTTTAAAATAGAGTTTGAAAATGAAGATGTGCTGTGTTCATAAATTAAAGCCAGACCGTGCAGATTTTAATAATTTTTTTAACAACTGCGATTTTGAATTTTAGTTACCTTTAGCATGAAAAAGAAGTTGAAATTCCGAAAGTTTTAACTATAATTTTCCGACTGCACGGTTTGAAAGGAAGAATTTTTTTATGTGATTTGGGAAGTAGTGTTTATTTTTAGCGTAATCGAAACCTAAAAGCATTTTAAGAATTTTCAAAACCCTCGTTTTATTATTTTGCGACGTTAATTCTCCTGGTGGCTCTAAAACGAACTACTCTCGGTTGCAATTTTGACGCTCTCTGAGGTCCCCCTGGGAAGGTAATTTGCCACAGCAGTTTTTTTTATAGCCACCAAGAGCGCCTTCCGCTTTTTAATTTAATTTTTTTATTGGCTGTTATATTAAGTTTTGAAAACTTGTTGTTTTTTTTTTCCTTTTTTATGTTTTTATTTTATATTTCATTTTTGACACTATTGGATTTTTAAAAAAATGTGCCAATTTTTGTACGCAAGATTTAATTTTTAATTCTTTTTTTAAAACAAGTGCAATGTTTTTAACCACTTAAAATTTAAGGATTATTATTATTAAAAGTGTGTTTCAACCTGTCTATATGAGTACATATTATATTTAAAAAATATATATGAATATTTTAGTTTTAAGGCTTTCTTAAAAAATGCAAAATTGTATGTCTATGGAAAAAATATTTTAAAAACTCCAATATACGTAATTTTGTGTCAGGGGAGATTTCGACCCGAAACACGTTCCGCCTGCCATTAGTGAATTTTTTAAATTAAATACAATCCAATCATATACGTAATTAAAAATAACAAAAAGATTTAAAAAAAATAATAATCATAAAAAAAAGTCTAGTTTAATAAAATTGCCATAAAACGTATTATGTTTAGAATTTTACTAGGTGATATAATTAAATGTTCACTTAAATGTAAATATATTTTATAACAGAATAAAAATGAAACTTCTCAAAATCGAATTATTTCTTTTAGTTGAAGCGGCTGAGCTTCTTTTGTAAATAGGCTTGAGTCAAAATTAGTTTTTAACATAAAAGTGATTTTTTTTTTCGTTGTTGTAGTCTCTATAGCCCAGGATACGTCCAAAATATCCGATTTTATTTATAATTCCATGAGCTTCTTTTATTGGGAAAATTTTTTTTTCAGAAATTTTAAAAACTACCGTATATACGTAATGTCCAGGTTTCTTTTTTTGTTTAAATATGAATAAAATTTAATATGTAATTGTTTTACTGTCGTATTCTAATAATACGTCGTATAATACATTTTTTTAGAAGATGTAGCTACACTCTTTTCTGTGTAAATAAAGGTAAATAAATAATGTCTAAACCTGATGTTTTTATTTTGTTGGTACCCTTGGATTTTCCTACTGCGGAGAATGAGGCGATGAGTGGTCGGTAAGATTGTCAGAAGGACTATCCAGAATGGAACTCGGGCCAAAGGTTTCAACGCCGTGGCACGAAGTATGAAGCCTGGTAAGCCGCGTCCACATTTTGCATTTGGGCCGTGTAGTCGGAGGCTTGAAGTCATACTTCGGGCGCCCCATCCATCCTGCTCGGCTAGTCTGGGTTGAGCCTGGGTCTACCTTGGTTGAGCCTGGGTCTTCCTTGGTTGAGCTTGGGTCTACCTTGGTCGAGCCTGGGTCTACCTTGGTTGAGCCTGGGTCTACCTTGGTTCTGCCTGGGTCTACCTTGGTTGAGCCTGGGTCTTCCTTGGTTGAGCTTTGGTCTACCTTGGTTGAGCCTGGGTCTTCCTTGGTTAAGCCTGGGTCTACCTTGGTTGAGCCTGGGTCTTCCTTGGTCGAGCCTGGGTCTACCTTGGTTCTGCCTGGGTCTACCTTGGTTGAGCCTGGGTCTTCCTTGGTTGAGCTTTGGTCTACCTTGGTTGAGCCTGGGTCTTCCTTGGTTGAGCTTTGGTCTACCTTGGTTGAGCCTGGGTCTTCCTTGGTTGAGCCTGGGTCTACCTTGGTTGAGCCTGGGACTACCTTGGTTGAGCCTGGGACTACCTTGGTTGAGCCTGGGTCTACGTTGGTTGAGCCTGGGTCTACGTTGGTTGAGCCTGGGTCTACCTTGGTTGAGCCTGGGTCTACCTTGGTTGAGCCTGGGTCTACGTTGGTTGAGCCTGGGTCTACGTTGGTTGAGCCTGGGTCTACCTTGGTTGAGCCGAGCCAATGAAGCTTTTGCTTTCGATGTTCCGACAACTCTCAGCTTGAGGCGAACATGTTCAATGCTCCAATGGAAAGGCTAGATGGAAATTTTTGCTTTTGTCCTTTAAGTCCCTCCAAATCGTGGAAGCAAAAGACCCAGTGGGCGCATTTTCTTAAAAAGCTAAGAGTTTCTTTCCCCGGGACGAATTATAATTAGCAACTTTTCGTCGCTATCCTCTTCTCTCTCCTAAAAGTGGAACCTAAAAAGATTCTTGAAGTCGTTAGGACGCTGCAGAGAGGAGTAAGTTCAAGCAGAATGCGATGATATGGACTAGTAGAAGCAGTCCTTTAATAGTTCGGGCGATTTCTTAACTTTTGAGCGCTTCTCTCTTCATTGTAGGGGCCTTACAAAAGAGAAGGTAGGCACGTTGGGCCATTGCTTTGCGTGGCATTGCATGGCATAATTTCAGCCCTTTTTTATCCGCCTCAATTGAAGGGCTGCAGCCTCTTTTTCCGCTGCTCCAATCTGCTTTAGACTCACATCAAAATTAGCTTTACAAGCTATTTTTGAATAAAATCCATTAAACCGGAGTTAATTTTTATTGAATATCCGCTTTTACGGTAGATGGGTTGGATGGAAGCCCCCGACGGAAATCTTGGGAACCGGTTCATCCTGACTGTCAGGGCGGTGCAGTGGTTTGAAAAGCGAAGAGTTTATTGGGCCGTAAACGCTTTAACTTGGAACATTTGACTCTCAATGTTCATGCGGCTATGACCACATGCATCCTCCCTCCTCCCCTCCCACCATCACCATGACCTTTGTTCCTGTCGAGAGGACGCCCATTAAACCCTTCCTTAACGATCCTCTTCCGAGAGAATCCGTTCTATAGATTACGAGCCTTCAAGATCAACAGGAGCCATTGTTTGAATTGATGGTTATTGTTTAAACCATGTTTTTTTTTAACCTTAAATAAGAGCGACTTTCTAAAAAAAGGGGAGAAAAAAGTCACGTCCTCGGATAATGCTTTTAGAGCCGATTGACCGGTTCTAGGCCTCACCTATTGGAAACCACATCAACCGGTTTATGACTTGAAAAAAAATTCAACGAACAGAGAGAAAAAAATTATTTTGTAAAACGATTATACCGGCATCAAAATTTTTAAGGCAGTACAAAGGCTATTGGAAGAAAATGCTCATAAGTTATGTCTAAAAACTGTAATTTTTCTGCGTTATTAGCCTATAAATTAGGTTTTATTTTCAAATCTAATGATAAAACAATAATTTGAGTTCTACTTTGTATCTAATTAACGGAGTCGACTTTTCTCAGAACCCTCCCACGTTGTAAATAAGTCGATTAAAAAACCAGTTAAGCCCACATATTTCATTTCGTATATTTTTTTTTATTCTCTCAACTACGTTGCCGACATGGAGACATGTATGGCGAGGGGTGTAGGAAAGGATAATAAACATAGAAGATTAGTAGAAGCCACTGCAATTCTCCTTTTTTCCCTTCTTTCCTCAGCGACGTTTGTATTAAGACTGTCACCAGCTCCCATCTACTACATTGATAAGGTAATTTGAATTAGTGATATTTTATTTTTAAATAGTACTATTCCGTTGAAATTTGAAAGGTAAATATTCAACATAAATGCCTCTTTTATCGTCTTCCTTTTTTTTTATTATTTTAAACAGAAGCGGTTGAATTTCATTATAAAAACGATACTTTTATAAGGCCATGAAATTCTTTTATAGCAATAAAATCAAGTTGAAAAGATGTATTTTTATTTTTATTAAATTTTTATTTTGATAGGTAAAGTAAGTGTGTGAGTATTGCGATATGAAAATTTTTTTGTTGTACTTATAAAAGTGAAGAAAATGTGAGCTTTTTGGTTGGCAATGTTTTTAAAGGATTAGTTTCCCGGGGGCGGAGTACACGTTGTCGGTGGCCGAGGTGAGGGATGCGCCCCTCTAGAGATCAATACTCCAAAGTTAGAGTGCGCGAGTGAGAAAGGAAGCTGAGCAAAGGAAGCGAAAAAAAAAAAAGGAAGACGTTCGGGGAGGGCGTTGGAAAGGGCGAGCGGGAAATGGCGGGGGTTTACTGTTATTGACTCCGGAAAAGCGTACCTTGAAGGCTAGGGGAGTCCCAAATTGAAAACACCCTCACAAACGCCGCCCTTCATACCTCCACATGCTTTACGCACCTTATTGTCCTTTTTCTCTAATTTAATAAATTGGTGTCTCAAATTGTTTATTCATTAACTGGAGGCCAGGAAACAAATGCTACTAAGTTAAAACTTGGCACCTAAGGAACTATGGAAAATCACAGTGATTGTGGGACATTTGAGGTCCCTAATGATCGTCCCAAATGTCCACTTTTCGGTTGTTTCGCAGCCTAAATATCATCTAATCGGCTGTTTTTCGGCCCAAATGTCGTCTTATCGGCTGTTTTTCGGCCCAAATGTCGTCTAATCGGCTGTTTTTTGGCCTAAATGTCGTCTAATCGGCTGTTTTTCGGCCCAAATGTCGTCTTATCGGCTGTTTTTCAGCCCAAATGTCGTCTAATCAGCTGTTAGAAAACCATTCAGATTGATAAAACCCATAGATCAAGAATAGTTATCTTGTTCCCCTGTAAACGAAATTATAGAGACTGCGGATTCAACTGGCTAACAGTGTTTTCCAAATCTCCTTAGGTCGGATAGAGCCTAAATATCGTCTAATCGGCTGTTTTTCGGCCCAAATGTCGTCTTATCGGCTGTTTTTCGGCCCAAATGTCGTCTAATCGGCTGTTTTATGGCCTAAATGTCGTCTAATCGGCTGTTTTTCGGCCCAAATGTCGTCTTATCGGCTGCTTTTCAGCCCAAATATCGTCTAATCAGCTGTTAAAAAACCATTCAGATTGAAAAATCCCATAGATCAAGAATAGTTATCTTGTTCCCCTGTAAACGAAATGATAGAGACTGCGGATTCAACTGGCAAACAGTGTTTTCCAAATCTCCTTAGGTCGGATCTGGTCGACTTATCCCATTTACCCTTTTTTGCCGAATGTTTGGCAGTTTTCCCCGCTTATTCGGCCATATTTGTTTTGGGGCTTAACGTAGCTTAAACCTTTCTCCTTCTCTCACCTTTTAGACCCCGTGACTATTGAGCAGTTGCTCCGTTACCAATGTCCCAATTTTGGCAATAACTTTCCAGGTTCGGAAACACTCGTTGAAGCTTCGTTTTGATCGTTTCTTCAAGTTGCTTAGCTCTTCTAGTTAGATTACCTGACATATTTGTCATTTCCAAAAATGAAAGTGGTTCCTGAATGCTGAAATAAACGCCATCCATCGTTTTCATAATTATTTTAAATGATGAAATAGAACGCGTTAAAGCGATCATTTGTTTAGCAGTAAGGGTATTTTTTGCAATGAAATACGATTCTCATTGTGTGGCCATCTTCGACGTGGTGGTATAATTTACATTTAAGAGAGGGCCCTCACGTTGAACATTTTTTAACCCGTTGATTGTCCTCGGGGTGCCTCTCTAATTGGCACTCGGTATTCTACTCGCTTAAAACGATCGGGTATTCAGAGGATATTGAAGGCACACTTTCGGTTTATAAACAAACTCTTTGGATTCGACAGCGGTAAAGGACGATTTTGACAAGTGCAATTTAATTATCGCCGGTGAGATTTTTAATTGGAGTTAAAGAGGCTCTCTCTAAAGAAAATTTGGGTCCAGGAACATAGTAAGCGCTTTCATAATACCTTCTATGCGGCAACTAAACGTGTTAAGAATATCCCTTGGCTTCAGTTTTATCTGACCCCAAAAGGGTTTTTTTTATTATAACATCAAAAATGAGAAGATTCTAAAGGGAGGAAGGGCCGGAAAGAAAGTGGTCGTTTAAGGGAAAGGGACGCAAAGTCCTGGACGCCCCTCATTCCAAATTCTGTTCGGGGGCTTTGTCTAATGGTCACACTGGACTCTCTCATAAACATTGCAAATAGCGAATAGAAACCTCACAATGGGAAAGAGGCTTGGGGGCTTACAGAGGGGAATTTTTAGGGGCCTCCCAGAAAACCAGGAAAGGGAAATAAGGAGGGGTCTCGATGGGTTGTGGCCCTATGCATTATTTATACTCGAAACCTTTGCTTCGAAGGTCTACCCCTTTCCCTCACCGTTTCTTTAGCTTTTTAACCGAGATTCCAGTATTAAAATTTATATTCTCTATATACAATTACATTCAACTTAAATCATATTAAACAGGGCATAAAAAAATATATTTTCACCCCAACCATAAAATTCTTTTAAAATAACGAGGTTTTTAACGATCCTATTTCGTCTATTATGTCCCTTATAAAAATAATGTTGCTAAGTTATCTTCCTGAATTTTATTATTACTTATTTATTCAGAAAAACGTAAGTAAAAGCGCAAATTAATTTTACTTTTCTGGATTTTATTGCTTGTCAAAAGCCAATAATGGCCGTCGTGAACGAAAGCGCCAGGTTGACAACTGCGCCAGTTTCTGCGACAAAAGCACCAACGGTTAGGTAAACTTTGTTGACATTTCAGCCGATTGTCAGAAGAGCCGAAATCCAAAGGTACCTTCGTCCTCAGAAAGCGTTGAGATGACTGGGAACTGTGGCCTATTTCATAAAGCTCTTCACTCTTCACTCTGCACTCTGCAAATCCAACTCTGCTATGGAAAATCTAATTGAACATTCCCTGAAGCAATAAGTTCCCCCTTTTTTTTCTTAGCAAGAAAACCTATTTCAATTGCCATATGATAGAAAATATGTATCTTGTAAAAAAATGTTTATTGTTGAAATAAAATCAAGATTGTTAAGGTGGCGATGCTGAAGAGAGGTTTATGAGCTTCATTCTTTTTCAAGGCGGGTGCGTAGAGGGCTTTGAGCATGACATTCGCTCTTACCATAATCATCGGTATGTTTTCTTCGACGCAGTACTGAATGTTGATAAAGGCTCCCATGCCGTAAATAGTTGCCTGATCGTAGTCTCTGTTTTTGCAAAACAACGGATTCCCAATTATGTTGTAGCAGGAGCCTTTGGTTACGTTTCCGTATTTTTTGAACCTCGGCTCTTTCGCCTTCACGCAGAACATACCCCACGTTTTGAGTTTTACCTGGCAGTATTTTTTTTCGTAGGCGCATAGCTCTTGGATGCATTGCTCATCTTTGATGTAGAACACTTTTAAAGCTTGTTTTGTGTTGTTTCTTTCCTTGGGATCGACAAGCTCTTTTATCGCTTCTTGTTCCGTTATAGGACCCAGATGCCATCCGATAAGCTCGCAGTTTTTTTGCCAAGGTAGCTCTTTTTCGTACATCATGGCGACTTTTTCCACGTTATCAGAGGGGAACGGTGATATAAGCGAGCTTAGTGTCGATTGTCAAAACGGCGGCGTCGTTTCCGAGAAGATGTGCACGCTTATTGATGAACATGTCGGGATGAGGCCTAACTTCGGTCACGTAGGCGAACACTGCCCTTTTGTCTTCCGCGTATAAAGAACGGGATCCGATTTGAACACTCAAAATCTCCGGGTCTCTTACCGTATAAGTGCTCTCGTTTATTTTAACGTCTACTGCGCAAAAATAAGATGTCACTATCGTGTCCGGAGTTACCATAGTCCCAGCGCATATCACCGCAGCGTTGCTTGTAAAAGTAATACTCGCTACTGAAGCATATTCTGCTATTAACGTATACCTTATCTGGCTCAACTGAGAACACCACGACAACACGAAAAGCTCTACAAATGTTAGAACACTGAACATTTTGACATCAAAAAATAAATATTACTACAAATTTTGTTTTCTCAATCCTAAAAAAACAATCATGTGTTCCATATGATGCTATCTCGCAGATATCCCATGAAAAGAAAATTTTCAGGGACTGACTGGGAAAAGAGGCTATGAGTGGCTTTTCTTTCCAAAATTTGGCGTTAAAAAA